>JARFJB010001992.1:147500-290000 GCA_036346205.1 Vesta saturnalis
TACGTTTAGGGTTAGATTTCACTCCATGAAAGAAATCAAGATTTGAACTGAATACATTAATAACACAATTTCAATAATTTAACGCTGATATAAACAAAACGGTTTGATTTCATTAAAGAAGGAAAGCAGAATTTCATCTGATCAAAATATTTTTGTATGCTAACAACCTATATTAGCACGTAGACAAGCGTGACTGCGATATCAAGTAAAAGAAATACATCACAGTCTCTTTATTTGGATTAGAAAGTCAAGTAAATACCTTACGGTTTTATTTTTGTATCTTCTTTGTTACAACTTGGTGATCGACCGCTAAATTCCTCTCCCCTCCGTATGCATTTATTTTAAAGCTTTTTGATAGATAAGTAAAATATTTATTGTCACTTATAAAAATAATTTCAGTTATTCCTCTATATTTAAAATTCTTTTAAACGTATAGATCGTTTTAACTAATAATAAAAAATAATTATTTTTTTCAATGTTTGCTAGATACAGAATGTTTGTTACAATATAGCGCGAAATTAAAAATTCAACTTAATTTCTATATATCCCATTGCACACTGTGGTTGATGTATCCTCTGATGTGTACCAATGGTGACCGTATTGCCTCTAATAGTTAGAGTCACATAGTATTTTGTGGTCCTAATTAACTGTAAAAACGATTTTTAAATAAAAATGATTGTAGGCACGGATAAAGGTATAATGTCTTTTTTTCTCTAATTGTTTGGGTCTAAATCTAGAACATACGATGTAAAGGAAGTTGACGTGTGTGGTGTAAAAATTGGATGGTTTGCGCATATACCCACAAATTCGCAAGAGCTTACACTAAAAAACATAACGTCCCATGTATTCGTTTGCTTAAATCCTTATAAGTAAATGTGATATATAAACATTTCTTTTTTAATTGTTTACTATAAGTAAAAATATTTGTTACGCCATGGACTTACCGGCAAGAACACCTTGATCTTCTCTTTTTTTGATAAACAGTATCTAATTTTCCTGAAGCAGCTAAGATTCAAGGTCTGCAAGGACACGAAAGTCATAGGTGTGGCAGTTGTTTCACTACTATTTCCAAATCTAAACAAGAAAAAGGTAGTGAAGGTGTTTAGATTGCACCACAAGTAGGTAAGTACGTAAAGTGTAAACATTAGTTACATCGAGTTTTCGCTTTTGTTGCTCATTGACTTTATCTAATTTAAAAAAGGAATGGGAAAACATTTTCACTAACTTCGTATAGGTTCGTAATTATGTACGAGTAAAGTAAGGAAAGCCACTCACTACGCGCATCATTCGCTGAATCATGCAAATCGATTGTTCAGTTCCAGAAACCCTGCACTTAACTACCGATTACCACTCACATCAGGTTAGAAATAAACCAAATTGCTCAAGAAACATGGATACAAGAGACCTCAAAACCCTACTAGCGGGAAGGCCCAAGTTATACTACAAATACAAGCTTCTTACTAGAGAAACAGCATGCACAATAGACTATAAAGGTAAATCTTACTTCTTCCGACCAGAAAAAGCCTATTTGTTCGGCCTTCACCTGCAATATTTATTCACACCCCTAAACAATCCTCTGATTGATAACCAGTTTAAAGCACAATTAGTACAGAACATTATGAATTGCAAAAGACTCAACTCAACTAACGATCTAGTTTAAGATGAATTGTAAGGTTATTTTGACGCATTGTGTACGTGCAGTATTTTGATAACGTATGTAACGTATTTTGAATGTAAATGAAATTGCACGAAACAAAATGTTGCATAAATTTGTGTAAACAATACGCCACTGAAGTTTTGAATGAAGCATTGGATGCATGCGTACGTGCGTGTGTGCTTGCGTACGTGAGTGCTTTTTTATTCATAAAGGTAACGATTTGAAATTTGGTGTATGTGTACTGTTCAATTGTCTTTATATCATTTTATAAAAAGCATTGTTCTAGGCATGCTGGATATTAAGAAACAATTGGCAATGTTCTTTTTTGTTATGGACGCCATATTTGTTTTATACAATGTTTAAAAGTAGAAAAAAATTGCAATCCAATGGTATAATATTCAATAAGGTTTATATTTAATTTCAATGAGATATTGGCAATTTTGTATTTATCAATGAGTGCTTTGAAAAACAAATTCTGATGCACGAAATAATACGTCTTATACATATTAGGTTAATAACACAGTAGTGAAATCTGATTCAATACATTAAGATTTAAGATGGTTCGGTACAGTGAATCTGAAAAACTAGATATGTACAACCTATACATTAAAAACTATCGTAACTCTAAAGTCGCTGCGCTTGTTTACCAAAATACGTATCCGGAACAACATCCGTCTAGATTTGTATTCTCAAGAATTTCAAGGAATTTAATTAAGTTTGTGAAAGTGTCACAGCCAAAAGGTAAATATGTTCGTCATAATGATGTTAACGATGTAAATGTTTTGGCGAAAGTTCGTTTAAATCTTGAAACATTAAGCCGTGGTATTGCGAATGAATGTAACATTACCGATCGCGCAGTGCGCAGTATCTTTAAAAAGCATAATTATCATTATTATAAGTTTACTAAAGTACAAATGCTTTATAATGGAGATACGAAGAGAAGACTTGAATACTGTCAATGGATAAGCAATAGAATGACTGAAGATTCGATTATTTATAAGAATATACTGTGGAGCGATGAATGTACCTTGACTAATTCAGGTTTGTTCAATTCCCGCAACAAACATTATTATGCAACCGCACTTGATAACCAGGTTTTCAATTAATATTTGGTGTGGGATATTAAATAATGAAATTCTTGGACCTTACATTATAAATGGAAATTTAAATTCTGTTTTATATCTTAATTTCCTTCAAACGCATTTGGAAGATATGCTGGACGATTTACCTCTAAATTACATAGAAAAAATGAAATATTTTCAACAATATGGATGTGCCGCCCATAACGCAAGAATAGTCCCAGGATATTTAAATACCAGATTTCCCAATAGTTGGATTGCCACTTACGGTCCTAACTGATGGCCCGCTAGATTACCTTGTTTAAATCCACTGGATTATTTCTTATGGGGGTATGTCAAATCGAGTATTTACAACGAACCATTGTTCTATCAAGAGCAACTTATTGAGACAACATTAAACTGTTTTAATCATATTGATGGTAATATGATTGCTCGTGAGACTGCAGATGGCCCACGTAGGGTCGCTTTATGTTTAAGACCAAATGGAGCTCAATTTGAACCTTTATAAATATTTACATTTGTTTGTTTGTTATTTTCAAGAATACATAATTTATTGCTACTGTATCAGTTATTTATTACAAATTTAATAGTTCATGTTTAAAATAATTTTACAATCGTATATACAATTTGTTTTTCAAAGCACTCATCAATAAATACAAAATTGCCAATATTTCATTGAAATTAAGTATAAACCTTATTAAATATTATACCATTGGATTTAAATTTTTTTCTACTTTTAAACATTGCATAAAACAAATATGGCGTCCATAACAAAAAAGAAAGTTGGCAATTGTTTCTTAATATCTAGCAGGCCTAGAACAACGGTTTTTATAAAATGATATAAAGATTAGTGAACAGTATGCATACACCAAATTTCAAATCGTTACCTTTATAAATGAAAAAGTTATTAACATTAATGAAAAATCACAATTTTTATATTACTATGAATATCTCAGTAAGCTTTGGTTTTTTTTAAAATGTATTACCGGTTTTTTTCTGTGTATAAATGTAAGAAACTATTTTCCCGTTTAACGATTCCTGTATATCCTATAGTTTCTAAGATCCCAATGGTGAGCATTCAAATTTTCGCACCCTGTATATTCTGTAAATTTTATCATAACTGTTCTACAAAATAGGCGCAGGGGAAACCTAACCACAATCAAAATCGTAGTTATTAGTTTTATAAATGACATAACATTTCTTTTGAATTATAGGCTCTGTTCCATCTAGGGAGATTGTAGTGGCACCAAATCTACGTAAATACTAATAAAAATACCTTCTTTCTATTTTAAATTATACGCCGTTCAAGTTTCCATTAAAAAAATATATAGATCAATTACACAAATACATTGACGCTCCACAGATTTTGGCGATCAACAGTGTGATACAGGTGATGATTTTGAGTATCATAGTAATGAAAGTTACTGGGTCCGCTGTTATTTCTTATTCATTTCAGCGACTTTACGTATTATGTAAATCTTAATGCTTATTCCATATTATTTGCGGATGATACAACTATGCTCATACAAGATGAAAAAATTGAAGAAATTTTAAGCAAACAACTTAAAATTGAAACTTTAGTAATCGATTGGTTGAACTCTAACGAATTACTTTTAAATCAATCTAAAATTGAAAAGTTATTATTGACATAAAAGTCTAACACTTACAATAATCCGACAGCAGTAAAATTTCTGGGTGCATTAATTGACTCTAACTTGACTTATTCAGAACATATTAACTATATCAGCAAATTAGTAAAAGTATTTATATCTTAAGAAGATTATCTGAAAAGGTTTCAAAAAAGGTCTTGGTCACAGCATATTACGCTTTAATCGACTCTCTAATTAACAATGGCATATTGCCACTCAACCGCCGCCCAAATATTTAAGCTACAAAGAAGAGCTGTACGAATTATCAATTCAATAGGATACAGAGATGATTGCAAATCGACTTTCCAAGAAGCAGGAATTCTCACAAATTATTATGTTTGCCAAAGATTATTTACATGAATACATCTTACAATCTGGTCTACACTCTCACGATACAAAATTCCAAAATCAAATAACAACTAAATATTGTAGGCTAACTAACACACAACATGGTACGATTTACTTATCACAATTTTATTATAACCATCTTCCGAACAACGTAAAAACTCTGAATAAAAGCCATCTAAAACAGAAACTTAAAAACATTTGATTAAGAAAGCCTACTACTCAATGAATTTTTGAAAGATAATATAGCTATTGACTAATTATATGCAGTCATATTTCGCTAATTTATTGTTGTTAGTATTTTGCTTTGTGTGTAATATCAACATGTAGTGTTATACCTACCATGACGAACGTAAGTACATATGTACATTAACATTAACAAATTTATTATTATTATTATTATTATTAATATTTAAGTTATGTGGGTTTCTGGTTTTTGAAAAATATGAAATAAGAATCCTTTTCCTAAACACGCGGTACTAAATATCGAAATACTACATAGTGCAAATGGAAGGCCCTATATATATATATATATATATATATATATATATATATATATATATGTATTATATATATATATATATATATATATATATATATATATATATATATATATATATATATATATATATATATATATATAGATAGTTTTAGATGTTCTTGAACAATAATAACGTTGCACCTTCACAACTTAAGAGTCACGATAAACCTAACCTCAAGTGCCAAAATACACCTTTTGAATTGTATACTCAGTTTCATCTTATTTTGGATTAGGCCAAGCCACGGAAACCTAGGCAGAATGTGATGGACAGTCTAAAGGGCAAAAGTTACTGACGTAGCTTGACTCTTCAAATTGTAGATTATGTTGTTATAGTAAAACTAATGCAGCGTTCTTCACACTATTTAGACTTTGTTTTTACAAAATCGTTGAATCTCGAGCGACTTGTTTAAAAAAAGTAAATATTAGTCATCAGACCACGTAAAAACTAATAAGAAAGCGTTCTTATTTTTATCACTCTTCCTAAATAAAAGAAAAGAGGGAAGAAATATCTAGGGAATCTCGAGCACCATTTCACACAAATGCAAACAATGTGGTCTTATTTCAACTGTATTGCATTACCAGAAGGGTCTTAAACCATATCACTTAATCGCATTCTCCTAGTGTTATAATAACAGGTGGGCTATTCTCAATTAAAAAATTTCTCTCAATTATTTGAAATAATTTTTCTATGTGACAACACCATAAATTTTGCCACATTATAGGATAAAGCCTCACGCCTTCTTACCCTACCTTACGATGGAGATTTTATTGATAATGGTACGTAAAACCTCATACTCATACTTAATCAAAGTATTATTAACTACATCATTTTCCACAGTTAATCTTTTGTAATTTTTTCCGTAACTTCGACTCCATGCGTAACCGATCACTCCTGCATCTGATCTTTCTTACTAGAAAGTGAAGCTGGCTTGTTTAACTGATAATGTGAGTTATCTATAATCACCACAAAATTTCCGTGTAGTTTGGTAGCTCAAAAATTAGCTGTTTAGTCACCAAATTTTGAAACCAGTCCCCATTTATAGTTTTATGGTAATCCCGATGCACGTTTCTCGAATCGAGTAAATAGTTGCATTTTGCAAAAACTCTACACTGCACCGCGCGTCTAAAATAGTATACCTTTTACCTTAACTTTGAATTTCGGATGTATTACTTTTGATGTCAGAATCGCGCAGTCAACGATGGATATTAGAACCATTTGGATAAATCCACGCATAGTCTCGATACATAAATCTGACGTCATGAACCGAACATTGAATCTGCAGAAATTTTCTCAAAAACTCAATTTTAGTACGACGTGTTTTATTTCACATGAAATTTTCTGTCCATTGATACGTTTGGGTTTGAAACCCACAGATTTCAAATTTCTATCCCCATCAAATTGCCAAATTAGTCCTTGTAAGTCTTTCCAAAAGGTGAAATCCCAAGATTTTCCATGGTTAGTACAATACGTCGATTTAAAATTTTAAGGTTTAGCCGTTATGATGTCTTGGATAGTTCGCCTTGAAGCCGCAAACCAAATACATAATGTGCGTCTTACGAACTTGAAATATATCCGACACCATTAGGATCAGTTCTCCATTACTTTTGCGCAATGCACTATTTTAATGTTGCTTTATTTGCAACTTTGTACTGTTTTCGATAACGTTTGGTATTTCCTCAACAAGTTACTATTAATTCAAGACTTGATCATCATATGCGTTACTTAAGAGGCAACAGCACAATTACTTTTGACATGACCGCGTCAAATTGACATCCTGTCATGGCCTATTCGAATACAAAATAAGGTGAAGCAGAGTACATGTAGTATAAGTAGTTATTTCAAACAAAGTAGTACACATTTAAATTATCAAAGTTTTTCATAAGTTCCCTTTAATTTCAAAAATAAATGATCATACGAATCCATTTTTGCGTTTCAACCTGCGGCGCTATTCATTAACCAAAGCAATACATTTCCTCATGATTTAATGCGTATATTACTTAATGTTATATCTTATGCCACACAGTTCCTTGTTGAACTAAATTACTTCAATTTTCCTTCAATAAGTAACGTAATCACCTCAGAAATATAATGCACTTAGGTTATTACCAAACAGTCTGGCTCGCATCACTTTCTTCTTTGTTAATTCCTGGGTTATACTATAAAATTTATGAAATACTTTTAGTAATTATAAGTTTAAAAAATTCTTTCTTAAATCATGGAAGAAATTGTAATTTCCAATCTGATAAATGATTCATAATTGCAGGTTTCGGTTTAGATTAAAGAACTGTCCATATTACTTGATCCACAATTTTACATTATTTTCAAATTCTATTATTTTTCTACCTCAAATTGTTTTTTTATAATAATCGATTCTAGTACCCAGTGTTACAGATAATATCTTTCCATTGGATTAATTATAATTAATTTTTTTGATAAGTATTACAAAATTATGTGTGTTAACAGTATAGTTTTCCTTATTTACTTTGGATGTAACACACTTAAAAACTCACCGGAACACCTGGCAATATTGACAACCTTCAACGTTTTCATATTTTGTGACCATTTCACCTCCAATCGTAATATTTACCTGCAGTTATTTTATATCACTAATTACTTATAGTTAAGTTATTAAATGATTACTTTACCTTTAGCGCAGCAAAGTTAAATTCTTCTGTGTCTTTATTATACAACTGATAGACCATTATTTCGTTTATCGGATATTTTAGTTGGGCGGTACTATTTACAAAATACCTAGATTGGTCAAGTACTCCGGAGTAACTTTCAGTTTTATTATCCTTTTCATAACATTTTGCAGCTGTGAGTACCATTTCAGTTTCTCCTACAGCTCCGATGCAAACTAACTTATTGTTATAAAAAATCTCAGTTATCAGTATTCCTCTTAATTCAAGCTCTAAAATGGTTATCGTAATAGTTTCTTACACAATAAGACTTAGATTTGATCAATTAGTTACCACAATATGAATATAAGGTTAACATTAAATGAATGATAATTAAAGTGTACAATAATACACTAAACGTCATTGTCAGATATTTAAGCCGATGTGAACAGTAGACATCAGGTTTGTCATGGTTTAGTGATAATATAGAATTTTGATCTCTATTTATTTGATTTCAATTTGTTCATGGTTACGGTCCGCTCTGAATACAGGGATTGTGGCAGATGTGGTTAATTTGAAATTACGTTTACATCAAGCCTTAGACTCAGTATAGAAGGAAAAGACAATTGCTTTAAATAATGTACGAAAAAGGGTTCTATTCGATAGGGCTTATTATGATACACAAATGTTTGTTTTTCCAGGATTGAAACAAATTGCTAATTATATTTCCCTCAAGGTACAGGATCACGTACACCTGGCGTCAATGAAAAAGCCCGTCCTTGAAGTAGTTTAAAAAAATGCACCTAAATTTTGTATATCTCTTTAAATGCAAAACTGGCAGGTAGATTTTCTATTGTTTTGTTGCACAAAGCAAGTTCAAACCCCCTGAGGGCGCTATATAGAGCCAATAAATTGAAAATAATTCGTTAAATTACAATTCAAAAGAATCATTTTTTTTTATAAAAGTTTTAGAATTCGATTTCCCATAAGTGGGCATTATATTTCATTTTGAGATTTCCTAAAAAAACCTTAATTGACATATTTAGTGTTTCCGGTTTCTTAAAAATGCATTTCAGATATGTGTAAATTAAAGAATACCACCCTACCTAAGGGGAATTTTATGCCAAATAACCAGTTTTTATTTCAGCAATTATAACGTTTTTCAATTCAATTCAGATATTTATCTTATCAAATTATCTAGAATGTAATCCTAATCAATCAACGTAGCATGTATAAGAATGTATTTTCCTGTTATTCTGGTATATACGGCATATTTTATTTTAGAATAATTACGATTATTGCACAATGGTTAAGCCGGAAATTAATTAGTTTGTAATACCATTCAAGTAATTACATGTAATTACTACAACTAACAATATAATTTAAAATTGCTTTGTGAAAATGGGGTATAAATAGGACAAGATATGATTATTAAACATTCAGTTACAACCCGTCTTGGCTTTGTCGTAACTATATTGTGAAGCTTTATTTTAATAAGAAAAAAATGCCCCGTCGCTTAAGGCAGACGAATAGTTCGTTACAGCAAAGGGGAATTATTCCTGATTTATTGAATAGTGGGTTTTCAATAAGCGAAGTGTCCTGCCGATGTAACCTATCTGTAATTAATTTTATTACGTATGTATACTGCATAGTTTGATCATATTTTTGCTTGCATTTTTTAACGTTTTTTAACTGGATTTTTATAAGGCTATTTTTATTTGTAATTTTAGAGAAGACGAGTAAGAAGGTGGCGAGAACTTAATAAATAATTGCCTTTCACTAACTGCGTTGAAGATAAGGAGCGGTTGCAAATCCATTGCAGTGAAAAGACAATATCGAGACGTTTACATAAAAGTGGAATTCATTCAAGAAAATCGGCTAGGAAGATTATACTTTTTCCAGGGCATGCTGCAGTGCGTTTAGATTTCTGTCACAATAATTTGGACAGAGATTGATCGACGGTGATTTTCTCTGATAGAAACACGTTTTCATCATGGCAAGATGCTCCAGTGACTTTATGGCGCCCCGATAACCAAAGGTATTATCAAAGATACGTTATGCCCTTAGTAACAAGCGGACGTGTGTACACAGGTGTACAGGGATGGAGGATCAACGCTGGACCTGCAAAATTGGTGTAAGTATCTTCCAAGGTTTAACTCCATCTAAACAAGTATTGGAAGATGTGCTTTTACCTTCAAGTAATATTTTATACCCGGAAGAAGAACGTGATGGACCGATCACTTTTGTCCAAGACAATTACAGTTTCCATACTGCACGACGGGTTATGGATTGGTTCGCAGGTAATGCTGGAAATATAGAATTGCTGCGTTGGCCCAGTAAATCTCCAGATTTGAATCCAATCGAAAATCTTTGGGCCGATATGGTAAGGAATTAGAACGATCATAACTACAATGGCATTCGCGAAATGACTGTTGATGCTTTAATGTTACACGTTCGTAGGATTTTTGAAAAGTTTTCGTTATGGAAATCTTTGCCAAAGTTTAACGGGTAGTATGCGTCGAAGTATGCAGGCTTGTATTGAAAATGAAGGATTTTATATTAATTATTAAACTATATTCAGATAGTATTATTTTGTTGTATTTTTTTCGTGTTTGCTTTTGGTTAAATCGTTAACTCTGTAGTAATGCTAACAATAATAAATAATAAATATAAAAGGTAGAAAGAAATCGATTTTTTGAAATTTAATTACCATTTTTATCGTTGGCAAAATGAAACGAATTTGGTAATTTCAAAAACAGTGTTCTATTTTTGATTGAAAAGCTTCCACTTTTACCTGTACTGCCGTGCCTAGCAAAAATAACGTATCTGCAAATTTCATGTTATCGAAATAATGGCGGTTAAAAATTGAACCTTCTAGAATAATATATTACAGCACTGTACGTGAAACTTTATTTGGTCTTTTTTTAAAAATTATCTTGGATCTTATACGACATATTTATAAACACAATAAGTCTTTAATTTAATAAAACATTTAACACATACGTTGTTTTCTTCATCTGAGGATGTCAACGACACAATCAATTTAACGCATATGCAGCAAAATGAAGGATACGGTAAATTTGTTATCAATCCAACCGGGTTTACATGACAACGTATTTTCTAAAACAATGGAGGTTTGTCAAACAAATTAATAAAATTTTATAGATTTGCAATAATAATGGTATAATTTTTTTTATACCAGAAAATAAAAATTACCTATCAGTATGACTTTTAACGAAAACTAGAGCTAGGATAATAAAAACTACGTACAAATTACTATAACATTTTAACTTTATGCACAAATAAAAATGTGTACACAAGTTAAGCTAAGTTGAAAGAGACACAAGTGTAGGAAATGGCATAAGTACCACATTCTATTAATTGATATAAATAAATTTTAATAAAATATAATATATATGAAAGTTTGAACATCATTCTGAATTATCAAAATCGTCACTGGAATTAAACTAAATAATTTATTTAAAATTGATGTTTTTCTTTCCAGAGCCACTCCACGAATTTCCTTTTTTGCTGGAGGCTTCGTAATTACACTTTTTAAGAGCTTTTTCCAATAAAATTAAGTTCTTGGTATTCGTCATTTGTATTGTTGATGTCTTTATAGAAGAATATTTTGAAACCCCTCCTGCTTTCTACCTTTCTTATATTCTGGAGTCGAGGTCCGTCTGTTTTCTTCAGTTGATATGCCGACGTTAGATCTGGCCACAAAAAAAAAACATCTGAAACATTAATGTCTTTCACATCACCATTTCCAACACTTTTAACCGCAATTACAAAGTCTTGAAAGTCACAAACTTTATTAATTTTTCTTAAAGCTGACTCAATTTGATGATGATAACCGTCTGCTGACGTCCAGGTTCGAAACGATTCATTGTTATCTTGTCGATCGCATTGTCGTTACTATTTGCAATGTATATTAAAAACGAATAAAAACACCAATTTTTATTTTGGGCAGTACAATTATCCACACAAAGTGTGATATGTTTGACCTCCCGATATACTTGAAAACATGAGAAAAATGTGCTGATGACGTCTTCGTTATTTCTACCAGAAATACCTTCGTGCCATAAAGCAGCGAAAGTTTTCGCACCATTCTTCGTACATTTTCCTAACGGTACACTTGTTTCATTATAAACAATAATGCGTCGACAAAACAGAACCCCCTTACACGTTGGCAGCATAAAATTTTTTGCATTTCTACCGAAAACGACATGCTGGCTGGGTGGGTAGAGTGCGTGAGTGAGTGAGGGAGTGCGTGAGTGAGTGAGTGAGTGAGTGAGTGATTGAGTGAGTGAGTGAGTGAGTGAGTGAGTGAGTGAGTGAGTGGGTGATTAAGTGAGTGAGTAAGTGAGTGAGTAAGTGAGTCTGTAGTAAGCGAGCGAGCGAGAGATAGTGAGTGAGTGGTGAGTGCGTGAGCGAGCAGTGAGTGAGTGAGTGAGTGAGTGAGTGAGTGATGGTGGTGATTGAGTAAGTGAGTGGGTGAGTGAATGAGTCTGTAAGTAAGCGAGCGAGCGAGAGATAGTGAGTGAGTGACTGGAATGAATGAGTAAGTGAGTGAGTGAGTGGGTGAGTGAGTGAGTGAGTGAGTGAGTGAGTGACTGAGTAAGTGAGTGAGAGAGGGGGACAGAGCAAGAGGGGGGGTGAGAGAAAGCGAGAGAAAGCGAGAGAGAGCGAGAGAGAGGCATATAGAACGAGAGAAAGCGAGAGGAGGCGAGAGTGGGCGAGAGAAAACTAGAGAGAACGAGTGAGAGCGTGAGAGAGCGAGAGAGGGCGAGAGAGCGAGAGAGGGAGAAAGATCGAGAGAGAGCGAGAGAGATAGAGCGAGAGAGAGCGAGATAGTGCAAGAGAGAGGCATATAGAACGAGAGAAAGCGAGGGGAGGCGAGAGAGGGTGAGAGAAAACCAGAGAGAGCGATAGAGAGCGGGTGAGAGCGTGAGAGAGCGAGAGAGAGCGAGAAAGATCGAGAGAGAGCGAGAGAGAAAGATCGAGAGAGAGCTAGAGAGAACGAGATAGTGCGAGGAGAGCAGAGAGTAAGTGAGTGAGTGAATGGGTGAGTGGTGGTGAGTGAGTGGTGAGTATCTGTGTGAGTGACTGAGTAAGTGAGTGAGAGGGGGCAGAGCGAGAGGGGGTGAGAGAGGAGAAAGCGAGAGAGCGAGAGAGGCATATAGAACGAGAGAAAGCGTGAGGGGCGAGAGGACGAGAGAAACCAGAGAGAGTGAGGCGTGAGAGAGCGAGAGAGGGGAGAGAGCGAGAGAGGCGAGAAAGATCGAGAGAGCAGAGAGATAGAGCGCGAGAAAGCGAGAGAGAGGCATATAAAACGAAAGAAAGCGAGAGGAGGCGAGAGAGGGCGAGAGAAAACCAGAGAGAGCGATAGAGAGCGAGTGAGAGCGTGAGAGAGCGAGAGAGAGCGAGAAAGATCGAGAGAGAGCGAGAAAGATCGAGAGAGAGCGAGAGAGAGCTAGAGAGACGAGATAGTGCGAGAGAGAACGAGAGAGAACGAGAGAGGGAGAGAGATCGAGAGAGAGAGCGAGAGAGAGCGAGAGCGAGAGAGATAGAGAAAGGGAGAGAGAGAAACAGTTACTATTGGATTACCTATCTTCTAAAATAGATGAGTCATTGTTTTGGAATGCTCATTTTGCAGTGGTACATTTTTCCTGGGATTACGACTTTGAGTAATAACAGTTTTCAACCTGTTAACTTTACTATGGTTTGCATCATTACTTATTATTATTATTATTACTATTACTACTATTGTCACGTGCACAAAAGTACCAATGCCCAAACTAGGAGAAACAAAAGCAACCGGCAATACCTATTTGGTATAGTATTAAGTAAATGCTTGAAATAAAAGCCAGCTTAAATTGAAATATTATCTTACAATATGAATTTTGTAAAATTCAGAAAAAATAGTTGTTGCACATGTTCGCTTAACGTTATAAACTTTAACGGACGCTGAACAGACAAAATGACGTCAACCAAAACTTGTTTAAATTTCCTTGTTGACCAATAAGATATTTTCTGTTTATCATAATTTTTAAGCTTGGTATTTAACTGAAGTAAAGTGGTATGCAGCGGTGCTACGGCCAACTTTTATAATGAGAAGTACGTTACTTAAAAATTTGCCAGAGGTAGAGTTTGTGCCTGTCGACCAATACATAAACTTCCCACAACGTAAAAATACGTATAGTAACATTACTATTATAATGAAATACATAATTCTAAGAACTCCCACAATAGCCCTGACACAAGTCAGGCTCACATCCAGGCCCAGGTCAATAAACTCTGCGGCTAAGACCCTTCTTTTCTTTTTCAAGAACGGGTTGTATTTTTATAGGCAATGAAATTTGGTTTCCAGAAATCATCCAACGTCCGGTTTTTCAGGTCACCGACTCCAATAAACTGTAGCCTTGACCTTGAAATGTTCTAAGACTTCTACTAATTGTCATATGGCACTCATAAAGGTTAATTAACTTTAAGCCAATGACCTTGAAGAGGCCATACCGCATAATAGGCTGTCTGTCTTTCTTTTACACATCTAAACTCCCTACGTAGCCCCGAAGTGAGGTAGCTGTACTACGTACCCATCCCACCAACATACGTCAATGCTCTCTGTAAGTGTTAATCCCGTCTCTGCCCTGCGGGTTTCCGTTGTTGAAGTGAATTCAGCGGAATATATAATATACGTTGTCAAAAAAATCTTGATGATTAAATAAGCTTTCTATCTTGCTTTGGTTTTTTCGCACCAATCTGAGCTATCTCGGGTTCCATCTATACCGCACACTAAAATACATTCACTTTGGATAGTATCATATCCATCCCTTTTTCATCGTTTTCTCCTATACTTATTTTGACGGCACATAAAAATCGTACTATGTTAGAGTAATTTACGCGATAAAACTGTACTTGATGTTTTATTATTCACACGGTAATAACAGCTAATAATCGGTTATTGATATTTAAATTCTACTTAGACTAGGGGCACTAACCTAAACACCTATAGCTGATATTCGCAGAGGTATTATCTCTGAGCCGCGTGTATTCGCTTACGTCTTTCTGCTCTCATCCTGACTTATGGGGCCTAAACTAGCTTGTTTCATCATTGATAAATTTTGTGAAACTTGTGAACTGCAGATTAATTGACTGTTGCAGTTTTAAGCGCCACGAGGGCCGATATTTACTATAACATTTCAAAGAACTGATCTGCGCAAAGACTCCTGAAAACCATATCAAAGCTTATATTAGTCCTTAATAAAAGTATAAATGCAATGTTCATGGGGTGGTTACGGTGGTTACTGGTTTGCGTATATAAAACCATAACGTGTGACTACATTTATTCACGACTGAGAGTAGCCTTATAGTATATTTACAATTATTTTTCTTGCACTACCTACCTCTTACTTTGAGATATTCTAATACAGACCAAATAAGGACTAGATCCTATTACAATATCTCACTAGGCCGTGAGATCCTTTGTTATATGTGCGTAATCAATGTATGCTTTGAGTTCTTCCAAATTGAGTAATTCTAATACAAGAGCCACAATATCCTTGAGTCATATTAGTGGTTGAATGGATCTATTGTTAGACGATCAATCCGACCTAGTCGTCGCATATGGATACAATGTAAGCCACTTTGCTTACAATAATTAAAATGGTTTATTTTAATTTGCCTCGGTCTAGCTCAAATCGGGTCTTGTCTTAGCAAGACGGGGGTGGTTCGTATTATGGTGCTTAACACTGTACACTTTGAGTAATTACAATAAAATGTTTTAAACGTATATTACCTATTTCTTCTATAAATCTAAATCATCAGATACTAAACTAGGTGAATTAAATTAACAGCAAGGAAAATTTTACATCAGGTTAATCGGAGTGTCTTTCCTAGGTAGTGTAACGCCTCCTTCCTCCCACTTCTGTTCGTTTTACTCTACTATGTTCGGGTGTCAAACGTAAATGCTCAAATGTTTACTTTAATTACTACTACTAATTAATAATTCTTACTTTTCCTTTTCTAGCTCAGTCGGAATTTTGTACTTGCAAAATAAGGATCGGGGTTCGTTATTAGGGCTCTTAACACGTTGAACAAATAGATTACAAAGGTTCATATATACATATACCTTATTCCCTATTTATTTATATTTCTATATTATGTAACTTAAGATATAGATACAGGCAAATTTGTAACTCTTCCTTCTTCAGGTGGTCTTTAGGCGCCAGATGTAAACACTCTTCCTTCCTCAGGTGATCTGCAGTCAGGTGGTCCTCTGTAGTTTCTGTAATGTGACGTTAATTGAAGGGTTGGGGTTTTGACTTTTAGTTTCCGTCTTTGAACTGTTTCAATTTATATTGGTTAATTTCTAATATAAATAAATAAATAATTTTACCTGAATACGTCCCTGTATAGCATACAGAAGCAGGTAGTCAGATAACGCGATATAAACACGTGCGCGATAAGATGGGTTCAATACTCTGCCTTTAAAGAATAATCGATATTTTAAAGCGGTCGGTTATCAGTGTATAATTTTATACCTGCTTTTCTTACGAAAATAAACTCATTCCCATTTACATTCAATTTTGCCCTTTTAAATAAATGAAAGCTTTTCTTATGAAAATAGCGTTTATACGGTAGCTGCGGAATTTATATTTCTTTTTACGATATTAATTATCTTATACCGGTTTTTATTTAAACAAAATAAAAATTAAAAGCTTTTGTTATGTTGGCCGTGTTTTAAAATATAAAACCTTCGTTTTCTATTTTAAAGTAAAATCCTTTCTTTCGCGTTTAACAATCACGATTTGGTTTATTTAACACAAGAAACTATCCGGTAGTCTCTGGTTTACGGGTAACAATCTTAATGCTTGTCAAAGGTGCAACTTACGTTCTTACGGTGGCGGCGGTGGTGATTTCGTTTACTTTACAGGTGGTTGTTTAATACTGACGGACACGTCTCGTGTTTACGGTTACGTTTCTATATTACTGGATTTACGGCGTTAACGAGGTGTTCTACTCAATCTTCCGACGAGGTTTTAATTACAGGTATCTGGCGGTCGATGGTACGTTTGTCGAGGTGTATTGTGTGGTGGTGTTTGTGTAAATTTTTGTAGGTGGATCTCCTTTGTCAGTAATCTGGGCAAACCACCCGTTATACTAAACAGTAGGATCTCGGTCTGTCAAATGGAATGTCGGGCAACTACCCTTCAAACTCCACTGTGTTAATGCGTGTATATGTGGATCTCCTTTGGTAGTAATCTGGGCAAACCACCCGTTATACTAAACAGTAGGATCTCGTTCTGTCAAATGAAATGTCGGGCAACTACCCTTCAAACTCCACTGTGTAGGTGTGTATGTCTAGTACTAGAAGAATACGTCTGGTAACAGAAGAGTACGTCGGGCTTACAACCCTGCATATCCCTATAACCAGGTGTCTCAACTTACGTACTTTCAACGTTAGATTTCTGCAACTCTAACCTTTTAACTTCGGTGATGCTATCAAGTCGCGGAGTCGCGGTTTCTACTCGGACGGCGGTTTCAGGCGGCTGGTTTACAACAGGTAGTAGTCGGCGCGAATGCGATTTATAGCACACGGTTTCGATTCGAATTCTTCTGTAAGATTTAGAAGCTTGAAGATAGCTAAGAAAACTAAACAAAAAGGCTCCTCAGCAGCGCGTGCCGCGTTTTATATATAATTCGCAAGGGTGGTTACTAAACTTTTGGTGAGCTTCCGTAAGCCCGGATTGGTGGAAGATGCTCTGACGTATCCAACCTTTTAAACGTTTTGGGATTTTACGTCTGGAGGAGGATGCATGATTAATTATTGTGCAATTATATGCAACGTTATGAAATCTGTTTAATTTTACTAGAACTTCTACGAATCTTTATAATGTCTTGCACCTGTGCATTTAGCGCGTCACGTTATCTTACTAAATTCTGTGAATCAGTACTGGTATTTTACTTAGCAAATAATTAATCATGATCGGAAAATTTTATAAAGGACGGCGTCTTGTTAATAAACTTTGGGAACTAATTAAAATAATAAAAATCAGGATGTCTGACGGCGGCCCTTTACAGTAGCGCCGGTTTTGGTTGGTCCCCCGTGGACGGTAGTGGTGGAATTATTGGCTCCTGAGACGTTTCTGTGGAAATATAAATTATTGTGGTTCAATTGATAGTGTGTTACGACCAAAAAACCTGATAATAAGGATTTATTTTGATTTATTACGAACGCTTGGGCCGGCCCTGTAAACGGTGGCGTGGTATTTATTAGGTGGCGTTGTGTAATATTTTCCATATTACATAAGCAGGGGACAACGATTGCGCTGGTGTTTGTAAGCAGGTCAAAGAGAAAAATCCATAATTTAAAGTAACCTTGGTGCGCATGACTATTCTTATATGTGGCTTTCAGACTGAATAGATGTCAATTCAGTACTTGGAATTCTTCACAAAGGATAGGTTAATATTTATAAGTTTCTGAATGCAAATTGTTCGTAGGAGTTTGATTATTTTGCTCTAACTGATCAGGATGGTCTCAGGATTTCTTAATTAATTGAGAACGTATTTACATTGATTAATACGTAACATTTAATTATGCCCGGGAATAAGACGCATTAATTATTTATTATTAGAAAACGTCTGTTATTGTTAAACACGTATAACTTTTTTATAAGTGAAACTTATTCTACCTATTAACTACAGGAAGACGTAGTTATTATTAAAAATTGCTTCTATTATTAATTGTTCTAAACAAATTAATCTGAGGCGGGTTTACACGATCTGTTAGGACTGCGTAAACTAAATTAAACAATTAGGTGAATTGTTTCAGACGGAATGCAGCTGTATTAAGTACACGATTATTCTCGGGGTTAAAATGAAAGAATTTACACGTATAATGTTCGTAATTTATTCTGATGCTGGTAAATTAGTCAGGCCTTCGGAGACGAAGTAGTGGATAGTTTTTCGTTGCGTGAAAATATACTCGCGACACAGAAATGTTTAACTTACCGGATTTTCTTTATTCAAAAATATTATTGGAAGAGGATCACGAGGGTGATCTCTAAGAATACGGCTTCTACTATTGAGATTATCTCCAGGTCTTAGCGTCGCTTGTTTGTATTGCTAATTTTTTTCAGGATCTGGTAGGTGTACTGTAGGTGTAATATATGTTTAATGGAGAGCCGTTTATAAGATTCTGGGTCCAGCCCGTCGACTGCTGTATAAAGGGATCTCCTGCGGAGCGGTAGAATTAGAGTGAATAACCTTCTTGCCACAGGAGTAAATGGAAGTTGACTTCAGGACGTTAGCCCGCAATAGCAACGTCCTGGTTTGTGTGTATGGTTGCAGAAGGTGACTTCTAGCGTGCGTATGTTGTGTACTTCTGGTGTGTACTGGAACGGTAAGATAACTTCCGGGCTCTTCAGCCCGTCGTTTCTCTGCGTGCCTGGTGTAATGTTTAAGAAAAGTGGTGCAATAAAACTTACGTGCTGTTAACCTTGGCGTATCCCAAGCAGCAGCTTGATTGTATGACGCTGATTTACCGGTGACGGCGGCGCAGTAACGCGACTAAGGATACACGACGGTTCATGATGAACGGATGCGGCAATCGACAGGTCGGCGGCGTATACAACGAAACTAAGTACGGCAGGTCTGGATCTCGGTTCTAGATGGTAGAGACTCGAGAATAGCGACTAGAAAAAGGAGAGCGGAATGCGCAGAGAGTTTCTTCCGGTTTTTTTATTTTTTTTTTTTAGGTTAGTATGCTCAAGCTTTTGGTTAGTATACTTATATTTTATGCCCTGGTCATTCCATTATTGTTGGTGTTGCGATGTTTTTGTAATTGTGTGGTTTACAATCACGAGTTTATTATTTTTGGTGTGTAAAAAAAAAGAAAGATAATTTGTTTAGGGTTTATTATTTGGTGCAAAAAAAAAGGTTAAAGGTCTGATTTATTAATGTTGTGGGTATTTGGGTTTAGGTGTGCATGTGGTTGAGTGTGGTGAGGGGTGTAGACGATTCGTTAGCCGGTATCCTTGCGTGGTCGTTATCCAGTTGACGGTGGGATACGGAGTGCATAAGGGATGTTATCGAGGGTCTCTTGTATCTCCTCTGGGATGTCGTCTAATAATTGGGTTAAGATCCCGGGGGGGGGGTGTTTAAATTTCAGTTTGGGTTTTTTTACGGGGGAATTTGGGAGGTTGGTACTTGTAGGAAGTTGTAATAATTTCTTTGGTAGGGATGGTATCGCCGAAAATCCTTTTGTGTGTAAAGTTGTTCGGAAGTGTTTGGATTCTGTTTGTGATTGGTGGTATGTTTGTGTGTTGTTTTGTGATGTTGCTTGGGTACCTGAAGGGTAGCCCGTGTATACGTCTAAATATCCGGCGTTCACAGGATGCTATAGAGGAAAGGTGGTTAGGGTTAATGTTTGTGTATTTCTTCCGGTAGCGCCGCGGTCTTTATAGATAATTCGCGGTGGGTGGGTCCGGCTTCTATGCAGGGGTCTTCTGGCTGTGATTGGCTGAGGGTTCTCTGACGTAAGAGCATTTGATGCTTTTTGATGTCTACGTCGGAGGGGATTAAAATTCATTATTTGTGATGCAATATCGCGCAATCTTTTGCAATTGGTTTTAATATTATGCAACTTTATCTAACTTGATTACCGTAGGGCAATTAAAAAAAAAATTAATTACAAAAATTTTAGTAAAGTTAAGCACAACAAAATAAGCAAGTTGTTGGTTGAACTCGCTGAAGATGAGCGGGGTTTATTATTATTCGTAAAGTGTAATAATACTACAAAAACCTGACACTAAACACATATAAAGCTCAGAATTCGGCAATAAAAGTTATTGGTTCCAATGAGATGTAAATTTTCGGTAAAAAATATTGATAAACAGTTTAAAAACACAAAATTCGCATAATATATCTACGCAAACTTATAATTCAATCATGTTACTAAGTTTCTCTAGACTAGGAAGGCAATTATTTACCAACTATTTTGAAACCTAATGACTTGAATTGGTAAAGATTTAGTTGCAACTTTAGCTTGTTCGTGGATTTTTAGTTACCAAAGACAAAGAACTAAAGTACGGAATGCAATTTAATTTCCAAAGTGTAATATATACATTATAATAAAATGTAAAACACCTATAAAACATTTCTGAAATACACCTCCTTTATGATTTGATTTTCCATTAAAACTAGGTTCGTCGGTTTTAGATGCAAATACTTGAAGAACCCATGGAAGATATGGTTCAAGATCAACTAATATTATAGACTCATTTAAAGTATCATGCGAAAATGAGCTACTTTTCGCCAGTATCTTATTATCACAAAATGTCGGTGCACCTAAATCTCCATAATATGCGTTCTAAAATAAAAAGATTGTGTCAGGAAAGACTTAAAATAGTTAAGATCGCTTTCGTTTAGTGGTCTTTCTATACGGAAAACAAATATGGACACACAGTACGATAATAATAACGTACGCAATACTGAACATACTTACGGGTAAGTAAACTCGATTACTAGTTTTGTTTGTTAAACAGTAGTCAATTCCTGTAAAACAGTTAATATGTTTAAAGGAGTTCGTATTCATATGTATTATAAGATCTATGTCCATTTCGGAACCATTGTGGAGGCTAAAACAGAATAGCTGTTTTTAAATACTTTGCATTCCATCTTCTAAAGGCGACTATTTGAACATAATTTATATTAGTAAAATGTAAAATTTCTTTTAATTTAAAAACTAATCAAAACGGTCGCGTGCGTGTGACTTACAGGAGAAGGTATAATATAGTTACACTTATCGAAATTACTCCTGACAGTTGTTTAGTTCCTTCTTTAAGGATACATTAGGAAAAGTATTTTGTTCGATAATAAAGTTTTGTTGACCAATTAATTAGTTTACGGAGTTTTAAAAACGTTACTGAAAAAATGTTGTTAAATTACATTAAATTCACTATAATATGTTAAGTATCGATACCCATAGTATGGTTATTAAAGTGACCTTTAAATTCAACGCGAATTCAAAATGTAATAATATATAGGTTGTTCTATTTAAAATAACGGTATAACCGAAAGTCCTTCATTTCAGAAAATAATTTTAAAACGTGAATTTATTATATATATATATATATATATATATATATATATATATATATATATATATATATATATATATATATATATATATATATTTAATAACTTTTTCTTTGAAACTTGTGTAAATAAACGCACAAATTAATTTGTGCGTTTATTTCACAAGTTTCAAAAAAAATGTCTTATTAAACATTAGTACTTTAAATCTAAATAATATATATATATATATATATATATATATATATATATATATATATATATATATATATATATATATATATATATATATATATATATATATATACAAAAAAGTGCCATGCATAGTGCCACACGATAGAAGACACTAAAATAAGAAAAAGTTCCTATGAACTTAGGTCCGCAATGCTTTCGTTTAACAGATATAGGGTGTTGAAGTTTAATTATTTTTTGTTTTTTAATATCTTTTACATTGATGTAATAAGCGGACGAAAGTTTGTATACAGGGACTTTTTATCACGCAGAATTCAAATATGACCTTAGTTCTTTTATTACTGATATAGGGCGCCACATACAGGTTTCCATCTTGTGTGAATCGGTCCTAAGTTTTTGCCTTACACTGTATGTGATTTTCGACTGGAAAAATTTGTTTTCCCATATTTTATGCTTCATAAAGGTATACCTTATTGAAGTCGCTAGGACCAACTGTTTACGAGAAAAATGCATCCGATGCATGCAAATTATCCAAAAGCGCCAAAGTAACTTATTTGCAAAACCGTAATTAGAAGTCACCCATATGGGTTTTCTATTAATGTGTGGGCAGGTATAATTAAAATTACTTAATTGGCCCATTTCAATTGCCCAATCGATTGACAGGTGAACTGTGTCGAAATTTCTTGGAGAATGAACAAGATACGTTGTTAGAGGATGTTCGATTAGCTATTATTGGTAGAATTCGTTATATGCATGATGGCCGGCCAGCTCACTTTTCTCGATTGGCAAGAGAATTTTGGATAGGAGATTTGGAAATACGTGGATTGGTCGAGGGGACCTGTACCCTGGCCAGCTCGTACTCCCGACCTTAATCCCTTGATTTTTCAATTTTGGGATTCATGAAAATGATGTTTATTCTGTAGAAATACATAATGAAGAGCAGGTATGGATAAGAATTATGGAATCCGCAGATAGATTCCGTAATAATCCAGGAATATTTCAAAGGTACGTCAATCCTTAGGAAGAATAATTGAAAATGTATTCAAGTACAAGGACAACAATTTGAACATCTTCTAAAAATTTTATGTTTTTTAATAACTCCTTCTTTCTTGCTATTAAAATTTAATTGTTGAAGTGTTATGTCATTTTTTGCAAATAAGTTACTTTGGCGCTTTCGGAAAATTTGCATGCATCGGATGCATTTTTCTCGTAAACCGTTGGTCATAGCGACTTCAATAAGGTATACCTTTATGAAGCAGAAAAGATGGGCAAACAAATTTTTCCAGTCGAAAATGACATACAGTGTAAGGCAAAAAGTTAGGACCAATTCAAACAAGATGGAAACCTGTTTGTGGCGCCCTCTATCAGTAACAAAGGAACTAAGGTCATATTTGAATTCTGCGTGATAATATGCCCCCGGAATACAAAATTTCGTCCGCTTATTACATCATTGTAGAAAGATATTAAAAAAAAATTATAATTAAGCTTCAACGCCCTATATCTTTTAAACGAAGGCGTTGCGGACCTAAGTTCATAGGAACTTTTTTTCTTATTTTAGTGTCCTCTATCGCTCGTCTCTATACATGGCACTTTTTTCTGTCACCCTGTATATAGCAGAATTATTACGGGGATGTCGTCAATTGGGCAACTAGGAAAGAAAACTCTGTTGTTTAGTTTTACCAAGCTCTCGAATTGTCTTTCAATGGAAAGGATAAAAAAATATTTGAAATTGAAAATTGATTGACGTATTTGTATTTACAACGTTTAAAAAGACGTTAGCTATCTTGACCATCGGTGTGAAATTATAAAATCTAAAGCAAAATTTTTTAAAAATTTATTTTTAATAGTTAATCTTAATTATAAGTAATTTAAGTTGAGTGAAACGTTTTTATCATATTTGTAAAGTGTAATGGCTATGATGATTGTTATGTAGTGGAACAAGGTAATAACATATAAATTATTATAATTTTGTTATGAACGAATAAGTTCAAAAGTATACATGTAATTAAAAATTATTATTAATTTTATTAACAACGTAAATAAAAAGATTACCTCGAGTAGGATTTGAACCTACGACCTGTACTTTGCTAGTGTATCGCGTGTATGTAGAACTAAATATACAAAGACAAAATTTACATCGATTGTGGCTTGAATCTCGATAGCGCATTTGGTTAGCGCGGTACTCTACCAAAGTCCAGGTCGTAGGTTCAAATCCTACTCGCGGTAAATTGTTTATTTATGTATTCAATAAAATTAATAATAATTTTTAAGAACATATAGTTGACAGTCATTTTCCTAATTAAGAATTCTGCTAGGTAAGGATATTTCATAAGATTCTAAAAAGGTCCGTTTGTTATAATTGTGTTCAATATGTTAAAGTTTAGTTTGATTGAAATTTGGAAAATGTCTTGTTAAGGTTCCGTATTCAATGAATGCACCCGATGGTTTTCTTCATTTTAGGTCACTTTTGCGAGATGTTAGTCTTTCTTTCAGAACACGAGAAGAATGACCCAAATAAGAAGTTTCGCAATTGTTACAGGGCATTTTACATTCAACTCTTGACTGTTTTAACAATTCAATTTTAGCATTAATTTTAGTATGTAAAGTACTACTTATTAAACGTTTATGTCAACCTAATGTTTGGTTCGTTTCCAACAACGTCAATTATTTTCTGTATACTGTCAATAAAATGGATAGCAAAATATTAAATAGATTGAGCAGTGTATACTAAAGGGTTATAACTTATAATCTACGTTGTTTAGAGAAATATACGCAGTACACAACTTACTAAATACAAACAGAAACATATTTAAAACGTAAGAAAATAATTGATTAATATCAAACATATAAATCTGCTACTTCATAATATAGAAAAAGAGTTTTTTTTTTTAATTTTATTTAACGATATTGTAATTGTGAAATGAAGGAGCTAAGCGTACAGTTAAATATATCTACCCTGTGAGACATAATGTTGTAAATGCGGCACATTGTAAATATTGGTGATTTTTTTAAAACATTCGTTCTAGGAGTAGGGTAATAAAAAGCTTTTTGACAAGTATACAGGAATGTTAAAGTAAATTAGTGATAATAGGTTAGGACAGTCAACTTGGTATGCTTTCTTCAAACTTACTTTAGTGCTACTTAAGGTATGATGAAATATGCCTGCTTTGCAAAGCTGAAAATCCTAATGCACTTACCTGCACACGATCGTGAAAGCATTTAGATACATTAACTCAGTTGTTCAATATGTCGGATAATGATAGGAAGCAGTTGGCAACTTTTATTTACATTGGGAACTTATTGGTCATCTTATCGATCCAGATGATATTTACCAAACGGCCAGGATCTCTAAACTTCTTATACTAATGGAAAAATGAAAAGCTGGCTAGTTCAAAGGTAAAACATTAGAACCTTTTGACGAAGAGAACCATAAAACATCAGATACACAAGAAATTGTGAATATATCGGTGGAAGAGCAGATAGACAAGCCTTTAAGAAAATAATAATAGACTGCTTGTTGCATGGACAGATGAGCAAAGGAGGGTAGCAAATAGAATCTTCAAAAATCACGTGACCGAAAAACAGTACCACCAAAGCGAAGAGAATGCGAAGAACAACTCATTACAAAGAAGTCTGAACTATTTCAAAATAAAAATTGGTTGAAAATAAAAGTTTTTATTTAAAATGAATATACCTAGACCTAAATGAGTATGTGTTATTTTCTAGCATTTTTCTGTTTGTATAGTGTATTTAGTTTTATTTTGTTTTATTTTTACATAAACAAGTTGTACGCAGTTTCTATACAAATGAATACTTCTTTTTTCTGTATTCAAAACAAATATTGAAATAAATGTCCTCAGGATTTTTCTACTTCGTGCAATAAGTTTAGTTTGGTTTAATTTCTTTTATTTTGTGATATATGTCTAATTTTTTATGGAAATAAATATTTCTTTTTGAATATTTGTTTTAATTGCCATACATGATTTTAGAAAAATGCTTAAACAAATTAAATTAGGCGTTCTTAAGTATGTAAGTACAACGATCTCAGACCGCACACATACATGTAGTTTCTAATTCATAGCTGTTGATAGATAAAATTGAAACACCTTACAAACTGCAACAACATCAAATACTATACTCCAACCCCACAACACATAACAATTAAAGAAAAACTCTATTGCATAGATGACAGCTTTATTGTAAACACTAGAACTGCAGCATGCCTTCATTAAAATGTTGTTTCTCCGTTGTTCTTGGAGTTACGGTGTTGAGGTATTATGACTTTTTCCAGATTTTGATGTACTTTTAGAATATAAAAGAATATATTAATAAAATTAAGCTGTTTTAAAGTTTTTTTGTAGTATTTGTATTATAACTGCCGGAACCGTCATTTTGACCGTTCATATATTCATAATCAGTTTTGGGGTTTTATTACAAAAATAATTACAACGTTGAGATAAAACAATGTATTTTACTATTATTGTGGCAATGTTTAAGAGTTTACTGCAAGTCAGAACTTATTTAGTTGTATCTAAAATTATGAGCAATCTTCGCTATTTTTACCTACGCTCCCGAGGTATAAAAAATGCAAGTTAAAACTTGTTTCTATAGAGATCTAAACATTCAAGTTCTTTGATATTTCAAATCAGTTGCAAGTGAACGTTCTTGTGAGATACTTCTGCACGTATTACGGGGTTAATTTCGTAGTAAAAATTGTGTTCGTCTCGCGATTTTACACAACAGACTAGATTATCTTGCGGAGTTGAAAAACTTATCTGAATGCGAATCAGAAAAAGCAAGTAACCACTCTGAAGAGGGTTCTTCATTGACTTTAGTAGTTACCCATTGGCAGAAAGATTCACGATTTTGAAAATCTATTTCACTTAAAGCTTGATGTTGCTTGATATGATAAGGAATCAATTTGTTTTTTTTTAATAAAGCTGCGAACTGTATATATCTTTAGGTCTAGGTGTGTACAGGGTGGCCAACTAAGACTGCGAGGTACTGTATCTGGGAAACTATCCATCGTAGAGGCTTGCGGAAAAAAAAGTTATCAGTTATCACTAAAACGACTAATACAAAAACCTGAAATATATTTTCATGTTTCTGAAATGGCCGCTAGGGGGCGTAACTGCAATCTTGAATCTAAGAAAGTGATGTTTCTGTGAATTCTGCTATATTAACCTAATAAAAAAATAACTGATCTTTAAAGTCGAGGTTAATCTGAACTTTTTTTGTTTGACACTTTTTGACGTATTTATAAAAATCAAGTGGTGGGGGTATTCAAATATTTCCTTAAATAACCCCCAGCATCTTCGAAACGGCTAAGCCGATTTTAACAAATTTGGGCGCGTTAAAATGACCTATGCTTGGGCTGAAGTTTTGTTAGTTTCACATGTCGTCGCTAGAGGGCTTTGTTCGACATTCCGACAGACACGGTAAATTTTCGCAAAAAAAAATTAAATGCATTGGTATGACTTTTTTTCATGAACAAGTAGCTAAATGATGCCTAAACAAGCTCGCGAAAACCGCATCTCGATATCTTGTTTCTAACCTAAAATATCGGCCAAAGAAAGCTTTATACGAAAATCCCTTAAATTTAAAGGAGGAAAGTTTTTAATGCCCCCATAAATGTCGAAATGCTGACCATCACGCTCTATGCATTGCTGAAGCCTCTCACGACTAGACAAAATTGCAGCTTCAATTCCGGCTCTCGATATATTACGTATTGCGTTACGAATCCGGCTTTTCATATCTTCTCTAGTAGTAGGTTGAGTCCGAAACACGATGTCATTTAAACGCCCCCATAATTAAAAATCGAGACAAGCTAAGTCTGGCGATCGCGGAGGCCATGGAAACAGACTTCCTCTCCCAATCCACAGTTGTTGAAATACTGCATTAATATACTCTCACACATTAATAGCAAAATATGCTGGGCAACAATCCAACTGCAAAAACAATTTTTGCCGTTTCCAAAGGTACATCTTCCAACAACAACTGTAATTGATTGGCCAAAAAGTCAAGAAATATATTGCAATTTAGGGATTTCTCAAAAAAATATGCCCAATAATTCTGCCTCCCAGTATGCCACACCATATATTTAAACTCCAACGTCCTTGGCACTGAACTTCACGCAACCAATGGGGATATTCTGCAGACGAATAATGCATATTGTGCAGATTGACTCTCCAGTCACTACTGAAGGTGGCTTCATCGGTCCAAAGAATTTGAAATAAAAATTCTCTATTTTCACGTATCACGCGTAACATCCAATGGCAATAGTCTAACATTCGATCAAAATCTTCCTCTTTCAAGGCCTGATTCAAAACGATATGATATAGGTGCATTCTTAAAGTAATTAAAAAAAGTTTAAACGAATACCTATATATTTTGATGGTCATTAGAAATTACATATGGTCCTTCAAAATATTTTGGACCGTTGTCCGTGATATGCCCAACTCATTGGATAATGCTCTTGTGCTAACATGAGGATTTCCTTCAATATAGCCCAGTACACGGTTATTATTTTCTTGTGTTCTTCCAATTCTTTGCCGTTGAAACGTAGGCCGAAAACTACTGGTGGCTCGTAAGCTCGCCACTAATCAGGGAAAAACTCTTACATCGCAAGGGCGTCGATTTGGATATCGAGCCGTAAACTCTTTTAGCTACTGCGGCATTCTGAAGACATTCAAAGTAAACCGCAAGCATATCAACAGCTTCATTATTCGTAAAACGCATTTTGAAAGCACAAAAATTGCTCAAAGTAACGCGAAAGTATTGACAACTATTGACAATTTGAGGATTATGTATGTTTTGTTTGGGTATCTGTTTCCATTGCCTGCTTCTATTAATTGTATTTTTCGTATATATCCATAGTGAATATGAATTTAAACAAGCAAAAAATAGGCGTTTCGTATAACTTTTAGCATGCTTACTTGCCCGTAGTAATTTCAAAAAGGGTGATTTTATTCTGGTGAATAAATTTACAAACATTTAAAATCGCAATTTCTAGGTAACCTATTCAGAGCCGAAATGGAAACTGCAGTTTTGTCTACCCATAAGAGGGCTTAGCAATGCACAGAGTGACGGTCAGAATTTCGAGCATTTATGGGGGCATTAAAAACCTTCCTCCTTTAAAGCAGTCCTTTTTAGTGCCACAACTTACATAATAGAAACAATTCCAGAAAAATATAGTTAAAAAAAAATGTAAGGGATTTTCGTATAAAGTCTTCTTTGGCCGATATTTTAGGTTAAGAACAATATATCGAGATGAAAGTTTCGCGAGTTTGTTTAGGCATCATTTAGCTACTTGTTCATGAAAAAAAGTCATACCAATGCATTTAATTTTTTTGCGAAAATTAACTGTTTTTGTCGCAATGTCGAGCAAAGCGCCCTCTACCGACGACATGTGAAACTAACAAAACTTCAATTGTTTTAACATTTGTTGCCCAAGAAAAGCTCTTTTCACCGCACCCAAGTTTGTTAAAATCGGATTAGCCGTTTCGAACATACGGGGGGTAATTTAAGGAAACCTTTGAAAACCCCTCACCACTGTATTTTTATAGATACGTCAAAAAGTGGCAAACAAAAAAAGTTCAGATTATCCTCGACTTCAAAGATCAGTTATTTTTTTATTAGGTTAATATAGTAGAATTCACAGAAACGTCATTTTTTCAATTCAAGATTGCAGTTACGCCCCCTAGCGGCCATTTCAAAAACATTAAAATATTTTCCAGGTTTTTGTATTGGCCGTTTTAGTAATAACTTTTTTTTCCGAAAGTCTCTACGATGTATATTTTCCCAGATACAGTACCTCGCATTCTTAGTTGGCCACCCCGTACATCTAATGAGATTAGTGATGACATTGGACACCATCCAAAACAAAAAAATTACATGCATTTACCTGTGGGGAGTGAACAATCACCCGAATCTAATGATATATGGGAAGTTGTGGAATGCACCTTGTGTTGACCGTATAGTTCAAAGAATTGTTATGAGAAATACTCCTGGAATTGTGCAAAAAGAAATGCGTTTGCTAACTCTGAGCTAAGTGTATTTCTATTGTTTATAGATAACACAACGCTAAAACACATTCAGAAATGTACTGAAATTGAAGCTAAACAACAACTAGGAGATGATACAAACCGGTCATTGTCTATTCAAGAACTTGACCCTTTTCTTGCATTATTGCTAGCTCGTGGTGCTTACGGCGCAAGTTTATGGTCTATTACTTGGGGACCGCAATTTTTTCGTAAAACCATGTCACGCAATCAATTTCGTAAAATCATGAGATTTTTAAGATTTGATATTCGATCAACACGAAAAGAACGTCTAGTTAGTGATAAGTTTTCTTTGGCGTCTGAAATATGGGATAAATTTGTTAGTAACTGTAAAGCTTGCTATGTTCCAGGAGCAAACATTGCAGTAAACGAACAACTGTTTCCTACTAAAGCTATATGCAGATTTACACAATATATGACGAATAAACCTGATAAATTTGGTGTAAAATTTTGGCTAGCTGTTGATACGAATTCTAAATATCTCCTGAATGGTTTTCCTTCTCTAGGAAAGATGATATGCGCCCTTACAATCAACCCCTTGCAGAATATGCTGTTTTAAAATTAATCGAACCTTTACCAAATATGGGTAGAAATATTACTACCAACAACTTTTTGACCAGCCAAAAGTTAGCAACAATACTGGCAAAGAAGAACACAACAATAGTAGGAACAATGAACCGAGCAAGAAGGGAATTACCAATTTGTATCAAGAATAAAAGGGCAGAGTTATATTCTACCACAGTAATGGCAAATGATAAAAGCACCTTGTCAATTTATCAGGAGAAGGTTAATAAAAATGGCATTTTGCTAAGTACGCTACATCCAACTTTGGCGATAGATGATTGCAAAAAGAAGAAACCTGAGACAGTATTGTATTACAATGAAACAAAGTTTGGGGTAGATGTGTTGGACCAAATCGCTAAAAAATATTCTACGAAAGCTGGTTCACATAGATGGCCAGTTCATGTGTTTTACAATGTTTTAGATCTTGGTACTATCAACGCCTGGATAGTTTAAAAGGAAGTCGTAGGCAGTAAAATAAGAAGAAGAAACTTTACTTTCACTCTAACTGAGGAACTAAGACAAGAGTATTTCGATTTCAAACAAGATTCTGGTGCAAGTACCAGCACATCTAATACAACGAAACCTAAAGAACGCCATCAGTGCCAAATCACAAAATGTGACGAAACAAAACTGCCGACGTTTGTTCAATGTGTAGCAAATGTATTTGTGGTAAATGTGGAAGTGTAACAAAAACCGTTATTTGTTTGAACTATAGAGCGTAATACAACATGTAAAATTGTACCGAATTCTAAATGTATTAGAATCAATCTGATGCTCTAATTCTCTGATGACTGTGGTATTGGGTGGATATTATGCGCAACTCTTGTAACAAAAAAGTGTCAAATTTACGATAAAGGCATACTCAACTTACCTGTTTACACTTTACGATGATCCATTGCTCAGTGGATTGACTGGATATTTGCTAAAATAAAAAAAACACTTGAATGTATTAAAATTACTTAAGTAGAATGAGCTCCCTTGAGGACAAAACAGAGTAGGGCAAGTCAGCTCACGTGGCCGTGGTCATTTCCCACCCCTAGTTTGACGGCTTCTTTTCGGGGGCACATTTCAATCCCTTGATTGAATTTTTAGTCCTTTGGCGGCATATCATCCCTAATTAGGGTCCTTTTGGTTGTATTAAGAGCCTTTTTGGAATTTCAGCCCCTGGAGGGAGGAAAATGCGTGCGCACGAGGCGGGTGGGGTTAATCACACGACTCTGTGAAGAGGGGCGAGTTGTAGTCACGTGACCGGTAGGGGGATGTCAAAGCCCAATTATTTTAGTTATGAGTCATAATCAAATCCCGCAGCCATTTTGTTTTTAATTATGACGCAGCCATTTTTTTAAATTATGGGTCACAATTAATGTGTGGGGGATGGTGTGGGAAAGATCAATGGTCAATTATTTTGATTATGAGTCATAATCAGAGCCCTCGGCCATTTTGTTTTGGGGGTAAATTTGAATTGTGTTTAATAAGGAGTGCTAACACTAACTTGCAAAACTGGTATTGGACGCAGGAACTTGGTCGCGGGTCTTCGCCCCTGTTAAGAATCACATTTTAATTATGAGGTATAATCACATTCCTAACACGGTCCTTTTGCTTTAATTATGACTCATAATCAAAACCCTCTGCCATTTTGTTTTTAATTATGAGTCATAATTAAATTGTGGAGGTAGTCAGGTGGGGAAGGGGCGAAGCAGAACAACGTCTAATTATTTTAATTATGAGTCATAATCAAAGCGCTTGGCCATTTTGTTTTAGCGGGAAATTTAATTTAGAATGTATTCTAATAAGGGTGCTAACACTAATTTGCGAGACAGGTATAGAACGCAGGAACTTGCTGGCGGGTCTTAGCCCCACTGTTGCGGATTACATTTGTCACGTGTTTAAATGGGAAGCGGAGGAAAAGGAAAGGATTCTCTACTCATATACAGGTAAAGTAAGCAAACCGTTCTAGCTCAATGTCGGTTCGGGCGGGGTTTAGAGAAAATAGGTCTCATTTCCAGGCGCCAAGAGACGCTCCCCTTTTTAGAGAGAAGCACCGCTATCCTGACTCTTGCATAGTGATGGTAAATGAGATGAGTAGGGAGAAACAGGGAAGGAAAGCATACAAAGGAAAGAAATAAGGAACTGCAGTAGTGTAAACAACAAAATATAATGATCGAACCAAAAAGGTCTACAAAACAATATTCCCGAACAAAATCTTCGGTAAAACATAATAAAATCTAACTGTAAGTAAATAAAATGTTAGTCGCTACGGTTATTACCTAACCTAAAAGTTAAGTGTTTTCTTTTTTACAATGAAAGACCTCTCATTTTTGTTGACTTAAAAGAAAAATGTATATGTAACGCTAGCAAAGCGTTTCGAAATACCTAAACTTAAATAAATGTACTTGCTGTAGTTGTACAACAAAAAAAAAACGTCCATATAATTGAGAATCTCGTTATACGTAAATTAAAGAACAAATGGCCTTTCGGCATACTAGTTTAGTTTGCCTCTTTTATTGATTTAATAGTGAAGTAAAACTACAGGCAAAGAAGTCTAACACTGGCAACTGAACGTTCCCTCCAAAGGTTAAATATAAACAGTAAAATGTTTGGTTTAAAATAAAAAAAAAACTTTACTGAACTCTGAAAATGTAAACTTTCAGCATTAACACTCATAATAAAATACTTATCTTTTTTGGAGTTTTTTAATGGTGTACTTTAAATTATACAATCTAATTTCAATAACACTTACAGTTATCTTCGTCAGTAGTAATGTTTGTTAAAAATTGTTAAAGATGTTGTAAACTATTATGTCAAATTTGAAAAATTAAAATTAATTTTTCAAATTTGCCAAAAGTTGATCGCGGCTCTACCTAGTAGTATATTTTGTAAAAGCAGGTTGGTTCGTTTTTGACGCCATCTAGTGAAGTATTTTTAAACTAGCGAATGTATTATGTAATAGAAATTGATCGTGCTTACCTAACTCGTCTCTTCAGTCCTTCGTCTCTTTCATCTCTCTCGTATCTCTCGTCTCTCACGCTTCTCTTGGTTTCGCGTTGCTCTCGCTTCTAACGTCTCTCGCGTGTCTCCCGTCTCTCTCGCTTCTCTCGCTCCCTCCCCCCCCCTCTCTCTCTCTCGTCTGTCTCGGCTCCTTCGTCTCTCTCGGCTCCCTCGTCTCTCTCCTCGCCCTCTTATCTCTCGTTTCTCTCGTTGTAGATTAGGTCAATACACGTACAATGTTAGGTTAGATTAATAAAAGGACGGTTTTTAGGTTAGATCAATGCTCAACATGGAAACACACAAGCACACAAACGCTAAAATATGCAAACACGCAAACACGAATCCGTAACAGGGGTTGAAGATCCGCGACCAAATTCCTGCGTCCTATACTAGTCTTGCAAGTTAAGTGTTAGCACTCTTTACTTAAATTCAAATTTCCCGGCAAAGAAAATGGCCGAGGGATTTGATTATAACTCATAATTAAAATAATTTACCATTGATCTTTCCCACGCTCTCCTCCACACGTTAAGACCCTAAATCAAGTTTCGAAGGCCTGCTTTACGTGCTAGCATGAGGGTTCCACAAATGGCCGGGTACTTTGATCATGAATAATTAAAATAATTGGACTTTGATCTGCCCCATTCGACCATCCCCGTAATTCAATTACGACTCATAATTAAAAACAAAATGGAGTACGAGTTTGATTGTGACGTCACAATTAAGAACAGAATGGCTGCAAAGTTTGATTATGACTCATAATTAAAACGAAATGACAGGGATTTTGATTATGACCTATAATTAACAACAAAATGGTTGCGGAATTTTATTATGGCGTCATAATTAAAAACAAATTGGCCGCGGAATTTGATTATAACTCATAATTAAAAGGAAAATGGCTAAGGATTTGGATTATGGCCCATAATTAAAAACAAAATGGCCGCAGAATTTGATTATCACGTCAAAATTAAAAACAAAATGCCCGAGGAGTTTGATTATGACTCATAATTCAAATAATTGGACTTTGACATCCCCCACTTGTATCCCAACCAGCCACGCGACTACAACTCGTCCCTCCCCCAGGGTCGCTTGCCCCGCCCGTGCGCGCGGATTTGCCTACCTTCCAGGGGCTGAAATACCAAAACGGCTCTTGACACAACCAAAAGGATCGTAATTAAGGGAGAAAATGCAGTCAAGGGGCTGAAAATTACATAAAGGAGTCGAAAAACTCCCCCGAAAACAAGCCGTCAAAATAAGGGTGGGAAATGGCCCACAGTACACTGTTTCAGAAAATATATAAACTGTAAAAATGGAAATAGCATGTGCTCAGTAAGTACCTTATTCAGCGCAATATACCAAACCGCCCGATTCCAAGCCATACTACAACTACAACATACAACATACTTCCTTTGTGTAAATGTGCCAAAAATTATGAAGTCAATATTCAAACAAATGTTTGGAAATGAAAACACTACAAATGTATGGAAATGAAAACACTACAAATGTATTAACTGCAGTTGTTGAACATCGTGGTATAAGTTCTTGAGAAATTGCGAACCAGTTTGGAATACATAATACCACCGCATTAAACATTTTCGAAAAGAATAATGTCCATTCGTACAAACTACAGTGTCATCAGGAGTTGCTTAAGGGAGATTTTGAGAGAAGAGCAGAGTTTTGTTATGAGATGCTAGAAAAGGCTAATCTAGACCGACAATCTCTAAAAAACATTTGTCTTAAGGATGAGTGTACCTTTACGTTAAACAGTAAATAAAACCTGCAAAATTATAGGATTTGGTCAACAAAAAGGCCTGAAATTGTTGTTGAAAACCGATATCAATGTCGCTAAAAAATTAATGTTTGGGTAGGCATATTCGGACAACTAATTGGACCATTTTTTATGAAGAAAATCTAAGCGCAGGCAGGTTTTTGGATTTGCCGCAAGAGCAAATTTTAAAGGCTCTAGTAGAAGTAGCTCGCGATAAAAAATAAGTTTGGTTTCAAATGGATATTTGCCCTGCTCACAACAGCCGAGAAGTTAAAGACATTAATGATAATTGTTTTAATATCTGTGTAATCGGACTAAACTGTGCAATTAAGTGGTCTCCGAGATATGGAGATTTTGCCCCAAATGACTATTATCTCTGAGGACATTTAAAACCTAAAATTTTCATTTCTGAAGGGTTTGTAGATTTACAGGCTTTAAAGACACGCATTAGCAAAGAATATTCAAAAATAACGCATCGCATTCTTGCCAATGTTAGAACAGAATTTTATGATAGGTTAGGATACTGCTTGGCGCAAAATGGGGGCTTATTTGACCATTTGCTATAGTTTTTGTAATTAGTAATTGTTAATTATCATTGATATTTATACTAGGATTTTCAGCAACTGCAGTTAATACACTTGTAGTATTTCCAGAAGTATTAAACACATTTTTTTCAATTCCACAATTACACAAAGGAAGCAACGTTCCACTATTTTCAAATTTGATACTAATTCTTCCAATAAATAGTTTTGATTAATTTTTTAGACAATTAAATTTCTTTATTAACCTGTTTTTCTCTTCATTTATTATTTAGATGCTTTGACGTTTGAAGGACTGTAATTTTGACATTTTAGATGCAATGGTAGATAATTGTTGCAATTTTTGAAATTAGGGTAAGCTGTAATATTTTTAATACTTTCATCTGATAGAGAATGCAATTCTTTCAAGAAAAGTTCCTGAAGAGTTTTTACGTAAAATAATTAGGGAATCAGGAATTCGAGAGTATATGGATTCCCATTGGATGCGTCTGACCATTTACCAGCCGGCATGGATTTAAAAAAAATGCTGTTGATATTATTGACAATATATAGGTACCTATGGCGAGCGAGCCGTAGCGTAGGTGGTTTTGTCATTCGTGTGGTAGACACCTACACACAGCTGAGCGGTTAATTTTTCTCATTTAATAATATGAAATACTGGAGTATTTTTTAAATGTTAAAGGCCATTCGCTAAATTTTTGAATAAGTAGTGGAGTTACCATGCCTATCAACATTCAATTTGAAGCAATCAGCCGAAAAGAAGTAGCAATAGTGCATCTCTACAAGTAATCCTCATGCAATAAAATATGATGATTTAACCGCGCAAGGCATCCGTTTAAAAAACTTGGAAATTCAGAGTTTGCTGTGGATAGAGTATGGCGCATACACATAAATTGAAATTAGGTAGGTAGGTATAAAATCTCTTAATATATGCGGGGACATGTTGCCAGATTTAGGGATGATACATCTACTGCAAAGCGTCTGGTCAGTATACTCGGATGAGTTAACCACTGTGGGATAAACAGGTAAAATACGCAATGCGTATATACTACACTACTTCCACTCTGCAGGCGGAGAACGTTTGAACTAAATTACCTGAATTATATGAAAACCAGAGTTTGAATCATCCAGCTGAAATTTTATCACGTGATCCCCTATATCATTTTACATCATTTTACCTTGCTTGCGATCGGTCACCCATATATGGGCTGCCTAACCCATCGGATGACCTATTAAATGTAAATTGTCAATGGAAGGATGACCTATAGACGGTAGATAGAATGAATATACGTAACGATATTCCTTGTACAATTTTGAGTCGAAAACAATACCAGAATAATGTGCCATCCTTTCCTTAAGGTCAGAGGTTCTCGAACAATGTTGAGTTTTGAAATAAGTATTTTTATTTAATTTTATATAACTATTATTCTAAAAGATTAGAATTTGAAATGAAAACACGCTATAAAAATAATGTTTGCGCATAATTGTCTTTCATCCCTGAAATTTCTATATTAACCCATCAATGCTCAAGGAGCCGTTAATGACGCCGGAACTAAAAATGAATCTGCGATTTTTTGATGGCCCAGACATTTTTCCACAGTTAACCAACACATGCATCGACCTATTCTTTTCGCGCGACTCGTGATAAGACATATTTGTTTCTAGGTCCTGCGTATTCCGATTGTAAGTGAAGAGAGAGACAATGTCTTCGAATTATTATTCTATTCTAGAATTCTGTTTATATAGATATTATTAAGACTTTTCTGAGAGTTCTTGTAAATATCTGCTTTGGTTTTAAATATTTTTCTAATGATATGTGAAAATGGTAAGCTATTGCTTGTTACTGGGTCATTGACGGCCCCTTGGACACTTCAAATATTGCTAGAAGGAACATATATAACTCCTCCAGAAAATGATGGCCAAAATACAAACTGTGACAGGAATGAGGAAGATAAACATCCAAACGCTCTTAGTTCCACACCACTCAGCGGAAGGAGAGCCTATAGATAGTAGGGAAAATGAGCGTATCTCATTGAATGTGGAGGACGATCTAACCGTTTGCAAGAGGGTAACGCAATTAAAATTTTAACTAAAAGGCGAGAATATAAATCCGATAATACACAATCCAATAGTAAAAGCATGCAACGATCTAAATTCTCAAACCTAGATTAAATTTTAATGCTTTTTGGGCTGTTCATGTCAATCACTCGTCGAAGAGCTTGTAAAATATAGTGCTTTGGAAAGAAGCGTAAGATGCACGTAACACACTGGTATCTCTCTCAATGAGACGTAATCGGTTTGAGGAGAAATTCAGATTTTTTGAGGTATCTGATAACAGCTTACCTGAGGGGGGAAAATGGCTAAACTGCGCCCAATTATTGAAGTTTTGAATAACAAATGTTTACATTATGCACCCTTGCAACCAAACGTGTCAATAGGCGAGTCAATAATAGCATATGTTGAAAACATGGATATAAGCAGTTCACACGCGATTCGGCTACAAAGCTTGGATTATGTGTACCAGCTTGCGCGAAAACGGTGCCTTTAAATTAATGCTTCTTTCGATAGTTAAGGCTTCCCGTTTGCGTCAACTGCTTCTTCGAACTTTCAATATGATAAATACGAAGGACCAATTGTAATTAAAATTAATTTATTACAACAACTTATGTAAAAACTTTGTTACATTCTTTTTTTTTCACTAACTTTGAGAGAGTTGATCTATTACAAAAAAAATATATAATTGCGTTGTTGCGATGTTTCGTAACATACTGCCCCCACCGCAATAATGTGTTGGCAAAAAATTATTATTGTAAGTCTGGGCATCTACATGAATTTACAACTGATTGAATCAGGTAGTTAACTAAATAATCGTATATATTATATATATATATATATAATAAATATATAATATATATATATATATATATATATATATATATATAAAGGAATATTTTTACATTTTCTTTCGCAAGAGGAATTAACAATCTGCCTGTGGAAGAGGGCACACTTTTGTAATGGAACGAGTGAATTCTCCCTCCTGTGTTTTTAGGCGGACAACTTTCCATCGGCGCCTTCAAATGTTTCCAAGACCCTGGCCATTGGCCAATGCAAAGGCGGAGAGTTTTCTTCTTTCAGCAAGACTAAATCATTTTGCTGCAAATTTCGAGTCTCAGTCATCCATTTTGGTCGATTTTGTAACCGGTTTAGATAATCAACTGACCACTTTTTCCAAAAACTTTGCTGAAGTTTTGAACATCGCTGCCAAAAGGACAACTTGGCTTCTGCTGAGTTGGAAATGTCTTTTTCAGGGTATGATAAAAGGCTAGTTCCTATTAGAAAATGCCCAGGAGAGAGCAATGAGGGGTCTAGAATTGAAGATAGCTTCAATTTGAGCTAATATGGTGTAGTGCCCACAACACGCGAGATGTGGTATTTGGCACTTTTTATTGCGGCTTCCCAGAGTCCTCCCCAATGAGGGGATCTGGGGGGGATGAACGTCCATTTGGTTTCATTTTGAGAAAGGTAAATTTGAATAGAAGTGTTCACATCCGTATTTCGGAAATAATCGTATAGTTCCTTTAACTGATTTTTCGAACCCAGAAAATTACTCGCATTATCACTATAAATGACCGACGGATTTCTTCTTCGAGATATAAATCTTTTAAGAGTGGCTAGAAAAGCTTCAGTTGACAGATTTGACACAAGCTCGGTGTGAACTGCTTTAATCGCCATGCATACGGATATAGCTATGTAGAATTTCATTACCGGTGCCTTGCGTAGATGGGAGGACAGTAGTAATAGCTATGCCGAAGTTGGATCACTAGTTCATCATTCTGCCGCTAGGTGGCGCTAGCAGCAGTGTAAGAATTGGGTCAAAGCCCTAACGCTTCAAGATGGCGCTAGGGCTTCGCCCCTAATGTAGAGGGCCCCCTTGTTGCGAATCACCCCCTTGTGGGGCAAAACACAAGAAGGGGGCCCTCTGCATAAGGTGGTAGGTCTTCGCCCCCGGGCCCCCTTGCCACAAGAAGGTGTATGTCTACAAGGGGGGCGAAGTCCTGTTGTAGTATTGGATGTCTCAAGGGGGCCCTAGAGCAGCAGCAGCAGCAGTAACATACGGTTGTCTTTGGTGGCCCCCTTTGTATAAGACTGTGCAAGGGGGCTCCCTTATAGAAGGTAGTAACGATTTCGTCGTCGTCGTCGTCGTGGTCGCTGTAGTAGATAGCGCTAGTATCGTGTCCGAAAGTAGAATCAGCTATTAGGAATGTATATCCGGAACGTGTGTCCATAAAAGGATGTGTATCTGGGTCAACGCCCATAAAAGGATCGCATGGATCTAGAGGAAATTCTGTCGTGTGCAAAAGCAGATGTAACGGGTAGATGCCGCTAGTATCGTCTCCGAAAGTAGAATCGGTTAATAGGAATGTGTATCCGGGTGAATGTCCATAAAAGGCTCGAACCGCATGCATCAAGAGTAAATATTGTCGTGAGCAAAAAAGCAGTTGCAACTGGGTGCATCCATAAAAGGATCTGGTCCTGTCCCCGGGTGCCGGCGCCGGCGGACGGCGCTGTCGTCCTGCGCCGGGCTCTCTCGCGGGGTTGGCCTGGATGCCGGGGGCTGGTGCAGGGTGTTTAATTCTTTTGTATTTGGGATATGTGTGTGAGGGATAGTAAGAAAAATGTAAAACCATTTTTAAAAGATATTTTTATTTAATACATACATATATAAAATACATTATGTTAGTTGTCTTATTGATTAGTGTACGTAGTGTTTGATTCGAAATTCAGTATGATGATGAAGAACTTAATGGAGTTATGTAGTTTAATTATTGTGAAATGTAAAAACCTTTTGTGAAAGATATATTTATTTAATACATACATATATAAATATTAAATACATCATGTTAGTTGCCTTGTTGATTAGTGTATTACTAATAATAACCCCATGGTCTGGTGGTTGTACAATTATTAGGATCAACAATTCGCTTATCATCGTATGCACTTAGCACAATTTTATTTTGTAACAGTGTGTATACATTATGTTTTTTTTGAAGTAATTAGATATTGATTACGTTTAATGATTTTATTATTAAATAGAACATTTTTGTTATCATCTATTGTTATTTCTTTGAGACTGGCCGCTTTGTAACCTTTTGATTTTTTTGTAAATTTATCATCTACTCTAAATGAATACATCTTTGATTTAAGTCCAACGAATTCTAGCATTATTTGTCCTTGATTTTCATCTTTCATTAAGCCAGGTATTTTGTTATTTTTTAAGGGAATTTTAAAAATATTATTTGAAGGATAATTAGACGTATCAAATTTATCAATATCATTCTTTATACATTCATAGATATCAGTCTTAGTGTTTGTAAATGCGTATAAAAGGCTGTCTGTATCTGAATACAAAATTTTAGCATTGCTTTGAAATTTTTCTAAAATGTAATTATAGTGAAAATCGTATAAGGATGTTTTGGAGATGTCTAGAATAGCAAATCCTAAATAAATGGGTTTATTTAGTGTAATTTCTAGTTTGTTCATTTCTATAATTGTCACATCATCATAAATACTGCAGCTATATGAAAATTTAGTTGTGATATGTAGGCACCTGCGCCATAGCGACCTTCCCACTTGGTTACTAAATGTACTTGTTTATATTTTCTCACGTTTTCCATACATTTACCAAAAACACTATTAACCATTAGTTTATAGAACTGTTTATCAAATTCGTTTTGCGATTGTTGTCGCATTAAAGTATTTAAGTCTACATATTGTTTAAGCTATGGAGCTTGTTTGAATCGTAAAACTCTGTGTACTTTGATTAATTTCATTCCTAATTGTAAATACATTTTGAGATTTCTATAATGAATGACGTAATTACGCTTTGGATAAAGAGTGAGTAATAATTTGGTAAATTTTGATTTTGAATTTGGTGGAATCATATGTTCCGGTGCCAATGGTAAATCGCTATGAAGCTCTCGCAATTCAGTAGGATAATCTAAGTCACAATCTAAAATGTATCCAACATCAGCTGTATCTGAAGTATTTAAAATGTTAGAAATATCAAAACCTGTTTCGTCTAGTAATGTGAACTCATCATATGGTAGATATTGTGACATGGATAAACCGTATAAATTATTCACATCAAAAAACATTAAAGTAACCTTTTCAGAATTTGGAGCATACTCATCTCCCATGTATTTATTATTTGCTTTTGCATATCGATGTGAACATTGAGATATACCACCTCGAATACCTCGTTCAATAAATAAAACCATATCAATATCGGTTAAGAGTTCTAATTTAATTTTGTAATTTTTAACACAGCATCAAATGCGAGACCGGGAGCTGTACAATAATGTAAAGGATCGAGTTGGTATGTTTTCAAGCACGTTTTGCGAAAATTTTCCAAAAAAAACCTGCTAATAGTAGAACATCTGTTTTTAGATATAAATCTGAATATTCCCCTAAAGTTTTAACTTTGAACGTGTTCCAAACATTAATGGCATGCTGGTAATCTTCATCGCTAACATGTTTATTAGCTAATTGACTAAAAAATACTGTTTGTGAAGGTAAATTGGTTTCATTTATTTTCTCCCAAGAATCTAGGTATTCATAGGGAAGATACCTTTTCGAATTAATAGATTAAATTCTTGTTCATCATTATGAAGAACGGTCCACCAAAATCGACTCCGACTTTTTGGAATGGTCGTGTGTCAGTCACTCTGTCTTTTGGCAAATTAGCTATGATCTGTTGCACTGATTGTGCATTAAATCGAAAAAAAATAGTGCAATTCCGAATAATTCGTTTTATGTGACGCAGTCCGTCTAGTGGCCAATACCGTAATCGAACATTGTACAGTATATCCTGAGGACCAGCGTGACATAATCGAAGATGTTCAAACTTCAATAAGAGGGAAACAACGTGATCCTTAGAGGGCAGGAGAAGAGGATATTTTTGTTCAAACAAAATTTCTGCATTTTCCAACCTACCACCCACACGCAGCAATCCAAGATTGTCCAAAAAGGGTTTTAATGAGCAAAGTTGCTTGTGAGATAGAACTTTGTTTGAGTCAAGTTCCAAGATTTGTTGAGAAAAATGTTCTTGTTGAACCTTTTTTATAATTCCAGTGAGCGCGGAATCCAACTCCGAAATAGTCAAAGGGCCTGTTGTTTTTGCTTGAGAATGAGTGACGTTGTGAACAAAGCGTAGCACATATGCAATCGAGAAAATGACGAGAAACGTGTAAATATTGAATTCAAAATTTTCTAAAATTGATTGACGATTAAAGATATTTTCTTTCCTCAGGAGGATTGTCCACCGAGAAAGGAAAATTCTCTACATTTCGCACTTCAAATTTAGGATTGAGCAAATATTTGGGCGCGTTAAACCAAAAAGTTAAATCATCAGAGTTCAAATGACCACGGGACAGCATGTCTGCGGGATTATCCGCTGATTTTACATAATTCCACTTATAGTCATGAGTAAGTTCTTGAATTTCAGACACTCGATGCGACACAAATGCGGCCCATCGACTTGAGTGGCTTTTACACCAGTATAATGCAATTTGTGAGTCTGTCCAAAGTGTGACAGAGGTAGGAATTAGTTTATTTTTATAAATCGACACTATTTTATTAATCAATTTTGATAATAACAACATGGCACAAAGTTCGAGTTTGGGGATTGTAATTGTCTTGATTGGAGCTACGCGCAATTTAGATGACAATAAATTACAATACACCGAGTTGTCTGAGTAAATGGTTCTAATATACACATAAGCTCCATAAGCAAGATTACTTGCATCAGAAAACCCATGAAATTCTACATATGCAATATTTTTACTAGAAAATAAACACCGAGAGATTGTGAGATTTTTTAACCGAGAAAAGAGTTCGCAGAGAGCTTTCCATTCTGTTAAAATCGAAATGTCACGTATTTCTTCATCCCATTCTACCTTATGTAACCACAGTAGAGATTGTGAAGGAATAAAGATTTGAAAATTGTCTGATGAGGGATTCCACTTCAAGCCAAGAATTTTACATGGGGATTTTTCCAGATTGAAGTCCACTTCTGTGGTTTGAGGGTGAGATATATTTTTTAAGAAATCATTTGAGTTTGAACACCATTTGTGCAAGTGAAACCCGTGCTTAGAGAGAAGAGAGGTTAATTGAGAATAAAGTTTAGGTAAATCTTTTTCCGTTTCACATCCCGAAATAATGTCGTCCACATAAGTTTGAGTAAGCAGAGCATCTGATGCTAAGGGATAATCGGAGTTATTGAGAGCGATATCATTTAAAACCCGAGTGACAGCATAGGGAGCAAAGTTTGTTCCGTATGTGATGGTTTGAAGTTCCAAACATTTTAAAGATTGACGAGGTGAGTCACGCCAAATAATGTTTTGCAGAAAATTTAGGCGAGGATTCGTGAAAATCTGCCGATACATTTTCTCAATGTCAGCGGTGAGTACAAACCTAAACGAGCGAAACCTACACAAAATGTCATATAGATCTGGTTGAACTTGAAATCCTTTTAAGGTAACATCGTTTAATGAGAGTCCTGAAGATGTTTTACAAGACGCATCAAAAACCACACGCAACTTGGTGCTGACGCTTACATTTATGATTACGCACAAATGAGGCATAAAGTATTTCCTTTCTAACCTACTGTTAGTTGGAAATAGCGGAACATATTTTGCATGACCTAATGACACATATTCATCGATGAATTTTTTATATTCGTGAAAGAGGGAGGTATCTTTTTCAAATCGTTTTTCAAGAGAAAAGAATCTTTTTTGCGGTAAAGAAATAGAATCGCCGAGTTTATGATATTCATTTGTAGATTTCAGAGGAATATCTACTTGATAATGTCCATTTTGAAGGATGCGAGAAGTAGTATTAAAAATTTGTTCAGACTTTTTATCTTCTGGAGAGAGCAAGGGAGGTTCGGGGAGTTCTTCAATTTTCCAGAATTTTATTAAGAGAGTTTCTAATTCATCTGTATCATTTGAGTGGTTAGTGGAATGATGAGAATAGGATGTTGAAGTAGATGGTTCAAATGTATACTTTTTAGGAACGATTCCTGATATAATCCAGCCCAGATGCGTATTTAACAAAGTAGGATAACCTCTGCCCAATTTCACTATGCCATACGTGAGAAGTGTGTAGTAACTATCTGCTCCAATAAGCAAATCTATATCGGATGGAGTGTGAAAATTAGGGTCAGCTAGAGTCATCTTAATATGATCTGGGATTTGTAACTTATCCGAGTGAATTTTTATTTGTGGGAGTTTATGAGTTATCTGTTCTAATATAGCACAAGAAACTTTGAATCTTTTAGAGCGGTCTACGATTGCGTGTATATACATATTCACCGCTTTATTTGAGAAAGTTTTGTTTTGAGAAATTCCAAAAATATTCAAAGCTGTATTAAAGTTTTTATATCGGAGCTGATTAACCAGTTTTTGAGTACAAAACGAGTTCTGACTTTCGTTATCTAGTAGTATTCTTGCTTGGATAGGTCGTCCTTGCGTAGTAAACAAAGTTACTTGAGCTGTGGCTAGTAATACGTGGCAATTTTTGGGGGAAAGAGCGGAAAAACTGGATAAATTTTCAGCCGGTTCCTGATTTGCTTGCGAAGTTGACGCTCTGTTTATGTCTTGATAATGAAGTGGAGTTGAAATTGGGTGATTGTTTGATGGCTTGTTACACGTCCAAACCGCACTAGGCGTCGTGCATGCCTACTAATGTAAGCGGGTTGCCAAGCCAGCTAACAGGGAGATGGGCGTGGTCGAAATAATAAGTAAAATGAATGATTAATAAGCTCAAACACCTTACACTTATACTCAAATAGCTCAATTCGGGAAAATATGTCTCTAGGCGCCACCACAATCGAAACTTTGTTAATATAATTGTCTTAAGCTGGATGTTAATTAACCCTACTTGATTGTGGAAAGTAGGATTGTGCTTACTCGGTAAACTCCTATACGAAGGTTCTAACACAAACACTCGTCCCAAACAATTCAACTCAAACTCAAATAAATTTAGTACTACCCAGGTTATTAAAAACTTTTTGAATACACCTCGTATACCAAAACTTCTAAAATAAAATTGATCATTCAACTTCATTCACTGAACGGTAATTAATTTTTAAAATTCTTAACATGAACGATATCTTTTAAATTTACTTTACTTCTGAATCGTATTTGACATTCGTAAACATTTAAGGTTTCAAAACTCAAACTTGTATTATACTTAATGAAATTTAAACTAACAGCTGATCTGTTAATAGTGCATTGCGCTATTAAAACAATCATGAAAATTTTGCAATCAACCTGGCTAATATGAACTTTCAGGTCGTTCCTTAAATCTGAAAAATTAAAATCTGCAAAGCTTACTTTTAAAATTGTCAAAATAAGATCACCAATTAAGTAAATGTTACATCTGTGTTTCATACCTGGTTAAATAAACAACAAAGTAAAAAAAAATAACGATAAATATATATTGTCCTGCATAAAATAATCGAAAACAAATGTTTACATACACAAGGATATTTACATATACCTAAACAACGTGGTTGAAAATCAAAACCACACGTCACTACCAATTTCTGCAAAAATTCTTAACACTATACAATCCAACACAACATAATTCGAGAACGATTATCTTTTCGCTTCTAAACTAATTAATATTTGATCACATTACACCAATGAAATAAACCAAAGAGATAATCGTGCTTTACTAAATTTTTAAAATACTTAAATATAAACCTTACTTAAAATCGTCCAATAATCCTTGGATTTTCTTTCTTCCGTAAACCAATTATATGTAGTCCATTTGTACTGCTTAAAATTGCCTGAAGCACATTACAAAAGGCTCAACAAAACTTATTCCTCTGTGCACTCACAAATAGTCTAATAACACGTAATAAGCTGTATACGTTTGGTTGCCTCCTAAAATTTCTAGCAACCTTTTACACCAAATTAGTCCCTTATACAAATAAAACTTTCAATGTCATATAACGTTATTTAAACTTTGGCTTAATATACAACGAACGCTTCGTTTACTTAACAGGTGGTCTCATAAATACTTTTAGCTGAATCTCGTTACAAGGACACGCGCTGCCCTTCACACTTTAACATAACAACTGTTATCTTTATTCAAATCTGCTTACGCACTATTATTTTCTTGAAAATAAACAAACTAATTTTTATCTTCAACTTCAATTTTAATTATTGTTCTATTTATGAATGTCTTTTTCGATTTATCCCCGGTTCAGGTTACGCAGTTGTTTAAACAATTACTGCCTCATTAAAATTCACAAACATACTCCAACATCATCCCAGTCTATCCCACTACCTCCGCACGCGCGTTTCTCACCAACAGCCAAAAACGAAAAAGCTTAACTAACTAACCCGTCAATCTCTGACTTTCCTATTTATAACTTCAGTCATCCATCTTTAAACATGTCTTCCTTCCGCGTTATATTCTCCAATAATATTCATTCAAAATTTTATAGTTCCAACAGCTGCTTCCCTCTATACAAGCACGCGTGTAATTACAATACATCGCCATATTTGTTTTCACTTACAAATTTTACAATTACTTCATGAAGAAATCATTTTTCGTCACCACATTCATTCAGTGGCCAGTCTGGACCATTACGCAACCATTGCGCTCGATCTCGTTCCGCAACATTTGCAAAAATCAGCACCGTCTAAGGTCTCAAATTCCATATACATACATTTATTCTCAAAACAATTGCACAACATTACAAAACCGTTCGGAAATTAACACTTAAACATACCCAATCTTTCTCTACATATTTTCTAAAACATTCTACACTTATTCTTCACATCTTCTAACCAAGATTACTCATCTTATCTTCAAACATTCCATTCTTTAAGGTAGCCAAACAGTAGCGATACAGTGGAAAGCATTATCGTCCCATAGACAAATTTCTCTTCACATTTACATTCATCAAAATCTAATTATTCCAACACTAAAGTCTCTATAACATTCAAATACACGTATCTACATACAGAATTATATTTCTCCTACATTTCCAGTGGCGTATCATACACCCACATACATTATATACACACAAAAAAATTTTTTTTTTCCGTTCAAACTCAATACACTCGTGCTCAGAACACGTAATACACGTCATTATAACATCCTACATACAGGGTGCGTCAACGCAACCTGACAGGCTGAGGTTTATTTGAATGCACAGAATGTTCATTTTTTGGTACATTACGGCCGAAACCGTTATTTTGTGCATTTGAGTAAGAAATTGTGGGTTTATGATGAGTTTGAGAAAAACCTAATTTTCCTGAACTATTGAAGGGAACATTTTGTATGTGTAGCGCAGTGTGATGCTTCTTAGAGCAATGAAAACAAGTTGCACTTGAAGAACAATTTTCCACTGTATGCTTTGTGCCTAAACAGTTTAAGCTAATTTTTTTACTTTGAACAAACTTTAATCTTTCTTGAGGAGATATTTCCAAAAATTGTGGACACCCGTAAATTTTATGAGATTTATCGCAAAAAATGCACGAGAGAGCGTAACTGTCACTTTTCGAGTATAGTGTTACTTTACTACATTTTGAGTTGACTAGTGTTTCATTCCCTGAAATGTTTTCTAACACAACACAACGATTTTCGAGAAATTCAAAAAATTCTGCTAAATTTGGCAATGTGTTTAAATCACGACCTTCCTCAAACAATTTCTTAGAGCCGAAATCTAGTTTTTTTTTTAAAGAAAAATAAGTAATGATTCAAAATTACATTTATCAGAGAGCTTAATGTTTTTTAGTGATTCTCGGTTTTTCTTACAGGTTGTAACTAATTCTCTCAAATTTTGTGAATTACATTTTGTTATACAAGGAGCATTTAACAAATTTTCGAAATGGGAATTAACAATCTTATTTTTGTTTTCATATCTTTGCTTAAGTAATAAAAGAGCTGTAGAGAAATTTTCATTAGTCAATGACAATGATTCAATTAAACTAAAAGCTTCACCTTTTACCAGTGTTTTTAGATAATAAAAACGTTCCACATTTGAGAATTGTGGGTTGTTTATTATTAACGCATCAAAGAGATCTAAAAAGGGCTTCCAATCGTGCAAATTTCCTGTAAAGTTGGGAATATTAATTTGTGGCAATTTTATATTAGAATTGTGTATATTCAAGCTATTTCTAATTGAATCATTGTTGTGGCTTACAGTGACATTTTGAGGAGATAATTTTTGTATACATTTTTCAATAAGGGCTAATGTTGTAAAATACTGATTTTCAATTTTTTCACGATCTTCTACATCTGAATTATCTTCAAATTCTAATAAATATGAATCTATCTCGTCTTGAGCATATTCGTATTCAGAAAACGCGGCTTCCAATCTTTTTTGTCTACATGAAAATTCTTGAACATCTAATGTCAAATTTTGATAGCTCTGCACCCAATTCTGAATACGAGTGATTTAGCTTTTAGCCCTTGTGCGAGTAGTTTTTAATTGTTTGAAATCCATGACCATTCAAAACAAACAATAAGTAACGGAGTTAAATAAATGTGAATGCGTATTTACTATTTGAGAGTTTTTGCAATAGTTTTATGTAAACAATTTAGTTCACTAACCTTTTTCTCAGAGTTTTAATACAAACAAATGGTCACTTTAACTTAGTGGAATCTTTCGTAGTGTGGATTTGACTTGGGCCTATGCGGAGGGCGTCAGCTAATAGGAGTTCACACGTAACTGGAACTTTGAGTCAACCATGTGCCAGGGGATAGGGAAAACGTTGAGACCTTTTTAATTGTGTGGGAGATTTTTGAGTGGAGATCCGGCTCGATGAAGACTATACGCGAAAACGGTGCCTTTAAATTAATGCTTCCTTCGATAGTTAAGGCTCCCCGTTTGCGTCAACTACTTCTTCGAACTTTCAATATGATAAATACGAAGGACCAGTTTTAATTAAAATTAATTTAATACAACAACTTATATAAAAACTTTGTTACATTCTTTTTTTTTTCACTAACTTTGAGAGAGTTGATCTATTACAAAAAAATATATATATAATTGCGTTGTTGCGATGTTTCGCAACACAGCTATTGTTTACAATGAATATCGGGGTCTTAAAGAATCTGTTGTGGTAAACTTGTTACGGAAAAAAATTGGCAGTAGAACCTGACGTAACAGATAAGGGGAAGGAGGCTGGTAACTCAGTGGTTAGGGATGGGCGTGATATTTATTAGTCTGTAGGATAATTCGTAAAACAAAGGCCACAATAGAAGAAGTCATAAATCAAAGGGCACCAAATAATCGAAAATATCGGAATATAGGCACATATATACGAGTATTTCAGAGCAAAGTTCAAAACTTGCTTGCCTTACGTCGTATAAACAAGTTGAATCGGTAAACTAAAAGTCCTGGGCCAGTGTTTCTTTCAAGGTACGTAGTCCAAATGAAATGACGTGCTAAAAAACCAGCTGGTATGTCATCAACCTTATTCACTCTAATTCCATTTAACGTTAATCATTATCAGTTGAATTCTATATTTTAAACAAAACTAACAAAACAATCAAACAGTGAAACCTATATTTAATTGATAAGCGTTAAAAAAGCAACAACAATAATGAAATCGGGGTCACTGCAAGGTCGTGTTAATGAAGAACTGCAGTTAGTGATTAGCAACATGAACGTAATCAAAATATTTTATCTTCTAAATTCATATGATTCGCGAATAATGTTAATATGAAGATCACATGTAACCTTTCATAACGAAATAATACGCCTAATGTTCATTAATACTACATATTATGATAATAAAAAGAATAAATAATCAGAATGTCGGTAAAAATGTCATAAAATCACAAACAAATAAATTTACTTACAAAAGGAAGTAAAATTTTAAATATTAGATCTAGACGTCGGGATGAAGCTTGAAAGATTCATAATTCCCAAGATCAAAATAATAACTTTATACCTTATCCCCTTTATCCCCATACTTAACACATAGAGAACATAAATGTGGAAAACTTTACAATGTGGATAGTGCAAAATGAAGAAAAGCAATAATACATAATAGCGTAAAATTAGAAGGCGGGATGAACGCACTTTGGTAATTGATATGTTAGCTGGAAGGGCATCTATACAGTACAAAACAACCAAAGGAAGCGTGTTCATCTGACCTATCAGATACCGCTCTACGATTTACAAAATATTGACGTAGTTACTTTAAAATTGCTCAGACCTTCAGTCTAACTATTTCGTTCAATTTCATAGCGGCAAAGGGAATTCTCGCATGATTTGGCGCTTCGTTAATTAATCTGAAAAGTACCAGTCAAACTTTCGATTAATTTTTTTTATTAACGGAACCCGGCAGTAAACAAAATGTCCCATGCAGTAATTTAATTTACAATCGAAAATAAATCTAATCCAGGCGTCCTTTTTAATAACTAACTGCTTCACCTGGGTTTATTGTCTATCTTTAGACAGCCGATGGGTACAATAGGGAGAAAGACAACAATTTGGCCTAGTTTTCCTAAACGAAAATTTACGTTACGCGGCCTATCTATTTCAATCCGCTTAAAGCGTAGAATTACTCAAAAACTAGAATAGCACCAAAATAAACACTATACCTCTTCAATGAAAACGAAAGTGGAGCTACTAATGGAATATCCACAACACAAAAAGTTCCTGTGGGTGGTTTTATCCTATCAATAATGTACAGGCAGTGAAATGGATTAATTTCCTCACGATATATTTAGGAAAACCGGGTAGAATGTAGGTAAACTTTGCGCGCCCGATAACTACACCACTCACCCAACTTGCGACCTGTTCCTTCCACTGCCTAACTCTCACTAACTAATCGAAAAACAAAAACCTTTTACCCCGCTAAAATCATGCCATATTTTAATCGCCAATCCAACATATAATTTTGCTACGTTCCGTTTGTTTTTGAGGCTGTCTGTTACTGCGTAATAATACACCCTTCTGATTTTATTCCAGAAATAGATGTAAAACTCAAATGTAAAGCCGTCTAAGTTAGGATATTTGTTTTGTTTAATTGGTTGACTACGATGGACATATCGAGTTGGCTCTACTGTACAAAAAGCTCCCCCAAGAACAAAACTCTACGGTTTTCTGATTGTAGGGGAAATGATCGCTGGGAATCCGTGTATATACGTACAGGGTGTCCCGTAAGGAATAGTTCAGAAATAGTTTCCTTGGGTTAATGTAACCCCATTTAGGCCAACTTACCTTAGTCTAATTCTGCTTTCTTGAAGAGTTTTTTTCGAGAACTGTCGCATTTTTCAAGATATCTTGTTTAAACTTCGCACCGGGGAGTTTTTAGGGTAGACAAACACGAACATCTGTTTACTTTCAACGTAAAATATAAAGGGCCCCACCAACACCTTACTCTGTTTTCCGCTGTATTTGTGGATTGTGGATTTGTGGATAAATATGCTGAAACATTTCTGAAAGGTCATTTTCTTTTCTTTAAAAAGGTGCTTTTATTGTATATCGCTAAATGGTTCCGCTTTAGAGGAAAATGCACTTCAAATGAACTCTGCAGAACGTATATATTTCACGTGCATATTTACAAAAAACTAAAAAATTATAAGATAAGACATTGAACAGGTAATTAATTATGGTGAATGGTATTCTCAAAATGTCCACCATTCGCCCCAATACATCTTTGACATCTTTTAAAAAAAAATTCTAACTACAAAAAATGATGGATGCAGACTTCTAATTCAATTTGCAGCTGCAACAATTGTATTCATTACAGCAGCAGAATATACTAAGGTTTTTATGTAGCCCCAGCACAAAAAGTCCATTGCGTTTAAATTAGAACTTCGTAGAGGCCAACGATTTTCACTTCCTCTTCCAATCCAACGATGCGGTAATACATTAATTAAGTGATTTTGCACCGCAAGAGGATAATGGGTAGGGGCGCCGTCTTGAACAAACCACATCTCACGACGAACGTTTAACGGAACTTCCCCCAGCAGGTTAAACAGGTTATGCTGAAGGAAGTTTAAATACAAGAAAATCGTTCACTATCCCAAATATTAATTTTAACCTCGTGTTGAAAATGGCGCTCCCTTGTGGGTTTTCGTCAGACCAGACATGACAATTTCTTCTGTTAAATGTCCCTCTTTTTGTAAAGGTTGTCTCATCCGTAAACAAAATATTGTTTATAAAAGATTGGTCACGTCGATGATGGCTTAAAATCCGGTTAGAATAATTCGCTCTTGCTAAAAAGTCATCTGACACTAAACTTTGAACTGGTGTGTAATGGGTACGGGTGTAGTTGCTGTTCATGCAAAACAGTTGATATTTTCCGGCGAGATAACCCAGTATTTGCACATATTCGCCAAATGCTAATGGACTAATCTATTTCAACTAGATCTAAGACCTCTTCTTCTTGTTTGACGAAACCTACCTGTATCTCGCAACATTTAAAGCAACCTTGAAAATAACTTTCTGTCTATTTGTCTACGATTTGCACGCTCATTGAAATTTTGTTGAACGCAAATACCACCATATCACCCATTTCACTATTTGAGCGCAAATTATGTCGCGGCATTCTTAAAACGGAAACCAAATACTTAAACAATGAAATACTCAAAACTATCAACAACAAACAAAACAACGTAAACAACACACCAAAGATATTTTATGAGAAGTCAAATCAGAATTACGATTTTGTGATGCCTACTAGATTAAATTCGCATTAAATTTTATGCAAATGAAATGTATACCGAGTGTCACCATATTTTGAGCCCCCCCCTCTAACTCATTTTCTATTAGGTGTCCAGAAAAGGTTTAATACGAATGTTACTTTGTATAAACAAGATTTTAGAAATTTTGCAATATTTTGTATACAAAGTGTCCCAGAAACGGTCCACAGCTGACTTTAGAATTTTAAATGGGACACCCTGTATTTTATTTGATTTTTAGATTCTACGTCGAATTCTAAGACAAATATGTATAACATACATCTACCCTGTCTTTTACCGTTTTCGAGATAAAGGCTGTTGAATTGGGTTAGTCATTAAATTTTATCTCCCATATTTACCTTTTTGTTTACAGACTTATAAAAAGGTCACCGCGGATGTTAACTTTGCTAATTTAAATGGAACAGCTTGTATATTTTTACTTATTTGGAAAGGGCGTTTCATAGCTGTATTGGGTTTTTTGGTCTATCTATAAGAATAGTTATCTTACAAAAATAAACGGTTTAGCTTCTTTTAGGCATTTCCGCGTTTTTCCAATTACATGTGGATTTACAGATTTTAGTTGTAATATATTTTGGAGTAGCTATCAGACATTGATACGATCCAAAATGTGAGGAGGTATTTTGACCAAATCTGACTATTTGGGCTGTGAGAGGCTTAATTACTCATAAACCATGTTATATAATGGGCCGTGACGGTAACAGGTGATGACATGAAACATTGTCATTGTTTCACAGTCAGTATTATTATTTGAATAAAATGGGTGACACAGAAGCTGAAAAGTTTGAAACTTTTGCTCTTTATATAAAAAATAATAAAGATAAAAAAGCTTCAAGAAACGAATACATGACATTACACCCAAATCGCTGATCTCCAAGCCAGAAAATATTTTTGAATATTTACCGTCATGTTGTAACAAACTTCGAACATGATGTTAACAATTTACGTTTATGTAGGCAACTTAACGTGCATTTCGTGCAGCGTGTGTTGCATATATAGTTGCATAAAAACATGTATTTAATTATTTTAATAAGAACTCGTACGCATATCGTTTGCATATTGAGTTTCAGACATGTTCATGCGCAAAGACCTTTTGGGAGCGTCGTCTTTTGTGCGATACTGAAAGGTAGTAGAGCGTCCATTTTGGATCTGTTAAATATTTTTCGTTTGAAAGTGCTATAAATTTTATGACACTATTACTTACACGTTTACTTTTTTATTTTTTACTTTAATTTCACCTTTACAAGTTTATACACATCTCTGCAATTAATTATTTTCTGTTAATCCAATTTACGGTATTAATACGATTAAGCAATAGTGTAACCAGGGATAAGGTATTCTGATTCCATTAATTACTCACATTATTAATTATTCATTAGTTTTTAACGCTACTAACATTAGCATCAAAATATTTCAGTTTATAATTAGATATAGGTTGTGTAATAAAACTTGTTATTGTAGCAATTTTCCTTTAACTTTATTGTATAATGGTTTAGTTGTTTATTTCATACTTAAAAACATGTTGGCTTCCCAGTATTTAATAATTAGTTTCAGGAAGAAGCAACTCCGATTGTAAAGCGAACATGTCTAGGTACATAATAAAATACTTAACTTTTTTGGGTTTTTTTGGTTGCGTATTTTAATTTTTCAACTTTAACAAAATTGTTTACAACATCTTTAACAATTTTTAACAGATATTACTACTGACGAAGATAACTGTAAATGTTATCGAAACGTTTAGATTGTATAATTTAAAGTACGCCATTAAAAAACCCAAAAAAGATGAGTATTTTATTATGTGTGATAATGGTGAAAGTTTACATTTTCATATATCTAGGTACAAGTAAATATTTTTGGTTAATAAAGCAAATCGATAATCTTATTAATCTGGTCCACTTTAATCTACGACTGAGCATCAGGCACAAAATTTTCTAGTTATTACCCAAATTGTTAAGTAGCTAAAATTTGTAACCATGGGTGTATAAGTATACTTATAGAACTTTAAATGGCTGTACAATATCAGAGATAATAAAACATTTAAAATGAAAAACGTGCAACTACGACAGGCGAGAATGAAGAACTTAATACTCTAATTTATTTTGAAGGAAGGTAAACTGAGTATTATTAAAAGTTAATTTTGTTATAGAACAACGTACGTTGCTTATTTTAAGAGCCGTTTTAAAATGATGAAAAACTGTTTCAGGAAATTCAGAAAATAGTTTACGAGTGGTACCACATGAGCTTGGAAAAAGTTATTCAAAAATTCCAAGGACATTGGAAAAAAATCACTATAGACCTTACAAGTTACTACCGGTGCAGAAGCTTACAGACGATCACAAGCGCAAACGATTAGAATTTTGTCAGCAAATGCTGATTTTCAACAGCAAGAGTTTTCAATAGGAAAAATAAACGTTCGTGGGAAAACAAACATGAACGACAAAGGAAAGTTGTCCAAATTAAGAAATCCAACCAATTAGCGATATACAAGAGTACCTTTTTAAAGAAAATAAAATGACCCTTCAGAAATGTTAACAAGCCTTTCAAAATCTTTATCCACAAAAAAAATACAGCGGACGTTTGTAATTGGTACCATGTCTTTTAAACGACCCCAGAAAAAAAAATCCATAGGGTTTAGATCCTGTGGACGTGCAGGTCAAGGAACCGGTCCTCCACGTCCAATTCAGTTTGCATTAAAAGTTCGACTCAATGACCGCCTAGAAGTGAGTGTAAAATGACGAGGCGCACTATCGAGCAAGAAACACTTCCGACCTCTAATATCCAGATGGACATCTTCTAGTAGCTCGGGTAAATCATTATCCAAAAAATTGGTGTATGAATTACCATTTAAATGTTGTGGCAAAAAGAATGGACCAATTAAATTATTGCCAATAATACCAGTCCATACATTCACACTGAATTGCTGTTGATGATTGGTTTCAATGAAAACGAGTGGATTTTGATAATCGTATTACTGATTGATATGGAAGTTAAAAGACCTGTTTCTTGCGAAACCAGCCTCACTAGTGAATAAGATAATCGATGGATAATTTCGGTCATTAGTGAATTTTTCTAGAAATCAACGTGAAAAGTTCACTCTTGCTTGAAAATCATTATTGGTCAGAGCTTGTACCTTTCGACAATGGAAAGGTCGCAAGAACTACGTTTTAATAATTCTACATATCGTGCACTGATTTGAATTATTTTCTCTTGCCAATTGACCAGAGCTTGTTGTGGGATCAGCGTCAATTGCATCCAACACTCTTTGCTCTAAAACTAGTGTTCTTGCAGTTCGTCTCCTACCACTGTCAATTTCTGGTGGCATCAAACAACCCGTGAGAACCCGATATGAATAGAATTTTTATAAATTGATAATATGTACCACTTTTACGAAGACACCGGTCAATAATGGCCAACGTCTTTTTATTCGGTATCCGCCGATTTGGAAATGCATCGGAATATAAACGAACAGCTCCAGCACAATTCCCAAAAGCTCCGCTATTCATTATGTGCATATCTGCCATTCCGGAGTTGGAATCCCGATTATTATTCATCCTGGACAAAGAAATTGTATGAAAACTGATCAAAAATCACAATATGACAACTGGACTTTTAGTCTACTGCCCACTTACTAAATTTTGGTGCGATAGTGCTTGATTGACTATGATTAATGAAATTGCAAATAACTCGTAAACCGTTCACTTTATCAACTTCAACCTACAGGACCAAATTTGCAGAAAATTGAATAACGGAGCCACCAAAATACCTGAAAAATCACACACTAAAAAGTTGGAATAGAAGGTATATGGGAACAATGTGAAAACTAATACTTCCAGTCCATTCATAGACAATCCAATCAAACCAGAAAAATCCTCATCAAAAAAGAAATAATTTTCATTGTGGATAGTATTTTCAAATTCCTAAAGGTTTATTTGCGAAAAACGATTTTAAAAATTTAACTTTGAGAGCCTGTCACTTTGTAGCCATACATTTTAGAAAAAAATTTTATCTGACTTTTCGTCTTCAATTTAATATACACTTGAAGCAGGGGTACGTTTTTTTGGTTCACGTTGTATATAGGATTGTTCATTAATGAGTCAAAGTGCGATATATTGGTAAATGTTAGTTTTTGGTGTTAAAGAGGTGCGTGCTTTAAAATTATTTTCCGATATACGGGGTGCATCATAAAAGTGTGGTAGTAACAAATTATGTTTTTTAAAGTAGAACCTTCCATTTTCTGCTATATTCGGATTTATCCTCAAATTGTAAAGTTAATTTAGGTAAGATGTTTTTTCATAAAAATTTACCGTTTTCGAATTATTTGGAATAATATGAAAATTTTGTCAGCGGCAGGATTCCAGAAGAATCGGTGCTATACCCTGACATCTTCGAATTTCGGAATCGGTATTATGGGGATCTAAGAAAACCTAATAAACTACGTTTTGACTTATTTTAATTAAAAAGGTCCTCTACAACCCCTGAAATTTTCAGGGGTTAATTTCAATCCTCAATAACTGGCTTATTCAAAATGGAATACGCTAATTTTTATACCGTTTTCGGATTAATCGTCAAATGTTAAGGTCTATGTAAGGGACCTGTCTTTAAAATTCATCGTTTCCAAATGATTGGGCAAAATTTAAAAAATGATTTAAATTTTATTTTGATCAAGTCAACCGGCTCATGTTGACATGGAAACAAAAAAAGATGTTTATCATTTCTATTGATGTCTACGTTTTTTTCCGAAAATACCATAAATCTCATAGATGTTTTTGAGTGACACGTAGTATTACATTGTACGTTCGCTATTTTTTTTTTAATCCGAAACTATATTTTTTAAATACCTCTTACATGATTTTCAAAGTTGTTTATTATTATCCACTTGGTGAGTAGTTACAAACTCGCTTTACATATTTCATTCTTGTCTCGTATTAATGTTTGTAGTTAACTAAATACAGATGAATTTCGAAAGGATGGAACTGGTTGACATGACCTCCGTTACGGGATCCGCTGATAAAAATTGTTTGATATAAGACAACCGTCGGTTAGAAGTTTAGATAAACCTAAAGAAAGGTTTATTAGAACAGGCAATGCGAACTATGAAAATTGTGAAAGGGCTAAGGGGACAAGCGACGAAGACGAATTGAATCTCTTGTTGTCCGTAATTTCGGAGCCTTCGATCAGTTTGGCAACAATATCCAAGGAAAACGATATTCCCCATCTACCATTAGTAAAATTTTAAAGACGAACAAGTATCATGACTACAATATATCCTTCCATCAGGAACTGTTGGGGTCCTGATTTATAGGTTAGGAGAACATTATGCAAATGTGGGTTGGAAATGGAAAGAATTATGCAACGGAAACCCCAAAAAGATTAGTTCACTCGCATAGACAGTGAACTGTAAATGTTTGGGGTAGTATTATGGGTGATTTTATAGTTACGCCACATTTCTTTAACGAATATTTGAATGGTGCTGAATAATTTTATTTTTTAAAAAATGATTTGCCCGAACTGTTGCAAAACATTACTGTTGTTTTAAGGCAAAATATGTGGCTACAGCATTCCAGTGCTCCTACGAACTTTTGCAGTAAATGTCAGAGACTACTTACATAGAAAATTTGATGTAGACGGATAAGCCGTGGTAGTCCCGTTTCTTGACCGCTTAGATCGCCAGACTTAACAAACCCAGGTTCTTTTCCATGTGGCCACACGTGCCAAACACGTTATATATAAAACTTCCCCGACTACTGCAGAAAATATGAGACAACGCACAGTTCAGGCGTTTAGAAGTTGCGTAAGAATTGAATTGTTACGAGAAGTAAATAGGTCTTTTCTGGCAAGACTGCAATTGTGTTATAATCGAAATGGAAGACAGTTTGAGAATCTCTTATGAATACCTCATTAGTCTAAAAATAACTTTCTGTAGTTTAATGCACTTTTGGTTTGTCAACATGTAGCCGGTTGACTTGATATTAAATAATTTTACATAAACTAACTTTAAAGTTTGACGATAAATCCGAAAACGGTATAAAAATTAGGGTCTTCCATTTGAAATAAGCTAGTTATTAAGTTTTTAAATCATGCAAATTAGGATGTATATTTCGAGGATGTAGCGGACTTTTTTTTAAACTAAAATACGTAAAAACGTAGCTTATTAGGTTTTCTTACAACCCCAGAATATCGATTTCAAAATTCGCAGAGGTCAGAGTACAGCGCCGATTTTTGTGGAACCCTGCAGCTGTCAAAATTTTTATATTTTTCCAAATACTTCGAAAACCGTATTTAAGACAAAACATCTTACATAAATTAATATTAAAATTTGACGATAAACCCGAAAATGGCTAAAAAATTGGAGGATTCCATTAAAAAACAAACAATTTGTTACTACCACACTTTTATGATGCCCCCCTTTTTTAGAAAATAATTTTAAATTGCACACCTCTTAAACACTAAGAACTTTGATAGGGAACATTTCCTTCTAAAACTCATATCGCACTTTGATGCACTGATATATATATATATATATATATATATATATATATATATATATATATATATATATATATATATATATATATATATATATGGGCGGTGGGGTGGGGGAATTTGTAAGTATAATTTCATCAAAGTAAATACGTATTTTATTCAAAATTGTACAAGAGGTGGACAACACACATTACGTGTAAGGTCAAGTTGTATTTTTAAAGTGACAATTTTCATACTTGATCTTCGCTAGTGCTGTCAGAGGTACAAGACTCATAAACCGTTTCAGGACACGAAGTTACTGGAGTAGACTATAATAGGGTTAACCGAAGAACTAGGCAAGGTCGCCACGACTGTTCAAATGCCTTCCGCCAATGGCTATCAGAATCCATAACTGGTTTAATGGTTTGGTGTGCCTAACGCAAAATTGATGATGAAATAGGGAAAATTTCTTCGAGATTTGCTAAAAATCGAAGCTATTTCGAATATATTCAAAGAATTCAGTTAGCAATAAACATACTTGGATTCTGTTCTATGAATTGCTATATGAAGTTGATGTTGCTCCCAGTTATTTGCGGATACAAACAATTTTCGTTTTTTTATCATCAATTTGGCGTTAAATGACACACCAAACCATTAAACCAGTTACGGATTCTGGTAGCCATTTGAGGAAGGCATTTTAACAATCGTGACGACCTTGCCTAATTCTTCGGTTAACCCTATTATACAGTCTACTCCAGTAACTTCTGCTCTTGAACCGGGTTACGAGTCTTGTACCTCTGATAGCACTAGCGAAGATCAAATATGAAAATTGTAACTTTAAGATACAACTTGACGTTACACGTAATGTATGTTGTCTACCTCTTGTATAATTTTTAATAAAATAAGAGTATTTACGTTGATGAAATTTATACGTTACACGCCCTAAGCCTCAGTCTGTGAAGCCTGGAGGTCTAAAGTCGCCCCTAGCAAGCCACACTCACTTTTATTTTCTGGCTTCTGATGGTCTCTTGTTCGAAAACATTGTTGGTTGCTATGCAAAAATATAATTTGTTTATTACCTTTTTAAAAAGGATAAAAAATGTAAGCTATTATTCTAGTATGTTTAAGTGAAGTTTTTTTTTATAAAACACATACAAATATATTCACCGCGTTTTTATTACTATACTCTTCAATAGGTTCTGGGCCCGGTCACCTCCACTAAGTGTACATAATATAAAAAGACAATAAGAAATAAAGACAGACAATGGCCAGTGGTGCGTCAAGTATAAAACGGAATCTAAAACTGTTAATGGTGAAGACTATTTAATGCAGAAATTCTTACAAAAATAATAGAACAAGAAGGTGCTAGTAAGGTGCTGTCCGAAGAACCACCAACACCATTTACCGACGAGTGTACAAATGGGAGCGATTTGCAAGAGGTACAATAATAGAATTTTTAGACGATATTATAATATAGCAACTACCGCCTGGTCGTGCGACAGCAAGAGAAATGTTAAAACAATTTGATGATTTATTCGCATGTAAAAAGGTGTCTACGCAATTATGAATCCAGGACTGTCTTTTTTTATTGCAAATTAAAGTCCGGAACTTCCATAAAATTGCACATGATGGAAATAGAAGAAATGGTACATGATTGAAGTGCATGTGGTAGGGAAGTAAGGGAAACAACAAAAGTATAGCATATGTTAAACTCATTATCCCCAAGTTATGCACCGATAAAAGCCTCAATTAAAACTATGACAATGATAGACTCACATTAGCTTTTGGAAAAGGAATGGTATTAGAACATGAGGAATATCCTATGAGAGAAAGTACCGATACAAAGTATGAAAGCTCTTCATTTTCCTGCTACCAATACAAACGAAAAATGGAAAAGAAAGGATAAATTTTCTCAACGAAAAACTTTCTAAGACAAGCAAATACAAAAATGTGGCAGGAAAAACCATGTTAAATGTGATTGTTTTTATTACAAAGTTTAAAAATGCAAGAAAAACACAAGAAGAAAAGCAATCAGGAGGCCAGTGCTTTGCAATGGCTAAGAAATCATTTGTTTTTGTGATGTGCAATGATAATTTAAATTACAATAATGATGCTTCACAACATTTTGTATTGGATTCTGGCGCAACAGAGCACATCATAAATGATCTTGGGATTTTTACAACACAAGAACAGCTGGTGGAGCCAATTCGAACAACTGTGGCGAAAAAGGGTCATTGAAGCAACTCATATTGGGAGAATTAAAGTCAACACAAACCTTGGTTATAATGGAGAGTTAATGATTGTTCTCTACAGCAGCAGTGTGCCTACAAATCTTATCTCAGTGTGGCGTATACAGGAGGTTGGAATGTCAGTGGTATCTAAAGAAACTGGTAATGTGGAAACGAGCAAGAGCAATACGACAATATTTCAAGGTAAGCGCATAAATAATTTGCTTACTATAGAATTATTAATACAAAATTCGTATAATACAGCATGGGCTTCAGGTCACGTGGCTGAAATTAATATTAACCAAAATAAAATCTGGCATGAGCGTTTAGGCCATATTAGTAAATTTTTCTAAATTTAAAGTAAATGAACTAGCAATTGATAACGTTTGTTTGAAAGATATAAATCATATTAATTCATTATGTGAAGCTTGTTTTAGCGGAAAACAAGCAAGCCTTCCTTTCACCAAAGTAAAGGATAAAGGAAATATACAAAGACCATTATTTGTTGTACACTCTGACGTGTGTGGGCCAATAACACCTTCTACATTAGAAGATGCTTTTGTAAATTTTATTAACGATTATACTCATTATACCGTAACCTACCTACTGTCAAATAAATCAGAAGTTTTTACTTATTTTAAAGATTATGTTGCAAAAGATGAAGCCTATTTCATATAACATATCACCTTACAGTACCATATACTTATCAACAAGACGGAGTGGCAGAACGATTGAATCGAACTTTAACCGAAAAAGCACGTACAATGGTATACAGTGTGAGTCTAGGCAAACGCTCCTGAGGTAAGGCACGTACACACACGCACACTTTTACGAGCACCCGCACTCGCACGTACACGCACACGCACACGCAAACGCACACGCACACGCACACGAACACGCACACGCACACGAGCACGCACACGCACACGCACACGCACACGCACACGCACACGCACACGCACACGCGCATTTATTTTTTTACTTACAGTAATCTTCGTCAGTACTAATATTATCTATTAAAATTGTTCAAGATGTTGAAATTTGTAAAATTCCAAAAAAGATAAGTATTTTAATATGCGTATAATGGTGAAAGTTTACATTTTCATAATAATCGATATAACTCAATCATGTTTTAATGAAGTTACAAAAATAAATAATACTTGGGTTTCTATTGATTATATATTTTGAAACGAAAACTAAAAATGTTCTCCTTAACACAAATCGTCAAACTGACTGTAGATACAAACCATTCACCACAATAATGCCTTGGACCCCAATCGGTAGATTAATTAGGGTAGGTTCAATATTTTTGATTTGCTTAATTACCACTAAATGTGCTATGTTATTTTCACTTAACATAAATAATAAAAATGCAATGTAATACTAATAAAATCATCTCGGGCGCCAAGTTATTTTTTATCTATTCTCTCAGAACAACTAAACCGAGTTTGTTAACAATAAAAAATTTATCAAAATGTAAAAACATAAAAATATACAATAATGTTTATTAACAGAAAATGAGAGATGATTAAATAAAATATATGTTAAAAACTAATTGTAAAAACCTTAAATTACTAAAAAATCCTTAAACATTATACCTGTTCAATATATACAGTCTTCTTGAGGATCCTTGGTATTATAAAAAATGTGATGCGGAAATGCATACCAAGATGACGTAATCCTTCTGCAATTGCACAATATTCGCAATAACAATGCTTTTACGTTATCAGCCACACCCAAAACTGAAATTATCATTATACTTTTCTTCTTGAAATTTTGAATCCAATATTTATTGCATTATTTTGAAGTTTTAAATGCAAAAATTGCAATCATAAAATGAAAGCGTACGCAACAGTGAAATTAAATGCGTACTTAAAATGTAATTGAATTGTAAATCGAAGTCCAATGAAAGTAGCAGTAAAAAAATAAAAGGAAAGGTGCCTGAAAAGAGCAAATGTTTTAATTTTTTGTATTACGAGTTAAAAGATATCTTACCATAAAATTAATGGCACTTTCACATAAAATTTAGGTAAAAAACCACCACAACGCTTCCTGCTGCAATGTGCATCAGGAAGTAAGCAAATTGGATGCTTAGCAAGTCGGAGGAGGTCAGATGATGATCATGACGCGTTGCGCAATGATGAGAAAAGAATTTATGGGAATATACCCTTAAGAAAATATGCACTATGAAGATATGCAAATTAAGTTGCCTACCTCATACCTATATTTCAATAATTAAAAACTTTTTCTGATATTTACAACTAAATGAATGAAAGACCTTAAATTAAGGTATGTTTTAATACAACGCAAAAAAAGGTTGTTACAGAATATCAAATAAACACACATCACATAACAAAATTTCCGTGTATATGTGTGTATGTGGGAAGGGACTGAGCGCATTCGTGCATGTGTGTGTGTGTATGTTCGTCCGTGTGCGTGTGCCTGAGCGAGTGTTCATGCGTGTGTCTGTGTTAGTGTGCGTGCGGGAGTGTACGTGTACTTGTAAGTGTGCAGGTATCTTAAATAACTGACTAATGATCAACTTTATTGGGAAAGGTGTAAACATTTCTTTAAAAAACCACCAGATATTTGCATTTAGCTACCGTAATAATTCTGTAATGTAATATTTAAACAGTGTACGTTTTAGTGAACTATTTATAAGTCTGCGCATCACGTTGATGCATTTACTGGTGTGTATTAGTCTTTCCTGTCGAACCTAAGACTAGTTTAAGTTTAAACATAAGTTTTAGAAAAAAGACTCAACGAATTGTGTTAATCACCTTCTGCGTTTTGTTTCAACTGCGCGAGAACATGCTATTTTTATTTCCTTTCAAGCTTGTGCAGTTTACTGTAAACATCGTCTCCTTCTTGTTTTTAGGGCTATGTAAGCGCAACACAAGTGGCGCCCTTTTAAATACATTCTCTCCATCAACTTCACCCCCGTGAACAAGTTCTTTCCAAATAAGATTAACACTAGAAGCGCCGAACTTACCTGCATACCTATTATCGCCATAAGAAAATATTCTGAGAAATTAATTTTCAAAAAGTGTCAAAATGACCTCTTCGGCGTTTCTAGTGTTAGGGTATCCGCTATCTCATAAAAGTGTTACTGTGCCCTAAGCTACGATACTTTGTGTACGTAACAAACCATAGACCTATTTCTACCCTTTCGAAAGTAGTATTTGCCTTCGGGTACTACTCGGCCGTTTTACAATTTAAAGCAGTTTGTACGTTACAAAATTTTAAACGACTGACATATTTGTGCTATGTATTTTTATAGGATATTTGAAGTGGAAAATCCATCGGAAGCCAAATTGCAGAAAATTACGGGTTGGCGTAGTGTTAATGTGTAGGTGTGACATTGCAAAAAAAAAACGAAATGTGTAACTAATTGACAAATTCTTGCCATACAAAAAATCAATTATTTTACACGATTAGATATGAGAAAAATTATTGCAACCACAAAATCTAATACCTTGTACACACGTTATCTATCTACCCTACACAAGTACCTTTCATAATTCAATATTTCAAACTTTTCATTTTAATTTCTGCGGATTGACAATAGAACCTCATTCGACATTGCATCATGACACCAACCGATTGTCAAAAAATGCATTTTTAGATTACCAAATTGGTTACGTCAGTATTTCATAAAGCAACCCCTAACCCCCGTGTACAATTCATATATTTAAAATAGTGAAAAAGACACTATTTATTTCAAGTTTTCTATTGTAAAAGTGTTAATATGTTCATTTTCCCTCCATTACCAAAAGATTGAATAGACTCCAGATTTGAAACAAACTTCAACAGAGAAACTAAATTTTTTATTTTCACAACACCTTAGATATTTACTGAATGAGCATTTGTACATCCAAACAATTGGATACTGGTACGAAAGTGTTACTAAACTTATTAATCTTAGCGTAAACATCCAAGGTGATGAAATTAACTCAAACCTAACCCGCTAGATACAAGCTCTATGTTCTTCTCATTCATCTGAGATCTAAATCAGAACTACACACTATTTAACCTGAAATATCTCTCGTCAAAGCATCTACTAAAGACTTTTTCCAACAAAAACGCGGAAGATATTACGAATTCTGTAGGAAAGATATACATACATATTTAACATACCCGCTCATGGATGACTGCCGAATAGACACCTCTAAAAACAGAAGATACAACACCTTAAGACACATATTCTTCGGAAAAAGCAAGATTCGTCCATTAATGTTACAGAACACACCTCACAAGGAGATCCAACACTTTTTCAAAGATACAGAGATCCTAATGGAGTGATGATAAACGATAGAAGGTAAACTAGACCTCACAGGTTGCTACTAGTTAACGAAGAATATACTTCAGGTAAGTGCTTAAGCAAATGCATCAGGTGTACAACTAAGAAAGGCTACCGGCCATAACTCAGAAAGTGTTTGCGATTGAGCAGTAAAATAAAAAATCTTATAATAAATGTAACCAAACAAAAATCTTGGAAATTATTTTTAATCTCCTACCATTGCCGCCAGGGGGCGTGTCACTGACTTCAAATTGAAATTCCCTCTTTTTGGGCAATTCTCATTAGTAATGTATTTAAAAAAATGTATTCATTGTAAACTAGTGATCAATATGTAAAACTTTGTTTAATGAACTCCTACGATTGCTGTCAAAATAAAGAGAGAGGGAACCATATAACGTGTAACTGAAAACAATTGTGTAACTTCGAAACGGGTAACTTGAATTTGTCAATATTAATCTCGATGTTTAAGTAATACTTGATGTTACCAAACAAATCCAAAACCACAAGCCTTTCCTATCGCCGTTTAGTAATAGAGGGCGCAACTTGATAAAGGAATAAAACGACCGACTTTTCTATTGTCAAGGGAGTACTTAAAAAAAATTATGTCAATAGCTAGTATAGAACAAAAGATATAGTAAAAAATGTGGTAATATAACCGGAAATTTGAGGTGTAAACAAATCGTACGCTTAAAATTTATAGGTAGGTTATGAAAAGAAAAATTAATGATTTATAGCAATTATGTCAAAGCTACATACTAGGTAGTAAAGTTACATTAAGTGTATTTCGATTGTTGTGTTTTAAGCAAAAATGCCAATTTCCAATGATTTGATATGCTTTCAGCATTTCAGTTGCATGCAAAATGAAACTGTTGCAGCTCGAATTTATCATATGCGATATCCCAACAGACGGAGATACAACTGTCAAGTTTTTTTTCGATTAGCATAACGTTTACGTGCTACCGGTGTAACCCATCGTCCTATATATAATAGACGATCTCGAGGTTGTACCATGGGAAACTCCACAATTGTCTTGGCATATATTGAAACTCATCCGCACTTAAGTAACTTAACTTAACCTTCACGCCATTCCCTTGTGGGGTAGGCAAAACAATCCCTGCCTCTTATTTATTTTACATTCACACCCTTTCCCGTGCTTTTCTATGTCTGCATACCTCCCTAGCTTCCGCAAGATTCATACATTGTCTCTGACATGCCCTCTTATTTTTAAAACTGTTTATATTTCTTTCCTTTATCATACATTCTACTACATTCAGCCAAGTTTTCCGCGGCCTACGAGGCCCAGCCTTTCTTCTAACCTCACCCACATATATTTGCTTCGCTAATCTTGCGTTGTTCATTCTCTCAATCTGACCAAACCAATGTAATGTACTACTTTTATATCTATCGTCTTTTCCTCGCCACACTCCGTCATTATGCTTTCAGTGTTTATCCTGTCCTTTCTCATTTTACCACATGCGCTTCTCAGGAACCTCATACCCACGGCATTTAATTTTCTTTAGTACTTTTTTTGACATACCCATGTCTCACCTCCATACAGAACTGACGGGACAGACACGCCACTATAGATTGCTCGTTTCCCAGCTAGGCTCATGCTTTCGTTTCTCATTATCGCCCACATACTTCCAATCACTTTCCTTCCAGCATTGACCCTTCATCCAATCCCACCCTCCATTGTACCAGCTGCAGTAAACATTCTATCCAGATGTACCAGCTTGTCCACTTGCGCCACAATTCCATCTTGCAGAGTAAATACTCTACTCTCCTTTCCACCGTCCCAATCGTACACCACAGTCTTCACCAGCCATTACGCCATTTATAACGGTACATGTTTGTCTAACACATCTATCCATGTACACATTGAACAACCAAGGTGACATCACACAGCCTTGTCACCGTTCTTGCTCAATATTAAAGTAGTCACTCATATGTCCTCTCACTCTAACACATGACCGATTACCCTTGTATACTCCCCTTATTCCGTTTATTAGACCTTTATTTACGCCATATTCATTTAATACTTCCCACAGCTTCTCCCTATTCACTCTGCCGAATGCTTTCTCCAGATCTACAAACGCTCAGTACAGCTTCATTTTTACGGTTAAACACTTTGCGATCACCTGCTGGAGACATACCATCTGATCCACACATTCTCTCCCTGGCATGAGCCACCCTGCACATGCCAAATCTTAGTTTGTGTAGTTTCACGAACTCTATCATTCAGAATTCTTCCAAATACTTTACCAGGCACGTTGAGCAAACTTATTCCTCCGTAGTTCTTGTAATCACTCTTGTGCCCCTTACTCTTATACAGTGGTACAATAATCGTGTTCTTCCAATGCCACTGCACTTTTCCACACATAAGGCACACATTGAAGAATTCACACAATCTTCGCATAAACTTTGCACTCCAATACTTTAGCAATTCATCAGTGATTTCATCTACGCCTGCTCACTTGTGGTTTTTAACCTTCCTACCGTTTTCTCTATCTCATTTATCCCAATATCCTTCTGAGTTTAGTTTACCATCAATTAATTCTACATCCTCCTTATGTAACCCTTCAGTCTTATATTCCTCAATACGGTACAGCTTTCCGGAACATACTTGCCAACATTTCCTCACTTCACAATTGTTTCATACTATTTCGTTGTTCGCATTTCTCACTCCTGCAGCGTTCTGTTTTGGGCCACGTTTTGTATTTTTGACCAATTTCTAGAATAGTTTATTGTTTCTTAATCTGTACACCTCATACAATCGCTTTTTCTCAGTCTCATTTTTTGCAGAAATAATTGCCACATCTTTTCTCTTGCATCCTGCCTTTTTTAACGACTCATCCCACCAAGCACATTTTTTCTGTCAACCCACAGTCACGTTTCCACATATCGCACGGCACAATTGACAATACAGTTTTTCAAGTTTATCGATGCACTATCAACGTCAGTGTCTTTTGTTTGTTCGTTCCACACTGTTTCATTTACATTCAACTCTACTCACAGCATCTGCGTGTTTCATTCTCGCACCACTACCCACTAGTTTGTCTACCAGAATTCTGGACGTTCCCACTACGTTTGCTTTCCTTCTCTAGACCCACTTTTGCCCTAAACACACTCTCGATACAACCAAAAAGTGGTCCGATCCACACTCCGCTCCGCGTATTACTTTTGTGTCTTTCGCCAGGTTTCTAAGCTGTTCATCATTCACTATCAATCTATCATACTTTTAGTATCACCTCTTTGTCATGTATACATATGAACATTTTCATGTTTAAACCACGTACTGCATACACATAGGATTCTCTCCACTCCTTTTGGTCTCCCAACCTTCCTACAACGCGTTCAGTATGTTCTCTCTGTACACCCACCCATCCGTTCATATCCCTCACTGTCATCACTCTTTCGTTTGACTTATATACGTTCACAACGTTCTCTACTCCATTCCAGAAGTTCTCTAGCTCCTGGTCTCTTTCTCCATTCACCGGTGCATAGCATGCAATAAAAACAATTCTTCGAAACTCCACTTTCGTTCTAACCTATATTACCCAGGGAGATACCAATTCGTACTGTTTAACACATATATTCGCTCTTTCACTAACGATCACCCCAACTCCTTTTGCGTCATGCACTTCAGTCTCTACTCCTGACCATAGTGCTAGGCTGCCATTCTCCATTTCCACAGCATCCTTTCGTTTTCGCTTTGTCACCGATACACACAGATTATCAAGGTGTCTTTCGTACATTTCATTCGCAATTTCAAATTCTTTACCATGCGTACCTCTAACATTCCACGTACCGAATCTCCATTCATTCCTAGCACAGTCGTCAGCAACACGGGGCCTGTCTGCTTCGACCTTGACCGCTACTTGTGGCCAGGTCGATCCAGGCAATTGTACTGTTCTATTCAGTAATAACATAACGAGCAGACCGGTTACTGGCCAAATCGTGCTACGGGCGATGTAGCATTCTCCACTAACGGTATCGACCTACAGTTATTTGTCTACTGCCCCGACACGTAAGTAAGAAGTAGAAATATAGAGAGTCAAGAGAGATAAATAATATGATACATAGTTACTGTATGAATATCTAAATGTACATATACACATGTTTCACTTACATACCCTTGAATCACATCACGTTTCAACTAGATTGCTCCCCACGCAATTCCTGGCCCTCGGGGTACTCACCGGACTTGCTGTTATTTACATGCGACCAAATGCTTCAATTATTTTTAGTTTAGATTTCTGAGTTATGGATAGTTCTTTGTTATTTAAAGTAGATTTACTAGGCCGATCCTGATGCACTTTTGTCACTAGATTTGTCACAATATTTGGATAGAGTCACCAGAAAAGTCACTAGATTTCAAGGTCGGTAACATTGCCCGATTCGAGGTCACCGCTTCAAGGTCACGTGGCAGGAAGGATTGGTAACACTGTCGAGTCTATTTAAGGTCCCCGCTCGAAGGCCGCTCTCATTGCCATGGTTCTTAACGTACACACATCCGGCTTCAAGGTCAACGGTTTTCAGCGTAGCCCAAATTGCTTATCTTCAAGGCCATCCATGCTTGCACGCGCCCTTTGCTTCAATGCCACAGGCTCCATGCATCGAAGTATATTCCTCAAGGACATTGAGTCACTAGAAAAGTTATTAGATTGCTTTTCAAGGTCATTGAAGCAGATTGTGCACATCCAGGTCAATGTTTTTCAAGCTCAATGCCGTCGTATACATTGCCCACATCGAAGTGTATTCTTCAAGGTCCAGATTGTCCACGTCCAGGTTTTCAAGGTCAAGACCATTGAAGCTCTCATAAAGATTTTTCGCATCAAGTTCAATGGTTTTCAAGATCAAGGTCGCTCACATTGCTTATATTAAAGGTCATCCATGCCCGCATGCGCTCATCGCTTCAAGGTCGCACGATTTATGCATGGAAGTATGTTCCTCAAGGTCATTGAAGTAACTGGATTCGAAAAAGTCACTAAAAAAGTTACTAGATTATTTTTCAAGGTCTTTGAAGCAGATTGTACACATCCAGATCAATGGTTTTAAGGTCATCGTACACTTTACCTGTATCGAAAAATATTTCTCAAGGTCATCACATTTTCTACGTCTAAGCACATGGTTTCAAGGTCATCACATTTCCTACCACAAAAGTACAAAGTTTTCAAGGCCACGGTCCCTGCATCGGTCTTCAAGGCTAGGAAATAGTCAGTGTCACCAATCAATTCTCTGGCTGAGTGTTAATTTGACAGGAAATTTTAAGGTCACGCCTCCATCAATTCTAGAAAGTTCATTGACGTCTGCCTCAAGTCTTGAAGTGTTATTACAATTCTCAAGGTCAGGGGTATTACATAGACCTTTCAGGGTATGGGGATTCTACTTTTAAGGGTCAAGGTCACCAATTCTTGTCTGAGCCAAGTTAGTTATTACAATTATTCTCAAGGTCACCCGCTAGGGTATCGTATTACAGATTATTGTCTGCTAATAGTCAAAGTTCATTGACCTTTTCAAGTTGATCTGTTTCATTGTCACGCCCCCCCCAGCAAAGTTCATTGACCTCTGTGGTTCAGGTCAAAAATGGCTTTGCGCAAGATATTTCAAGCACCTCAAGGTCAAAGGTTATTCAAAGTTCTTGTACTGACTAAATTGTAATAAAAGGATTAAGATTACGTGGCCTCATACTACTATCCTAAACCACCAGGATGAGGTAGTTTCCCTAAGAACCGGATCCGGTTCCCAAAGACAGATAGCCGTTTCCCAAAACAGGAGAGCCGTTTCCCGAAACAGATAGCTGTTTCGCAACACAGGTAGCTGTTTCCCCCCATTTCAAGGTCACACCTCTTAGAAAAGAACAAAGGCGATTTATTGTTCTGGCCGAGTTAGGGTTGTAATTCCTAAAAATAGATTGTTATGTAGCTACCCCTGCCATTTGAGGCTCAATTCTGAGAAGTCTGTTTTCAAGAACAATGGTGATCCATTGTTCAGACTGACGCTTCAAAGTCTATGCTTACAAATTCCAAGGTCACGACTCTGCGAAAAGAACAAAGGCGATCCATTGTTTTGGCCGAAGTAGGGTAATAATTCCTAAAGATAGATTGTTATCTAGATACACCCACCATTTCAGACTCAATTCTGAGAAACCAATTTTCAAGAACAAAGGCGATTCATTGTTCAAGCCGACGATTCAAAGTCTATGCTTACAATTTTCAAGGTCGCACTTCTTTGAAAAGAACAAAGGCGATCCATTGTCCTGGCCGAGTTAGGGTCATCATTCCTAAAAATGGATTGTTAACTAGGTCAATTTCCAGCTACCCCCACCATTTCAGGCTCAATTCTGTGAAATAAATTTTTAAGAATAAAGGCGATCCATTGTTCAAGAAATTCACCCGACGCTTCAAGATCATAGTTGTTATGCTCAAGACCATCATACACATTGCCTACGTATATTTTTCAAGGTAGCACAGCATTTCTTGTCTGAGCTAAGGTGTTAATTCTTATAAATAAATTATCAAGATCAGGAGTATTAAATAGACTTTTCAAGGTGTGGGGGATTTTATCTTTCAGGGTCGCCCAAGCAATTCTTGGCTGAGTCAAGACGTTAATTTTCAAAATCGGGGGTATCATACAGATTGTCGTTGTCTATGCTAAAATGTGAATCAAAGTTCTTCTATTGGCTAAATTGTGATAAAAAGATTATGTTTACACTATGTAGATTCATAATACTACTGTCCTAAACCACCAGGATGAGGTAGTTTTCCTAAAAACCGGATCTAGTTCCCAAAGACAGGTATCCGTTTCCCAAAACAGTAGAGCCGCTTCCTAGAACAGGGGTCTGTTACTCAATATCGGTAACCGCTTCCCCCACCATTTCAAGGTCACACCTCTGAGGAAAGGACAAAGGCGATCCATTATTCAAGTAATTCATGGCTGAGTCAGGGTCATAATTACTAGAAATCACCAGTAGGGCTATCAAATACATTGTCAATGGTTAAAATCTATTGGTATCAATTTTGGTCATAAGCCTTAGAAATCCATCCGTAGAGGTATCTCAATACATGGCCGGTAAAGGTATATAGGAGGATACTCTTCAAGCTCACCTACACTATGAGATCCTCTTTCTCAGTTTCAAGGCCATTGCGTAACACATTACCTATATATATATATATATATATATATATATATATATATATATATATATATAGTCTTCAATGTCACGTGTAGTGATCTACTTATCAATTTATTAAGGAAAACCCGCAAGTGCATTAGGTCACGTACACTTTCCCTGCAAGATCACACCTCTGAGAAACGAATTTTCAAGGACAAAGGCGATGTTCAAGCAATTCTGGTCGGCTCATAATTCATAGAAATCAGCTGCATGGGGTAATCAAGTAGACTTTTCAAGGTGCGGGGGATTCTACTTATCAGGGTTAGATCACCAAACTGGTTGCAACTATATGTCGGGAAGTCAGATTTGGCAGCACTCCTAATCAGTGACGCCACGTGGCTCTCAATCAAGCAATTCCTGACTGGGTCAAGGTCATGTGTTAACCTGCAGAGGTGTCCCGATCTTACGCAACCTTCTCCGATTGAAAATTTTATAATTTTCATAATTCCTAGAAATCTAAAAATGTATTGTTAACTAGGTCAACACCCAAAACGTATTGGTATCAATTTTCGCACATTTCATACGTATATTTCCCAAGGTCCTGATTGTCCACGTCCAAGTACACAGTTTTTCAAGGTTATGGTCATTGTACTCATTACCTACATCAAAGTATATGGTGTTTCAAAGTCATCTCATTGCCTGCGTCCAAGTACATGGTTTTCAAGGTCCTCTCGCATACCGTGTAAAGTATATTCTTCAAGGTCATAAAGCAATTCCTGGTCAAGTCGAGCTGCTAATTCTTGGAATTCTCAAGGTCAGAGGTGTTAAATAGACTGTACAGTTGTAGGTGTGGGGGATTCTATTTTCAGATAGTGGTCATGTGTTGGGAATTGTTCAACATACAGGGGCAGCAAGGTCACATGGCTTTCAAGCAAGCAATTCTGAGTTGACTCAAGTGTTAATTCAGATATTACAATCGTCAAGGTGGTCTGAAGGGCATTCCTAGAAATCAATTCCTAATAAATAACCAATCAGTGACTTTTAGTCTTAGAAGTTATTACAATTCTTAGAAATCTATTCTCAAGGTGAAAGGTGTTATTTCCAGGTACCCGCATCACTTCAATCTCAGTCCTGAAAATCAATTTTCAATGTCAGGAGGTATTATAGTTGAGACATATTGTTGTCTATGCTAAAAGTAATTTAAATGGTTCTTGTATTGCCCAAATTGGCTTATTCAAGGTTAAAATTTATTGGTATCTTATTACAATCAGTTCGCGGTCAGATGTTGTTTATGCTAATAAGTGTAGGTCAAGGTTAAACGATTCTCTTATTGACTCTGTGTATATCTATGTTTTGACGTCCCTCACGTTTTTTGACGTTTGATGATGGTTGTCTATGCGTATTTCATTCTCGCACCACTACCCACTAGTTTGTCTACCAGAATTCTGGACGTTCCCACTACGTTTGCTTTCCTTCTCTAGACCCACTTTTGCCTAAACACACTCTCGATACAACCAAAAGTGGTCCGATCCACACTCCGCTCCGCGTATTACTTTTGTGTCTTTCGCCAGGTTTCTAAGCTGTTCATCATTCACTATCAATCTATCATACTTTTAGTATCACCTCTTTGTCATGTATACATATGAACATTTTATGTTTAAACCACGTACTGCATACACATAGGATTCTCTCCACTCCTTTTGGTCTCCCAACCTTCCTACAACGCGTTCAGTATGTTCTCTCTGTACACCCACCCATCCGTTCATATCCCTCACTGTCATCACTCTTTCGTTTGACTTATATACGTTCACAACGTTCTCTACTCCATTCCAGAAGTTCTCTAGCTCCTGGTCTCTTTCTCCATTCACCGGTGCATAGCATGCAATAAAAACAATTCTTCGAAACTCCACTTTCGTTCTAACCTATATTACCCAGGGAGATACCAATTCGTACTGTTTAACACATATATTCGCTCTTTCACTAACGATCACCCCAACTCCTTTTGCGTCATGCACTTCAGTCTCTACTCCTGACCATAGTGCTAGGCTGCCATTCTCCATTTCCACAGCATCCTTTCGTTTCGCTTTGTCACCGATACACACAGATTATCAAGGTGTCTTTCGTACATTTCATTCGCAATTTCAAATTCTTTACCATGCGTACCTCTAACATTCCACGTACCGAATCTCCATTCATTCCTAGCACAGTCGTCAGCAACACGGGGCCTGTCTGCTTCGACCTTGACCGCTACTTGGGCCAGGTCGATCCAGGCAATTGTACTGTTCTATTCAGTAATAACATAACGAGCAGACCGGTTACTGGCCAAATCGTGCTACGGGCGATGTAGCATTCTCCACTAACGGTATCGACCTACAGTTATTTGTCTACTGCCCCGACACGTAAGTAAGAAGTAGAAATATAGAGAGTCAAGAGAGATAAATAATATGATACATAGTTACTGTATGAATATCTAAATGTACATATACATGTTTCACTTACATACCCTTGAATCACATCACGTTTCAACTAGATTGCTCCCCACGCAATTCCTGGCCCTCGGGTACTCACCGGACTTGCTGTTTTTACATGCGACCAAATGCTTCAATTATTTTTAGTTTAGATTTCTGAGTTATGGATAGTTCTTTGTTATTTAAAGTAGATTTACTAGGCCGATCCTGATGCACTTTTGTCACTAGATTTGTCACAATATTTGGATAGAGTCACCAGAAAAGTCACTAGATTTCAAGGTCGGTAACATTGCCCGATTCGAGGTCACCGCTTCAAGGTCACGTGGCAGGAAGGATTGGTAACACTGTCGAGTCTATTTAAGGTCCCCGCTCGAAGGCCGCTCTCATTGCCATGGTTCTTAACGTACACACACATCCGGCTTCAAGGTCAACGGTTTTCAGCGTAGCCCAAATTGCTTATCTTCAAATTGCTTATCTTCAAGGCCATCCATGCTTGCACGCGCCCTTTGCTTCAATGCCACAGGCTCCATGCATCGAAGTATATTCCTCAAGGACATTGAGTCACTAGAAAAGTTATTAGATTGCTTTTCAAGGTCATTGAAGCAGATTGTGCACATCCAGGTCAATGTTTTTCAAGCTCAATGCCGTCGTATACATTGCCCACATCGAAGTGTATTCTTCAAGGTCCAGATTGTCCACGTCCAGGTTTTCAAGGTCAAGACCATTGAAGCTCTCATAAAGATTTTTCGCATCAAGTTCAATGGTTTTCAAGATCAAGGTCGCTCACATTGCTTACATTAAAGGTCATCCATGCCCGCATGCGCTCATCGCTTCAAGGTCGCACGATTTATGCATGGAAGTATGTTCCTCAAGGTCATTGAAGTAACTGGATTCGAAAAAGTCACTAAAAAAGTTACTAGATTATTTTTCAAGGTCTTTGAAGCAGATTGTACACATCCAGATCAATGGTTTTTAAGGTCATCGTACACTTTACCTGTATCGAAAAATATTTCTCAAGGTCATCACATTTTCTACGTCTAAGCACATGGTTTCCAAGGTCATCACATTGCCTACCACAAAAGTACAAAGTTTTCAAGGCCACGGTCCCTGCATTGGTCTTCAAGGCTAGGAAATAGTCAGTGTCACCAATCAATTCTCTGGCTGAGTGTTAATTTGACAGGAAATTTTTAAGGTCACGCCTCCATCAATTCTAGAAAGTTCATTGACGTCTGCCTCAAGTCTTGAAGTGTTATTACAATTCTCAAGGTCAGGGGTATTACATAGACCTTTCAGGGTATGGGGATTCTACTTTTAAGGGTCAAGGTCACCAATTCTTGTCTGAGCCAAGTTAGTTATTACAATTATTCTCAAGGTCACCCGCTAGGGTATCGTATTACAGATTATTGTCTGCTAATAGTCAAAGTTCATTGACCTTTTCAAGTTGATCTGTTTCATTGTCACGCCCCCCCCAGCAAAGTTCATTGACCTCTGTGGTTCAGGTCAAAAATGGCTTTGCGCAAGATATTCAAGCACCTCAAGGTCAAAGGTTATTCAAAGTTCTTGTACTGACTAAATTGTAATAAAAGGATTAAGATTACGTGGCCTCATACTACTATCCTAAACCACCAGGATGAGGTAGTTTCCCTAAGAACCGGATCCGGTTCCCAAAGACAGATAGCCGTTTCCCAAAACAGGAGAGCCGTTTGAAACAGATAGCTGTTTCGCAACACAGGTAGCTGTTTCCCCATTTCAAGGTCACACCTCTTAGAAAAGAACAAAGGCGATTTATTGTTCTGGCCGAGTTAGGGTTGTAATTCCTAAAAATAGATTGTTATGTAGCTACCCCTGCCATTTGAGGCTCAATTCTGAGAAGTCTGTTTTCAAGAACAATGGTGATCCATTGTTCAGACTGACGCTTCAAAGTCTATGCTTACAAATTCCAAGGTCACGACTCTGCGAAAAGAACAAAGGCGATCCATTGTTTTGGCCGAAGTAGGGTAATAATTCCTAAAATAGATTGTTATCTAGATACACCCACCATTTCAGACTCAATTCTGAGAACCAATTTTCAAGAACAAAGGCGATTCATTGTTCAAGCCGACGATTCAAAGTCTATGCTTACAATTTTCAAGGTCGCACTTCTTTGAAAAGAACAAAGGCGATCCATTGTCCTGGCCGAGTTAGGGTCATCATTCCTAAAATGGATTGTTAACTAGGTCAATTTCCAGCTACCCCACCATTTCAGGCTCAATTCTGTGAAATAAATTTTTAAGAATAAAGGCGATCCATTGTTCAAGAAATTCACCCGACGCTTCAAGATCATAGTTGTTATGCTCAAGACCATCATACACATTGCCTACGTATATTTTTCAAGGTAGCACAGCATTTCTTGTCTGAGCTAAGGTGTTAATTCTTATAAATAAATTATCAAGATCAGGAGTATTAAATAGACTTTTCAAGGTGTGGGATTTTATCTTTCAGGGTCCAAGCAATTCTTGGCTGAGTCAAGACGTTAATTTTCAAAATCGGGGTATCATACAGATTGTCGTTGTCTATGCTAAAATGTGAATCAAAGTTCTTCTATTGGCTAAATTGTGATAAAAGATTATGTTTACACTATGTAGATTCATAATACTACTGTCCTAAACCACCAGGATGAGGTAGTTTTCCTAAAAACCGGATCTAGTTCCCAAAGACAGGTATCCGTTTCCCAAAACAGTAGAGCCGCTTCCTAGAACAGGGTCTGTTACTCAATATCGGTAACCGCTTCCCCACCATTTCAAGGTCACACCTCTGAGGAAAGGACAAAGGCGATCCATTATTCAAGTAATTCATGGCTGAGTCAGGGTCATAATTACTAGAAATCACCAGTAGGGCTATCAAATACATTGTCAATGGTTAAAATCTATTGGTATCAATTTTGGTCATAAGCCTTAGAAATCCATCCGTAGAGGTATCTCAATACATGGCCGGTAAAGGTATATAGGAGGATACTCTTCAAGCTCACCTACACTATGAGATCCTCTTTCTCAGTTTCAAGGCCATTGCGTACACATTACCTATATATATATATATATATATATATATATATATATATATATATATATATATATATATAGTCTTCAATGTCACGTGTAGTGATCTACTTATCAATTTATTAAGGAAAACCCGCAAGTGCATTAGGTCACGTACACTTTCCCTGCAAGATCACACCTCTGAGAAACGAATTTTCAAGGACAAAGGCGATGTTCAAGCAATTCTGGTCGGCTCATAATTCATAGAAATCAGCTGCATGGGGTAATCAAGTAGACTTTTCAAGGTGCGGGGGATTCTACTTATCAGGGTTAGATCACCAAACTGGTTGCAACTATATGTCGGGAAGTCAGATTTGGCAGCACTCCTAATCAGTGACGCCACGTGGCTCTCAATCAAGCAATTCCTGACTGGGTCAAGGTCATGTGTTAACCTGCAGAGGTGTCCGATCTTACGCAACCTTCTCCGATTGAAAATTTTATAATTTTCATAATTCCTAGAAATCTAAAAATGTATTGTTAACTAGGTCAACACCCAAAACGTATTGGTATCAATTTTCGCACATTTCATACGTATATTTCCCAAGGTCCTGATTGTCCACGTCCAAGTACACAGTTTTTCAAGGTTATGGTCATTGTACTCATTACCTACATCAAAGTATATGGTGTTTCAAAGTCATCTCATTGCCTGCGTCCAAGTACATGGTTTTCAAGGTCCTCTCGCATACCGTGTAAAGTATATTCTTCAAGGTCATAAAGCAATTCCTGGTCAAGTCGAGCTGCTAATTCTTGGAATTCTCAAGGTCAGAGGTGTTAAATAGACTGTACAGTTGTAGGTGTGGGGGATTCTATTTTCAGATAGTGGTCATGTGTTGGGAATTGTTCAACATACAGGGGGCAGCAAGGTCACATGGCTTACAAGCAAGCAATTCTGAGTTAACTCGAAGTGTTAATTCAGATATTACAATCGTCAAGGTGGTCTGAAGGGCATTCCTAGAAATCAATTCCTAATAAATAACCAATCAGTGACTTTTAGTCTTAGAAGTTATTACAATTCTTAGAAATCTATTCTCAAGGTGAAAGGTGTTATTTCCAGGTACCCGCATCACTTCAATCTCAGTCCTGAGAAATCAATTTTCAATGTCAGGAGGTATTATAGTTGAGACATATTGTTGTCTATGCTAAAAAGTAATTTAAATGGTTCTTGTATTGCCCAAATTGGCTTATTCAAGGTTAAAATTTATTGGTATCTTATTACAATCAGTTCGCGGTCAGATGTTGTTTATGCTAATAAGTGTAGGTCAAGGTTAAACGATTCTCTTATTGACTCTGTATATCTATGTTTTGACGTCCCCTCACGTTTTTTGACGTTTGCTTGATGGTTTTTTGACACTTTCTTCGCGTCTTTTGACCTTTCTTTGAGGTTTTTTGACCTTTTTAACGTTTTCTTTGACGTTTCCTAATGTTTTTGACGTTTCTTTGGCGTTATGTGTGCACGCGATAATTTGTCAAGGTCAAGATCACATCCCATTCAAGGCGAGCGAGACAAGTCAAATCGAAATTTCGTGGTCGGTATTTTATAATTTCACCCGCAGACATATGAAGAAAGACATGCTGTTTATGATAATAGGTAGGTCAAGGTTGAATGGTTGTGTGGTTGGAAATTTTCAAGGTCTCCAAGCAATTTGATCGTCAAGACCATGTGTTAACCTACAGGCTATCCCGATTTTACCGATCTTATCCGACCTTATCCGACCTTATCCGATTGAAATTTTTTTAAGGTCACCCAGCAACTTAGTTGAGTCAAGGTATTAAATCAACCATGAAATTAACCTGCAGGACCAATTCTAAACGGTTCATGGAAACAGGTTGTTGTCGTTGAAGAATGATGTTGTCCATGCTAAAAGGTAGGTTACGCCGTTAAATTGTTTATAATAATAAAAGAGTATGTAGATTCATGATATTAGTGTCCTAACCAGGAGCTGGCCCGTTTCCCCCAAGAACAGGATCCGTCTCCCAAATACAGATAGACGTTTCCTGACGTTTTCGGTCTTCTGATTGGACGCTGGATCTTACATGTAGGTGATTAAGTTTAAGATATAGAACCGATCCTGATCCACATTATACGAATTGAAGGTTAGTTAATCCGCCGTGCACGAACGCGCTCCCCGCTTCAAGGTCAAAATTCATCGATTCCTACAAGTTATTACAATTATTGGAAATCAAGCTAGCCTAAAAGGGTATTCTTAGAATTCCTAAGGTTAAACGGTTCTTTCATTAGTTCTGTGTGTATCTACATATCCATGTATCTATGTTTTGGTGTTTGCGACGTTTTACAACGTTTTTTTTAATGTTTTTTCGTCGTTTCATGACGTTATTTCGAGGTTTGCGATATGTTTTCCAGCCATGTCGTGCGTATGGGGTATGATTACAAATCTAAAGATAGTAGCAGTTTGTGAAACATGAATGTACTAAACGTATATCGAGGTTTCTGTATTGGCTAAATAGTATGCTTACAGTATCTTACTATCCTAACCACCAGCAGGGGGTAGTTTCACTAAGACATTTAACCGTTCCCCAAATATAGATAGTCGTTTCTCATCACAGCTAACCCAGTAGTCGCTCACATCGCAGAAAACAAATTGAACCAGGACGTGCAGGTGTGAAGTTTATTGATCTGAGGGGGTTAATGTTTATTGGCTCGAAGGATACCATATTCTTAAAAATCAACTCATGGGAAGGTTGTTGTTTATGCTAAAAAGTTGTCTAAATGGAGTCAATTTTTGCCGGAATTCTTAGAAATCTGAAAATAGGTCAAGGTACAGATAGAAAACAGTTTTTATGTTAAAAAAAAGCTGAATAATCCGCTTAAATCACCTACTTTTTGAGCTAGCTTTTCAAATAGATGCTGAAATAAGCCAACAGGGTTATGGTCCATGGGTAGTTTTTTGCAAATTCTTAACCGTGTTCGATGAGAATGACTTTTTTTCGGTCTGAAAAAGCTGGACAGAGAGCAGTAACTGCGGAGGAGTGAGCGATTGGAGACGTTAATAAAGCCAATAGAACTCGATTTAGAGTGTTATATAATGAACATAACAAATGATGAAGCTGTGTATTAGCAATAAGTAATATGTAAAAATAGTGTAGTAAAGTAAAAGCATGGTGAACGTATAGTGTTAGAAACGGAGGAATTTGAATGCGCTTTTACGAGTATTTCAAAGAAGAAAATTTAAAACGCTGCTAAATACAAAGGATGTGTTCATGAGTACTTTGGGTGCAGTCAGAGAACCAACAAAGACAGTAGTGTCCCCAACCATACGTAAACATGCTTTAACTAGAATCATTTCACAAAGAGTGTGTTTATTGGTGACAAACGTCAAAAAGCTTTTGTAGTACTAGTTTTTCGGTAGTATTCTATCCTCATGCAGTCAACCCATCAAGGTTAAACGGTTCCTTATTGGCTCTGCATATCTATGTTTGGGCGTGGAAACTTTTTGACAAACGTCTAGTCATTAATACAGAATACTACCGTCCTAGGATTTTTTCTGATATCAACCTTCTTCCTCTAAATGGGAAGGTGATACATATTATGTACTTTAAGCTATAGAAAAACTGAACTAGGAAATATGGTTTGATAGGAATTGCAGGGAACCAATCTATGGTCTCGTTAAAACAACTAATGTAATCTTCATTAAGGAAATGGAACCACTTTCCCAAGCTGAAGTACGTTGGAATCGGCTTTAAAGAGGCGAAATTGGACAATATACAACATATAAAAGAAGAGTATACAGATTTATTGGAAAAGAACAAATAGTGACAGAGTTTAATAAATTGGCAAATGGCATTTATGCTAACTCCCTAAAAATTCTGTTATTATAGAAGCGTTATAATGAAAAAATTCAATGAGTGATTTTTATAAAGGAGATTTAAATTAATTTTTCGCAAAGCATAACCTCTTTGAAAAAATGTATAATTATCGATATTTAGCCCAAAACCTAAAAAAAAATGACTAAATGTAGACGTTTCACACCTCAGATTCATGTTCAGTGACCCGAAAAACATAAATTAGGACTGTACCTAAAATTTGGGTTCTTTTTATTCCTAAATTGACTAGCCTTGAACTTAAAAGAGAAAACAATGACTGCTATATAAATTGCAGTACCGATATTGAGTAAACAATGTAAATTTTATGTACCATGCCCAATGTTTCTGTCAATTAAATAAATAAAATTTTTATACAAAATATTGTAAATCATCCCTAAATTAATAAAATATCGATTTAGTTATAGATTTATTGGTTTTAATGTATGTAGATCTCTAAACAAAGAGACGTGATCGTTTTTATATCAATAAATCGCATTAATGCATTTGTTAACTAAAATTTCTTTTGTTAGTAAAGCGTTATAGTGGTTTTCATTGTTTAAGTAAAATAAAAGGTTTGCTTTCTTTATATGTATTTTAAATCTATACATTGTATATGATAACAGCACGTAGTCAAAATGCGAATGGACAATGTAAATATAGTTATCTGAGGAACAGAATTAGGTATTATACAGATTAGCTATAGAACAAAAATTGTGTTATATATTGCAATTAGAAAATATAGTCTCGTTGCACATGTCTAATTATTGGTTAAAAAATAGAGTTAACAATGTCTAGATTTAAAATAGGCATAGGAATTGTAATGTTGCTTAAATAACATTTATATAAAATGTTTTAATGATCCCTAAATTAATAAAAAAATCGATTTAGTTATAGATTTATTGGTTTTAACGTATGCAGAACGCTAGACAAAGAAATTTATTTGTCTTTGTATCTATAAATGGCTTGCTTAATCGTTAAGTACATTTTTTTTAGATTACATCACCGTTAAGAATGTGAGACTGTTGAAAACAATGAAAACCCATTCTAACGCATAATAATAATAAAAACCATTTATTTAAAATTACATTATCTATATGAATGCGAGCTTATTGTGTCACCTTTAAAACAAAGAAAACCTCTTATAAAGCTTACTAATAATGAAAAGACATTTATAGATACAAAGACAAGCAAATTCCTTTGTCTAGCGTTCTGCATACATTAAAACCAATAAATCTGTAATTAAATCGATTTTTTTATTAATTTAGGGGTCATTAAAACATTTTACATAAATGTTATTTAAGCAACATTACAATTCTTACGTCTATTTTAAATCTATACATGGTTAACTCTCTTTTTTAACCAATAATTATACATGTGCAACGTATAGATTTAAATAGATATAAAGAAAGCAAACCTTTTATGTTACTTTAAACAATGATAAACAACTATAACGCTTTACCAACAAAAGACATTTTAGTTAACATATGCATAAATGCGATTTATTGATATAAAAACAATCACGTCTCTTTGTCTAGAGATCTGCATACATTAAAAGTTAAAACAAATAAATCTACAACTAAATCGATTTTTTATTAATTTAGGGATCATTTACAATATTTTATATAAAAACTTTATTTATTTAATTGCATAGTACATCAAATTTACATTGTTTACGCCATTTCTGTACTGAAATTTATATACCTGCCATTGTTTTCTCTTTGTAAGTCCAAGGCTAGTCAATTTACGGATAAAAAGGGCCGAAATTTTAGGTACAGTCTTAATTTATGTTTTTCGGGTCGCTGAACATGAATCTGATGTGTGAAACGTCTACATTTAGTCAATTTTTTTAGGTTTTGGGCTAAATCTCGGTAATTATACATTTTCTCAAAAAGACCATGCTTTGCGGAAAATCGATTTAAATTTCCTTTATAAAAATCTGTCGTATTTTTTCATCATAACGCTTCAATAATAACAGAATTTTCAGAAAGTTAGCATAAATGCCATTTGCCAATTTATTAAACTCTGTCACTATTTGTAATTTTCGTTTTTTTTTTCACTATATCTCCTAAAGAATGCGTTTTTCATAAAACATGTTTTTTACGTTTTTAAAGCAGATTGCATTTTCTAAAATTTGAGACCAGGGCCAGCTCTGTAGGTACAATAGTTACAAGATACAGCCCTCAAAAAGTTGGCAATTTTTTCCAAAAAAGTGAAATGTTAAGAGTTGGTCAACATTCGTCCCCGAAATCGGGGAAAATACTCATTATACGGGTAAAGTCACAGGGAGAGATATTGCAGCAAATGTAATTAGCTTTAATTTAAGTAAAGAATGACGTCTGTAGGCCTCATAGTTTCCTCACAATACTAATAAATAGGAAAAAGGAAAAACTGCATTTTTCGCAAATTTTCTCTGTTGCTCACGGCGGTTTGAAAGTTATTTGACTAACAGTGTAATCATTTTAAATCAAAGGTTCCCCGTTGTGTTTAGAAACTCGTATAAGCATAAGACTTGATGTGTATATTGAATTACACTTCCGGAATAACATACTGAAAGTTGTCAAAGAAAACTTGTGCTAGGGACGTCTTATTTTTTTTTATTTATTAGCATTGTGACGAAACAATCGGGACTACAGACGTAGCTTTGTGCTGAAATTAAAACTAATTACATTGGCTAGATCTCCCCCTATGCCACATAAAATAAGTACCCCGAATTTTTGGAAAGTATTGCACATCTTTGGAGGGCTGTATCTTGGAAACTATTGTTTAGGAGTTATTGTGAAAAAACAAAAAAAAATGCAAAAATTACGCGGTACTTCGGGTGCTAGGAGGTTATCACTGGTTTTTCGAAGCTGCAAACTTGGATATACACTACTAGCAGTGGTCTTAACAACGTATTAAAAAATCAGAACTAGCCGTTAGTTTATGACTTTATTGTACTATATGACTGGCCTACACCAGTTTACAATCGATACATTTTTGTAAATACATTACCAAGGAAACTTGCCCAAAAAATGGGAATTTCAATTTTAAATCAGTAACACACCCTCTGGGGGCAATGGTAGGAAATTAAAAATAATTTCCAACATTTTCTCTTGGCCACATTTATTATAAGATTTTTTATTTCTCTGATCAATCTCAAGTAGTTTCGGAGTTATGGCCGGCCGCCTTCCTACACACGGTACAGTAAGTGTAAAGCAAGAACATGTTGCTTCATATAAGTGTAAAAAATCTTGTATTTACTCTTGCCGACAAATATTTACGCCTAATTTACAACACTAAGTAGATAAATGTTATACTTACCCCAAGGTATGGCAGATTGGATTATTGTTAATTCTCTCGTAAAAAACACCATCTGGAGGAAAAAGAAATAGTTCGTCTACCTATGAAATATTTCGTATCATAGTTACTAATTACGTAATTACCCACCTTGATTAAAGCAATATTGTACTTTTCAGGTTGTACCATAAAATCCGGATGAATATGTATTTCTATTATAGAACGGTGCTGCTGTTCTTCTGTATTTTTGTAATATAGCGTCATATCTATATATATTGCGTAATTCTCAACTACCTTATCATGTTCAAAGCATTTTGCTGTGGTTATTATCCAAAGTGAATGCATGAATATTCCATTACAAACAATGGCGTCGTAGTATTCAATGTATGCTACAATTGATTTTTGGAACAAATACACTTCTTCAGCTAAAATATAATTGTTTCTATATCGCATTTGTTGTATTTTGTTGTCACCATGAATTGAATAAAGAACTAGTAGTAAAAATATAAAATGTGTAATACAAAATGACGCAGTAAACGTCATTGTCAATATTTACTCTGTATAGTAGTACACTACTATTAGCTAAAGTTGAGATTTGTTCTGAAGTCTCTATTTAAATATTTGCTTAATTTGCTTTGGATTCACCTTAACTTTACTAACAAATATTCCTTTGTCTGTGTTGCTATAAAATAGAATTTTGGTACATATCAGTTCATAAAATACGTACGTCCTCTGGTACCTAATAACGTAACGCGTTTGCTTAAAAGTTCCACTCTTTATCATGTTTTTGTTTGAGATTTATAAAACCTGCTAATGAAAATCAGCATTGTCCTCAAAATAATTACAATAATTAATGACAGGTTGAAATTTGATGATTCATGTGAACTAAACTCCTTTCATGATATTTTTGCTCAAGATAGGCCATGGAAGGTTATATCTACAATGCTAAATAATCTGTCGTGATAAGGAAAATTTAGGTTAGAGGAATCATTCGAGTTCACGAGAATGATTGGTTATCATTTTAATAATGGGTGAGATCAAGCGAACTCAACAAGCGTGTGCTTTGATTGCCTTGACAAGCATAAATATAGTCTAAGAAACCGTAGATTTATTTCAGAGTGAACATTTTGTTCAAACAGTATAATAATGTATTACGTTGCAACCACCATAGATAGAGAATACGTACAGCTGAAAATAGTATGGTTACCTCCACTGAACTATACTTATACTGGAACGCACGGTTCATCCGCCAGTCCGATCCGAGAGAGAGAGGGCCGCAAGGGACATCACTGTCCTACTCTCGAGCGTACGCGTATGCGTAGAGCAGTAAATTGCCATGTTTTGAATACTTTAATAATGAATTTTTCAATGGTAATTTGTATATAACATGGGCATTTACAAATATCCATTGAAACTCATTTTACCTACGGTTATGCTCAGTTATTTTAGAAAAATAATGAATTGTAAAAATAATTTCAAGGTATAATCAATGTATGCGTTAAACTTCGGATTTTTATTAACCATAAAAGATGTAAATTACCTTTTATAAATTAAACGTGGTTACACGTGTTCGCATAATACTTTCTACATTATCGGTATGCATAAAATCAATTTATAAAGATGTATAGAAAACAAACATGACAACAATCATATAAGTCGGTGTATAAATGCAACAAACAATAAACAGTACAGTAAAACTCAATAATCAACAAGTAAATGATAATTGACCATTTGAACTTACATTTTGGTTATTTTGTTTTAGAGTGACGTGCTTTAACGCTGTCTGTTCTCTCGCGTAGCGCATGCGCAAAGCGTTACGAAAGAACAGGAGTAACCCTTGCACATTATAACTCTAGCCTCGCGACGGCTTTTGTAGGACAGAGACTGCCAATGCACGTTCCAGTATAAGTGTAATTCAGTGGTGTTGTCAATGTCACACCCTTCGTGGCGGGAAAACTCAAGATCACACCGTGTTAATATGCCGTGTTGTAATGATGCTGGTCGCAGTCTGATGGTCGATTTCTCAAAACATAATTCATTGATCTCTTCAAGGTCACCGCCTCGATCATATTATGATTTGTAGAAATATAAAAGTAGTACAAGTCGAATTGGCTTACGCCAAAGTTCACTGATCTCTTGAAACTCGATGTTGAACGATTCTTGGGAATCTAAAAAGAAAGCCAATTTCGAGAAAGGCGAACTTAAATTTTATTGGCCTCATCGAGCTTTTCTAAAAATGAAAAATACTTTTAACGTTATATCCTGAGATTAGTTTAGTGAATTAACGCGATTTAAATCAAGCGCCAGTGTCTACTATTATAGATCATATAATAGTCGTAGCTGTTGCTGCCTTCAAAGGACAAAATAATGGGAATTTAAAAAGTTATAAACCTCCACGAGTACGTAGACGGATCGGTCTGATTTAGGAAGCAGTGCTATTATATCATCTGTAATTAACTCCCGAGGTTCAGATCTGCCTGTCATAAATCCTACGTGGGGTTTATTTTTAGATTTATGTTTTGCGACAGGCTCACAGTTCCTCATGTAGCGGAGACCATCCGAATGGATCTTGAGCCAGCCGTACCGAGTACCTAGTTTGAGGGTCTAAAACTCTCAGGTAGCCTGAAGTTGGTCCATAATATGCTGAAGGGATTATGCTATCTTGGAATTATTTTTCCAGAAGCCAACGTCTGCTTTCACTAAATTGGGGTATAGACCAGGTATGTGTTTGTAAATATTATTACTAGAAATTTTTTACAGTTTTTAGTTATGCCGTCCTTAATTTAATTTGTCAGTAGTATTTAACGAACTGAGATGGTTTTGGTGAATAATAAAAACGTTTTGAAATATTACAAAAGGCCATCGTTGTGTTCCTCTTTTCACTGAATATTCATTCACCATCTTATCCATGGTATCAACTGCACCCTTAGTTGTGTTATAATGTTCTATGATATCTAGCTTGAATCATTGTCTTCATTTCCTATTTTGTCGTCGTGATGTTCTGTACTTAGGACTATTACTGATTTACCTTTTTTAGGTACATATGAGATCAAAGATAAATTATTTGAAAAAGCAAAAATAGAAGATTTTTCTAGTTTGCTTTTTTCGGAAACAGTGCTGGCGGAATCTCTGTTTTGTTTTGCCTGAAAGTGCCACATAACGTAAGGCCACGATTAGCCAGTTCATTGGCCAACGGAATACTGGTAAAGAAATTATCAGTTGTGACACCTTAACCTCGACCACGACAAGGAACCAAATCAAGTACCACACGCTTCCCCTGCTCTTTTTCAAGTTTATTATATGTTTTTCCTACATAAACTTGCAAATTAATTGCATACGTAGTCTCAACATGAACAAGTGCCCATAATTTTATGCCATATTTGGCTGGTTTCGATTTCATGTAAATCCTAAAAGGATACTGTCCTTTAAATGAAATAATTTATTCATCTATTGTAAGATGTAGATTAGGAATATAGATCTGTCTACAATTACTCACAACAACTCCAAAACCTCTCGAATTGCCGCAAGTTTATTTATACTTCGGCGTTCTGTTCTAGTTGTTGAGTCATCATACCTCATAAATGAAACAAGTTGTTGAATTCTGTCACGAGACATGGCGGCACAAAATATTGGTCGCGAATACAAAGGATGTTTGGTCCAAAGGAATTTCAATGGTTCTCCTTTCGCTTTTAGAGCACACATTGTAAGTAGAACACCTATTACAGCATACACTTCCTCTCTATTTGTTGAAATCCAGGTCTTTTGATTTTAAGATTTCTGGAGTTATATTCCTGGTAAAAATATTCAGCTTTTTGATTAGTCCATTTCACTACAATGTCTACAATATCATCACACACAAACAACTTGAAAAAATCAACTATGTTTCTAACAGCTTCCGATATTGCGTTTAGGCCGGGTTTCGTATTTACTATATTCTGAATTGGTCGGTGATGTGGTTTTGGTAGTACATTGTTCGATTCAGTTCCATCCTTAGCCTTGAAATGGGGAGGTGCATCTTCGTCTTCGTTTGTATCATCGTCGCTACCTTTGTTACCGCTCGATTCATATTAAAAACATTCATTTGATTTAGGGTACAGAAAATTAGAAAACTCGTAACTTACTTCTACGGTACTCTCTGCACTACTTTCAATTTCTAAATTATCTTCTGATTTCGAAACATCAGAAAAAACTTCTCTTCCCATAAATTTTTCATCGGATTCCTCCAGCCATTTCAGCGCTATTTCTCTATCAGATCTTTTTAAGAGATCAAGATTAATCCTTTATAAATATTTTTTGTATGATATTAAAATGCTGTATTACATATACGTACACTCCTACGCACACACTCGCTAGCACTGAGACCTGCGTTCCTATGCGCATGTACTATATGCAAGTTTCCTAAACAATCAATGAAGTAGTGGGGAGTAATGAGCAGTACGGGGTGGGTTGCAATTGGATCCGGAGCACTAATTTAATTTTTTTTTGGTTTAGTAATAAATTTAAAAGAAATATTAGTTGACAATTGGATGGTAAACGATATAACAAACAATAAATAAAATTACTGCTCATAAAACATACTTATTAATTTTTTTTTGGTTTAATAATAAATTGAAAAGAATAATTAGTTTACGATTGGATGGTAAACGATATAACAAACAATAAAGAAATTACTGCACATAAAACAAAATTATTAATAAAATTACGGAAAAAAATAACTCCTTGGAATACAATTGTATCCCACTTCGGACTCGAAAGGTTAAAATATATAGGTGTATAATACAGAAATTAACACAGGTTAATAAAAAATCAGGGCCAAGAAATAAGTTGATATTGTATTTAATATTGTTTACTTTTCAAAAGTTGAAAACATTTTAATAAAATAAGTTCTAAAACAATTTTGATTATTTCTCCCTTACAAATTGATTTCCCACTAAAAACACGTTCTTCTTCCAGTTTGTCTTCGTCAGTTCTCCAAACATAACTTATCCACTCATTGTATATTCTAAGATCAACCAATATTACGTTACCAGTTACAGTATCGTTTGGTAATGACGTAGTTAATGCTCGCATTTTATTGTTACAGAATGAAGGGTCTCCCATATTTCCATAATATGAATTCTTAAAAAAAAAGAATAAAAATTATTGTAGTACTTGTCAAAATGCACATCTTGCTAAACTGAACAATTTAGGCAACGACCCTACGCAAGGACTAACACCTGGTATTTATTAGAAAATGTGACATTATTTTCACGCCCTGGGGTGTTGTGTTGTGCGTAGTACGCATATTGGATGGTAAATGAACCTGAGTTTGCACGAGAAATTTTTTTTTAGTGTACAGAATGTAAATTAGCATAAATACTCCGCCACTGGAATTTTAGTAGAACGTTGATTATCATGTAAAAGGGTACTTAAATATTTTATGAAGATTTTTGTGGTGAAAGTATTAAACTTGATTGAGAAATAATGTTTTTGATGAAACCCCTATTGAGACGTTAATGGTTAAATGTTACCGGAATTTGTCACGGTGTTCTATGGAATGCAACGTTGTTGTTAATGTGTGACTGAGTGAATTTATGATATTTTGATATTGTATTAAAGTGAAGAAAAGAATGTGTATGTATATTTTTGCTTGTATAAATGTCGTAATATTGCGAAATAGAAAAATTGTATGTATGCTTAAGGACAAATGGTGTTAGAGTATGCTAAATTGCAAGCTATGTAAAACATAAATAAAAAGTTGAACATAGATCTGGACAGTATATGGAGTAAATCTAAATGTTACTAAGGGTGTTTCCGAAGAGTTGTGAGGATATTTGCAAAGAAATTCAAGATGGCTACGATTTTATCGTACCGACTGCATTGGTTCCGTTTCAGACTTTTTATTCGGAAAAGACGCGCAGTAGAAAGCTCCTTTGAGATAGGGTTGTTGTGGTTTTAGCGCCAAAAACTTGATGACGTTGTGCAAAATAGATGATCACATGTATATAAGGGAGAGAGTGCTAGGATACAAGGAGAGACGCTCAGCAAGGAGCTATACTTAAAGGGCGGTCACAAGCGAGTAATATGGGTAATCATAAAAATGATCTCTGCTGGTTTTTATTTGTAAATAATTAGTATTGCAGTGCATATTAGTGTACTGCAAAAATCCATTTTGGGGATGAAGTATTTGAATACTTACAAATAAAAGGATTAATTTGTGAATTAAAAAAAAAACTAATGAGGTTTTTTTAAAATTTTAGAAGTCTAGAATCAGATTTAAAGTAAACAGCAAACACCGATTTGGAAATATTGTGTATACAGAACCACGTGGTCCAAAAAGGAATCTAAAGTGATTTTTTATACAACAAAGTAAAGTTGTGTTTAAACACTTGTGAATTAGGTTACACAGCATCGGACTTTCATGGTATTGATTTAAATACATGTGCGATTGTAACAGCGCTAAGTCGACTGTGTAGAAACATTTAAGAATTTTAATGTTTTGAATTGTAGGTAAATATATTGACACATTTTTTTTCAAAAAGGGCATATCGTAAATCAGATTGCCCCTTTTGTTTTACGGAATAGGGACATTTAAGATAGTGAAACACCATGAATGGCCGCTTATCAGTGACTAGTGTGGGTACACATTGAGGATTAATTACAACGAATCAACTCAGTGGACAAATTATACCGGATAAGGGACTGCTGAACTTATATATGCAAGAATAATTTTAAATCTCTGAATGGTAGAAGTTTGATGATCGTCAGAGGTGTCATTGTTCATATTGTAAGTTTCGTTTCAGGTAATAAGGATAATTAATCTACATTACCTTTATTATATGCTTAGATCGTAGGATTTAGGGATTTAGCAATATCTATAAACGTTTTTTGAAAGGTTGGTACAGATCCTTTAATTAACTTATTTGTTTATTTGTGTAAATTGTAACTCCTTAGTCCTAAAGCTTAAAATAAAACCAATACTATAAGAGTTCATTGTTTCTTTGTGTGAAATTACATAAGGTATTACACCGTTTAGGAGTAATCAATATTTTGATATTTTCGCTTTATCGTTAATCTGAGAATAGCTTATTTCCTCTCTTTGATAGTTAGGAAGAATTGACTTAACACTTCGCCTAAGACTAATTTTTTAGAAAAATTTAAGATTGTGGTGGCGCATAGAGACAATTTTTCGTAGACTACATGTTGTTATTTGTTGATTTATTGTAAGTTTAAGGTGTTTGAAACTAATTTTCCACCATTTTACGTCGTATGTCTACCCCGCCCATTTCCACTGCAGTTGGCTTGGCAACCCGTAATCCTGCACGACGCCTAGTGCGGTTTAATCGTGCAACAAATCCATTCCCATTTCAATCCTACTTAACTATAGATTTTTATGTACTATTCCATCTTTTACACAATTAATAATCGAATTTCAAAAATTTTGAGTGAGTATTTTATTTAGTAGATAGCGCTTAATTACCTTTGATTAATAATAAAAATAAATGAACTAATATTTTTTTGTTAAGTTACTTATGCTTTTTACTCTAACGATTGCTAGCCATAATAGATATAATGTATATGTTCGCTCTTTCAAGCTAATTTTGCTTTGTCTTAGAACAGATTGACTTTTATTGGAGCTTGTACGTAAAATTAAGTTTTCTTCAAGATACAGTGAATTTTCTCATCCAATAATTCTTATTTTTTTAATTTCTTTTTTATTTTCTAAATGGCCAAATGTTATAATACTATAACGCCCCCTATTTTTGGGTGCTATACTTATATTCACTTTTACTTATATTGCGCCCTTCTGGTTTGGTAACCCAGCGCGGTTTTATCTTGCCTCGGATTTGCTCAATCGGGTTTATTTTATAAACGGGGTGTGGTTCGTGGTAATTACTGGATGGGCTTAACACAGTAACCTTAAATAAAATTCGTAAAGCATTTTTAACACGTATATTAATGTGATATTTACAATAAATAAAATAATGTCAGAATGTAATTAACACAATAGGTAGGTGAACTTCTCGGTCCGGGTCCTGGCGTCACTGGGTGCGACGTCGCTTCTGTGAACAAAGAGAGTTGTTTTAATCTATTCCTTACCTAAGAGGCCAAGTTTAGGTTACGGTCCTGTATGTACAGTAGCGCGAGTGTTATGCTCGATACAGTGGTTGATCGAAGCGCCAGCGCAACGAACTCGAATCGTTTGAGAAAATCGATATCGTGTTTGTATGTCAGTAACTCTGAAGCGCTGAAGCAGGATGTCCTACTCCTCGAAATAATACACGCGAAAGCGCGTCTGCAAACGCGAGCTCTCGACGGTCTTTCTCTGGTTATAACCGGTTTAATGTAGGCAATTAGATAATTTATCTAACTAAATTAATTACCGATCTCTATACTAAGTTTAATTATTTATAATTAATCAAGGGAACAAAATACTTAATATTAAAAACTATTTTAATAGGTTTACGTAAAGATAGAATAATTTACGTACTATCTAATATATTTACAAACAAGCTCGCACCAGGTATTTACGATGGTTAGGTGAACTACTAATTTATACTATAGGTTATGGAGGTATTCCTCTGCAATTCAAAGACACCGTGTATGGTTATTACGTGTTGTCTGTAGGTAGTATATGAGTTTCGAACGGGATTTCAGTAAGGTCCAGAAGACGAAGGCGACGGCCTGTCTTTACTGTATATACTAAGAGAAAGGTCGTAGGTCTTTACAGCCCTGTAACAACCCTTCACCCTCAAGTGGTGATGAGATACAGCGGGGGCTACCCCTGCGTTCCTCCAGGTGTACTGTGTGGTGACGAGTGACGATGGGATCTACCCTTCGTGCTACTCTAGGTGCTAGTGTAGTATAACTCCTGGAGCTCAGCCCGGAATTATTTACGGTCTGTAGTGTTTGAGTGTAAATTGTCAGAATGTATAACTTTACAACTTACGTGTCTATTAAATAGCAGTACAGAATTGAACTTTAGGTTGCCCGATCGCGACGGACTCTTCGTCGATGAACAACAGGTCGGTGCTTACGCTAAGCAAACGGAGCGGCTGCGGCTACTGGTTTCTGGAACGGTCAACGGTACGGTGGCGGCTGCTGGATATCGGCTTGACGAGAATCTACTGAGATTCATGAGATTCATCTTTATATTATGCGCGTCGCGAGTTTATAAAGGTGCATCTATGGGCGGTTTCGCGGCTACCGTGCGGGGAATGCCGTTACGTGGTTGGTTAAAATCGTTCTGACGTGCAGAAACTTACGGTTTCTTAGAACTACACGTCAGCAGTGATGAATAAATTATTTGTTGTGCAATATCGCGTAAACTTATGAAATCTTACATACAGGATGGTCCGCACCTAATTTATTCTAAAACACATACGTACAGAACGCTGGTTCTTTACAATACAATAATATACATATAATTCAATAAATACTTACATTACCTAAACCTGAAAGTCAAGTTAAACTTTAAGTTGGCAAATCTAGCAGCAAAGATGTAAAACAAATCTGGTAAATGTACCAATAATATAAGTAATGCTTGCAGTGTACTGTTGGTAAGCTGCGTGATTGCAACAATTCCATATGCATATAAACACCAATGTCCAATGCGAATTGTAAATTTCGTAAATTTGAAACTGTTGTTATCATGAGAGAAAGCACAGTTTGATCAATTTTAACGGCAAAATGTGCGGCACATCAAATCACTGACAGAACAACAACTAAGTAAGGAAATGAATAATATAATAATCCTCCAATTAATGCTTGAAGAACAGCTAAAATAGATAAAAAGTACATGGCTGCGAATATAAATGAGTAATAAAAATTTAGTCTGTAATCGTTCTCACGTTGGGCCCCATTTTGTGGCAGTTCCTTTTGCCCCCCTTCTGTTGGGGATCGTGTTGTAACAGGCGTATTATCTGCGACCATTGCGTTGCTCGCATACACCTGGCTACAAATAACAATATTAAGGTTCTTTTTCAATCTTTTATAATTTCAAAATCATTGAGTAAAAATTTTATATTGTTTTTATGAAAATGTGAAATGATTCAATTTTAGCTAAGTGGTTTTAATTTATAAAAGTAACGTTCATCAACTAAACTTTACTTTTATTGTTATCACATTTCTGTCTGTGTAAATGAACTTTAATAATTGCTTAACAAATTCCTTTTTCCTTTTATCGGGACGCTCCAGCTAGCTCAATAATGTAATAAATGGTTATTATCAAACTTATCATATATTGAAGTTATCCTCAATCTGATGTTACTAATTGCTTGTATTTTGTAATTAATTGAACTTGCTTCCTTCAATATTTACGTGCTCAGTGTTCCCATAAGCTTTTCAAAATTTGTAACAGTCAATAGTAAAAAGTAAAAAATTTAATTAAACCAAATTCTAAATGCAGATTATTTTGTTTACAGTACACATATAAACATCGAAACTATAGTGTGAAATAATATTCTTAAAACTAACATGTAACAATAAAATCTTCATCAGAATTAAAAAGATTGTTTTCCGTTTGATTTTGATGTTCAAATTCAAACTCAAAGAAAATCAAACACATAAATGTTTTATTTATTCAAACAATCAAAAGGTTCTTACTTGTTACATTCGTTGATAGCTGATGGCGTAACTCTGCGTTTCCTGGACTGTTTACAGGCCTCTGTCGCCAAGCTGGAATCGCTCTCCTTTGTCTTCTCTATCTTTTCTTATACCTTTTTTATGGATGAATACGATTCTGATTTTCTTCCCACAACTTAATAATTTTTTTGTAAATAATTGCTCGATATATTTACAGTGTCAAATTTTTACTTAATTGTTCGGTTTTAATTACAAACGGTGTGCGCGACAAAATTCAAGCGAGCTACGAACGGCTATGCTTTTAATTGTCAATATTTTTTTATTATTGTACTTTCTATATCGAGCTGTTATACTGGATCAATAGTCTTATTTTATTTTTATCACTCGCTATCGAAATATCAACTTGGAGCACTTTCAATACGCACTTAAAACGCGATTGTAAATTATTGCGTAGTGCTTGTTGTTGCCAACTCGACAATATTCATAATTTAATTTGCTTTAGTTTCCTTTCTCACATTAATAAGGAAAATATCATTTGTACTCTCTTAACACAATACTAACTGAATTTTCGTTATAATTTCACAATTTGAATTGCAGCATAGCTTAAGCTACACAATCACTTCCTAACCGTTTGGATATTTTAAACCAACTCTGATCGCTTACTTAATGCGACTGACTAACAAATACACGTCATTATGACAGCGTCTCTATTTACTCCCTCTTAGAAAACAGTCATGGCCCGCAAATTGCCTCGTATGTTTAAAAGCTTTCCAATGTAATATGTAAATACTCGTCGAAACAAACTTAAGCTTTACATATTAATATTAATTACGTCTATACACAAATAACCAACAACCATTTAACGTTATATAACAGCCTCCATTACAACTCTTACTCGATGAGCATGTTTACAAATCCATGGTCTCACTAATGACATCAATATAAAAGCATATGGGAAGAATACAAAAGCTATTATATACAGCGGGTAAACACTAACTTGACGACTACGTATTGTTAGTGTACCAATTTAATCTGCAGTTGCAATTATACACAGACATACTAGCAGAATTTCAATAAGTATAAAACAATGCAACAATATAACATCCTTGTAAAAACGTTGTCTTATAACTTCAAGGTCTATAAGTGACTTTAAGCAGTTGTCAGCATTGAGAATGCGATAATAACGTTTTTTTTTTCTTTTCTTATATTAATAACATGATTTTGGTCAACCATAAATTACACAGATAAACGTTACACCTGAATTACAGCAACCATTATTTCGATATGGGCCTCGTGTTATTCTGTTAAACGATTGATAACTATATTAATTGTTTAATAACGTTGTAAGAATTATACCTATCGCATTAAGATTTAAGAATCCAAAAATTTTGTCAACAATTCTCTACATAGAGGGATTCGACTTTCGGTATTGTTTTTGTTTGTACAAAAAAACAATTTAATTTTGGTACTTTTCCGACTCGTGAGAGCAGCCAGTGGAAGTTTCGCCGCTAGCTGGCAGCCAAGGTATCACTATTTCTTATTAATGTGGTGTCGCAGTTGATACTGGAGGGCGCCACAAGCTTCACGATCCATACGCTATAGTCTATCTTCCTTAATAGTGCAGTATGGGCAAACCTGGGCCTGGAGGCAGTAGAACATATTCCTGTATCCTTCACTTAACTGACTCGTCAATAAAACCAAATTAATGATTTTTATTTTACTGAGTAAAACAATAAATGGCTTTTACTGAAAGCAAATATTGAGCTACTTAAGTTTCGGCACTTCCAGTAAATGTAGCAAGGAAGTATAAAATAATAACCTCAGGCAGTATTTCTAAACTTAAATACTGTACACGTGCAGGAGTTGAATGATGAAAATTTGCTTAAAGTGATAATAAAGACGTAAAATTTCAATCGTTCATGATTGTCACTCTTAATAAGAATACCTACGGTGGTACGTAATAGTGTATTTTTATAAATATTTCATACAAACTTAAACGTTTCGAAAACAATTATAGTTATAGTAAATAACAATACTTTTAAAACATTAACTAATATATCAAATAAATACACAATATCTAAAAATGCAAATACAATAGCACTGACGCTTTAAGTACAAAACCATTCTACAGTTTCTTCTATATAATTATTTATTTCTTTACGCGTTTCAATACATGTGTCATTATCAATAGAAAACATGTATGTGAAATAATTAGTAGTTATGGTAACAAATCATGAAGGTAAAACAGGAAACTTGATATAAATTATAATTCTATATTTAAAATTTCTGTTAAAGGTGAGTCCATTAGATCAACCGGTTCGTTTATTAAAGGTACTTTCGTTTTTAGGTTTATGTTCATGATTATTGAAATAAAATTTTGGCATTAAATAAACATTTAAGAACATTGGTATTGGTTTTGAAAGCTACTTTTGCTCCTTGTTCTTTATAATATATGAGATACTTTTTCTGATATTTTTCCAAAACATGAAATCGAAATGTATCTATTTTCTGTAGATGTGTTAACTAAGTAAATGTTTTTGATATATAGTTTGTTGTCCGTCATTATGCATTAATTTTTTATCTTGTCCCTTCTCGTTTTACCACATGCGCTTCTCAGGAATATTATACCCACGGCATTTATTTTTCTTTCATGCTTTTTTTGAAATACCCATGTCTCACTTCCATACAGTACTGACGGAACGAATACGCCATTATAGATTGCTCGCTTCGCAGCTTGGCTCATGCTTTCATTTCTCATTATAGTCCATATACTTCCAATCACTTTTCTTCCAGCATTGACCCTTCGTCCAATCTCGCCCTCCATTGTACCATATGCAGTAAACATTCTACCGAGATATACCAGCTCGTCCACTTGCTCCTCAATATCATCATACAGAGTAAATACTCTACCCTCCTTCCATCTTCCCCATTGAACACCGCAATCCTAGTTTTGTTCACGTTTACCTTTAGGTCCCCGTTCTCACAGACTGTATCAAACTTTCTCAGAACGGTTTGTAGCTCATCCGCACTGTCACTTAATAAGACTGTCATCTGCATACACCAGAAGCCATACTTTTACACCAACCATTACACCATTTGTATCGGTACATGATTGGACACATTCATCCGTGTATACATTGAACAACCACGGTGACAGCACACAGCCTTGTCACACTCCTTGATCAATATTAAAGTATTCACTCACACCTCCTCTCACACTATCACATGCCCTTATTCCATTTATTAAACCTTTATTTACGCTATATTCATTTAATGGTTCCCACAGCCTCTCCCCATTCACCCTGTCGTATGCTTTCTCCACATCTACAAACGCGCAGCACAGCTTCCTTTTTACACTTAAACAATTTTCGATGACCTATTGGAGAGCAACCATTTGATCGACACCCTCTCCCTGGCACATCCCAAATATTAGTTTAAGTAGTTTCTCGTACTCTATCAAGCAGAATTCTTCCAAATCCTTTACCAGGCACGCTGAGCAAACTTATTCCTCTGTAGTTCTCACAATCACCCTTGGTCCCTTAACCTTATACAGCGGTACAATGATCGCGATCTTCCAATCCCTCGGGACTTTTCCACACATGAGGCATACATTGAATAATCCACACAATGTTCGTATAATCTTTGCACCACCATACTTTAGCATTTCACCAGTGATTTCATCTACGCCTGCTCCCTTGCCGTTTTTCAACCTCCCTGCAGTTTTCTCTACCTCATTTATTCCAATATACTTCGCAGTTTCATTCATCATTCCTGCTATATTCTCCTTATTTAACCCTTCAGTATTACTTTCTCACTACTGTACAGCTTTCCGAAGTGTTCTTGCCAGCATTTCCTCACTTCACAATCGTCCCATACTATTTCGTTACTAATACTCGTCACTCCTGCAGCGTTCTGTTTTGGGCCACGTTTTGTATTTTTGACCCATTTCAGAAGTTTTTGTTTCCCTCAAAATCATTGTGCATTTTCTCTCCCTCCACAGCCATCACTTCCTCTTTACTTATTCTCACTGCTTCTTTCCCTCCATTGTTTCTTAATCTGTACACCTCATACAGTCGATTCTTCTCAGTCTCATTTTTGCAGCAATCATTGCCATGTACTCATCTTTTTTCTTACATGCTGCCTGTTTTACCGACTCATTCCACCAAGCACACGTTTTCTGTCTACCTATAGTCACTCTTCTACGTATTCGCACGACACAATTGACAACAGAGTTTTTCAAGCTTATCCATGCACTTTCAACGTCAGTGTCTTATTTGTTCGTTCTACACTGTTTCTTTCACAATCAACTCTTTACTCACAGTATCTGCGTATTTAATTCTCGCACCATTATCCACTAGTTTGTTAACCCTAATTCTGGACGTTCGCACTAGGTTTGCTTTCCTTCTTCAGACCCACTTATGCCCTAAACACTCTCTCGATACAACCTAAAAGTGGTGCGATCCACACTCGATCCGCACATTACCGTTGTGTCTTTCACCAGGTTCCAAAGCCGTTTATGATACGCTATCAAGTCTATCATACTTTTAGATTCACCTCTTGCCATGTATACATTTCCACATTTTTATGTTTAAACCACGTATTTGATACAAACAGGCTACTCTCCACACAGATATTCAGCAGGTGTTCATCATTCTCATGGACTCTTTGGTCTCCGAACTTTCCTAGAACGCGTTCACTATGTTCTCTCTGTATACCTACCCACCCGTTCATGTCCCCCACCATCATTACTCTTTCTTTTGGCTTACATACGTTCAACACGTTCTCTACCTCATTTCAGAAGATCTCACGTGCCTGGTTTCGTTCTCCATTCACCGATGCATAGTATGCAATAAGAAAAATTCTTCGAAACTCCACTTTCATTCTAACCCATATTACCCGGGGAGATACCAATTCGTACTGTTTAACACATCTTTTCGCTCTTTCACTTATGATTATCCCAACTCCTTTTGCGCCATTCACTTCAGTCTCAACTCCTGACCATAGTGCCAGACTGCCATCCTCCATCTCCACAGCATCATTTCTTCTGCACTTTGTCTCCGATACACACAGAATATCAAGGTGTCTTTCGTACATTACATTCGCAATTTCAAATTCTTTAACATGCATACCTCTAACATTCCACGTACCGACTCAATTGTATTGTTCTCTTGAGTAAAACCATAGCGAGCAGACCGGTTACTGGCAAATTGTGCCCCGGACGATGTAGCATTCCCTACTAACGGTATCGTCCTGCTTATTTGTCTACTGTCTCGACATAATAGATAGATATAAATAATAGATCGTATACTTACTGTATAAATCCCAAAATGTACATATATACAGACACATTTTTCTCTTACCTACCCTTCAATCACACCACGTTTCAACCATGTTGCTCCATACGAGAGTCCTGGCTCCGCGCCTCTCACCATACTTCCTGGTATTTGTTGGCGACCAAATGATTCAATATTTATTTTTTTAGCTTTCCGAGTTATAGTTATTTCTTTGTCATTTAATCTTTATTTATCAAATCTGTTTTATTATTGTCGCGAGCCGTGACAACTTAAATAAATATTTTATTAGTTCTCTATGATTCATTGTTATTGCAAAAATGTTTACCTGTTTTAGTTCAATCCTTAGACAAAAGGTTTATGCTTTATAATTTTACGGGTATTAACAATCACATGGGTTTAACAGAGCCGCATCTTTTGTGAATTCTGTAGCAATCCTAGATGTTATTCGCGCCTATTTCAACTAAAGAACATTTTACTGGTTAGTTTATTATTATCTTTGTTTATTATTAATATTCAAACCGCTGCATATAAAAACCTGTTCAAACGCTTACCCTTATGTTAGTGATTTATAAGTTGTCATTTAACATGTACGAACATGTATTTAACTAAAAGCACCGCAATAAAGCTAATTATTTAACTTAAGATGTCCGATAATTGTTATGCTTAAATTTTTATTACAAAAATTTACAACTTATCCAATTTCTGCTTTATTGTTTTGAAAATAAAAGGAGGTATTTGAATTCAATCGAAAAGTAAACTTTTAGAGTAAAACCTCTTTAAATATTTCTTATTTATTAAACGAATATTGAAAAGGAAGTAAAGTATGCTAGTTATTTAACTTGAAACTATGCAACTCTATTTAATTTACACGACTCATATAATATGATATTTACTATTTAAAATTTTTATTATTAAAATTTTAACCTGCTTTCCCTTCGCCTTTGCCTAGTTTCTTGTTTTATTATTTTGAGAATAAAAGAAGCTATTGTACTTGAATCGATAATGTGGACTTTTAGTAAAACTAAATTTTCTTTAAATAGCTACATTTCTTATTTATAGTATTGTAATTATTTAAATTAAAACTAGGAGGATCTATTCAATTTAGTATGTATTTAATTTGCTACTAAAAACTGAATTGCTTTATTTATTGATTGACCTAATTCATTTACTGCCGGATTTAAAATGTATTTATATTTCATTTGTTAAAATTTTACAGAAACGAGCGGGTTTCCCCCTAAAATACGTGTTAAGATGACAACTTCCAAATCAAGAAAGTACTGTACTGTAAGGATAATCCTTTAAACAGATTTTTATATCCAGCGTTTGAATACTAATAATAAGCAAAGATAATAATAATCTAACCAGTAAAAGTTTTGTAACGTGTAAATGGCTCTTTAGTTGAGAAAGGCGCGAAAATACCATTTAGGATTCCACAGAATTTAATTTCTATGAAAAAATACGGTTCTTTTAAACCCATACCATGCGATTGTTAAAACTCGTAAAATTGTAAAGTAAACAAAGCGCATATTCTACATGCATAAAGACAAAATTTGCATCGATTAGGGCTTGAATCTCCATGGCGCAGATGGTTAGCGCGGTACTCTAGCAAAGTACAGGACGTAGGTTCAAATCCTACTCGAGGTAAACTTTTTATTTATGTATCTAATAAAATTAATATTAGTTTTTAATTACATATTTACCTTTGAACTTATTCGTTCATAACAAAATATATAATAAATTACTAAATAGATCTTTATCGGTTTGAATATTACTAATAAAAAAATGATAATAATCCAAACAGTAGAATTTTGTAACGTGTGAAATGTCTCTTTAAATAATATAGGCGAGTAAATAATATTTAGGATTTCTATGGCATTAAACGTAAAAATACGGTTCTTTAAAACCTTTCCAGATGATTGTTGAAACTCATAAAATCGTACTGACGCAAATGTAAAATAAAAAAGACGTGACTATGCATGGCAGATCTGTATATAAGTGGTACGTTTTTAAATATTTTAATTATAACATTGTATTGCATATTGTCTTAGACTATACTTTTCCTTGACTGCAAATCCGAAATTTAAGCTAACTTTCACCTTTGTTACTATGTTTGCTCTTAATTGTAATTAATTATTCCTAAAATAGGCAATTAAAGTCGGGAGAGCTAACATTATGGTTATTTACTGTTACCCTTCAATTGAATAAAAAAGAAACTTAGAGGAGGGAAACGTTTAAGTTGTCACGGTTCGCAGCAATAATAAAAAAAATATTACATTAAATAACAAAGAACTAACCATAACTCGAAAATCTAAATTAAGGGCAATTGAAGCATTTGGTCGCAATTAAATAATAGCAAGTCCGGTGAGTGGCGCGAATGCCAGGAATCGCGTAGGGAGCAATCTGGTTGAAACGTGATGTGATTGAAGGGTATGTAAGTGAAAAAATGTACATGTATATATGTACATTTAGATATTCACACAGTAATATATACTCTGTTATTTATCCTTCTTGACTCTGTCTATATTTTACATATGTGTCGGGGAATAGACAAATAACTGTCCAGTAGTTGGACGATACCGCTAGTTGGGGTGCGATTTGGCCAGTAACCGGACTGATCGCTATGGTATTACTCAAGAGAACAACAATTGCCTAGTTTGACTTGGCTACAAGTAGCGTTCAAGGTCGAAATAGATAGGCCCCGTTGCTGACGACTGTGCAAGGAATGAATGGCGAGTGGGTACATGTAATGTTAGAGGCATGTATGTTAAAGAATTTGAAATTGCGAATGTAAGGTAGGAAAGGCACCTTGATATTCTGTGTGTATCGGAGATACAGAAAGGGATGCTATGAAGATGGAGTATGGCAGTCTAGCACTATCGTCTGGAGTTGAGACCGAAGTGCATGCCACAAACGGAGTTGGGGTGATCGTAATTGAAAGACCGAAAAGGTGTGTTAAACAGCATGAATTAGTATCAGTAATGTGGGTTATAATGAAACCGCAGTTTTGAAGAATCTGTCTTATTACATGTTATGCACATGTGTACAGAAAGAACATGCTGAACGCGTATAGGATAGTACGGAGACCAAAGGGTCAATGAGAATGGTGAACGCCTGGTGAACATCTATATGGAGAGAAGACTATTTGTATCTAATACGTGGTTTCAACATAACAATGTGCATATGTATACATGGAAAAGAGGTGAATCTAAAAGTATGATAGATTTAATAGTGCATGATGAACGACTTAGAAACCTGGTGAAAGACACGGATCGGAGTGTTGATCGGGCCACTTTTTAATTGTATCGAGAGGGTTTTTAGGGTAAAAGTGGGTCTTGAGTAGGAAAAAAACTTAATGCGAATGTCCAAAATTAGGGTAGACAGACTAGTGTATAATGGTGCGAGAATGAAATACGCAGATGCCGTGAGCAAAGAGTTAAATGTGAATGAAGCAGTCTGCAACGAGCAAATCACACTGACGTTGAAAGTGTATGGATAATCTTGAAAAACTGTGTTGTCACTTGTGCCTTGCGGATATGTGAAAGGGCGACTGTAGGTAGACACAAGAAATGTGCTTGGTGGAATGAATCGCTGAAAAAGACAGTACGTAAGAAAAAAGATGCGTATATGGCGATGATTGCTGCAAAAAATGAAACTGAGAAAAAGCGATTGTATGAGATGTACAGTTTAAGAAGCAAGGAAACGAAGGAGGCAGTGAGAATAAGTAAAGAGGAAGTGATGGCTATGGAAGGAGAGAAAATGCAGAATGATTTTGAGGGAAACAAAAAACTCTTCTGGAAATGGGTCAAAAATACAAAACGTGGCCCAAAACATAACGCTGCAGGAGTGATGAATATAAGCAACGAAATGGTATGGGGAGATTGTGAAGTGAGGAAACGCTGGCAAGAATATGTCAGATAGCTGTACTGTAATGAGGAAAATAAGACTGAAGGGCTACAGAAGGGGAAGATAGAAGGTGTGGTGAACGAAACTGAGAATGATATTGGGATAAATGAGATAGAAAAAACGGTAGGAAGGTTGGAAAAACGGCAAGGGAGCAGGCGTAGACGAAGTCATTGGTTAAATGCTAAAGTATGGTGGTTCAAAGCTTATACGAAGGTTGTGTGAATTATTCAATGTATGCCTTAGGTGTGGTAAAGTGCCGAGGGATTGGAAGAGCATGATCATTGTACCACTGTATAAGAGTAAGGAGAACAAGAGGATTACAAGAACTTCAGAGGAATGCGTTTTCTCACCGTGCCCGATAAATTCTTTGGAAGAATACTGATTGATAGAGTACGAGAACCTGCACAAATTAAGATAGAGGATATGCTGAGTGACTTCATGCCAGAGAGAGGATGTGTCTATCAGATGGTTGCTCTCCAGCAGGTGATTGAAAAGTGTATAAGTGTAAAAAGGAAGCTATACTGTACGTTTGTAGATTTGGAGAAAGTATACGACAGAGTAAATAGGGAAAGGCTGTGGTTAATATTAAATGGATATGGCGTAAATAAAGGTCTAATAAACGGAATATGGGCAGTATACAACGGTAGCCGGGCATACGTTAGGGTGAGAGGAGGTGTGAGTGAATACTTTAGGGTTGAGCAAGCAGTTGCGAAAAGGCTGTGTGATCTCACCGTGGTTGTTCAGCGCATACATGGATAATGTGTTACACAAGCATGTACCGATACAAATAGTGTAATGGTTGGTGACGTAAATGTACTATTTCTGGTGTATGCAGATAACACAGTTTTATTATGTGACAGTGCGGTTGAGCTACAAACTGTTCTGAGGAAGTTCGATACTTGATAGCATGGACCTAAAGGTAAACGTGAACAAAATTAATAATGTGGTGTTCAATTGGGAAGGTGGAAAGGAGACTATGCGAGATGAAATTGCGGAGCAAGTGGACGAGCTGATGTATCTGGGTAGAATGTTTACTGCAGATGTGCAATGGAGGGAGAGATTGGTGATTGTACTATATTTAAGTTTTAGAATAAGAACTTCTTTTAAATACAATAAAGATTCATATTATCATTAACCATAAATAAACTGGGCATAATTTGTTTTATTTCAAGGTGACTAACACAACCAGTGGCGTCACTAATTTTTCGAATTTTAGCTCTAACTTTTGACGTGGGATTTGAAATGAACCACAAAATGCCGCAGTACATTTATACAGTAATTTATGTTTTATAGGATCGTTCATTACGAAATTAGGTACAGGTATAAAACGCCTAAGGGAATAAGGAAACTTACTAAGTGGTTGTTCCGCATTATTCATGCAGAATTAGGAAATCCCGGATCACTAGTTGGTAATGATCAAATGTTTAATGTAATTCATAGGTCAATCTTATACTCTAAAGGAGTAAAAAAGGCCGAGTACGCAACTCGGGCGGTAGTGAGTATTACGCACTTGTTTATGTTACGAAACTCGTACGTAATAGGACACTTACCACCCTTATTACGTAATATACTATTTGTAACGTAGCAAATGCAACATTTTAATTACATGGGTTTATGTACAGGGTTATGCATAAAAGTGTGACAATTTAGAGTTAGATTTTTTAAATGGACCACCCTGTGCATTTGACACATTTGAATGAGGATTAAAATTACCATTACATTTTAAGATTTGGCTGCGGTGTTGTAAAGTTATTCAAAAAAGTATTGTTATTCAAATGTGAGGAAATATTGTAATTTATCCCACTAACTAATATTTATCTAAAAATGTATGCCATAAAACTAAGCAAATATCATTTACTACTGAAAATACAATTTATGATTTTTAGAAAGACTAAAACAAACAGGAAAACGGATTCTAACATTAAACAGCTTAAAGTAATTACTCGAGCGGTAACCGTTTGCAGTTTTGCAAGATAAACAGTGGCAAATGCTATTGTCACTATTTTATATATGGATTCACAGATTCTCTGAAATACCCACTTATCTTATTTTTAAGATCTTCCAAATTATTGGGTCGACCAATGCGCACATTATCTTTAACAAGGCTCCATAAAAGTCTAATGTACTGAGGTCCCGACCCCGGGCTGGCCATTCAATATGGCTTCTTCCAATTCACCGATTTTCTAACCTCTTGTCTAAAGACGGTGAACTTCGACAGCATAACGAGGCGGTGGCCGTCCTGTTGGAACCAAATACTTTTATCTAATGTTCCAGTTTCACCGGGAAATACATTGTTAAATGCTGGTGTAACCTAGCTTTTAGTAAGTTAAGTTCTCCATAAACTGTCCCTTTAAGGAAAAGAAAAATATTAAATATCCGACTACCTAATATTTTTTACCAAACATTTCCTTTGCTAGACACCATTAGCGACTAGTTTGAGTCAAATGCGTTTTCTAATGATCAATACCTATGGTTTGATGGTTCACGACACCATTTAGGCACAGTTTCCTCAAAAAATAAGATGTGATTAGCAAACTCGGGTTTACGATATCATTTCCATCAGTTTTCCACAAAATTCTAATCTTCTATATGGGTTATTTTTCTTAAGTTTGGCAATTAGCTTAACTAAAGTGTAATTCTATCTTTTCTCAGAACAGTTACAACTTCGTTTATCATAATCCAGTCCCGCTTATTGGGGAGCACTAACCCAAAGGTGAGAATTATATTCCAGATGAGGCGAATTTGGGCCTTATACAGCAGAAGGAGTTGTCGAGAGGTAAAGTACTGCTTACATCTGTACAAAAACCCTATTTTACGAGCAGCTGTTTTGGTAGCTGACAGAAGATGGTCAACCCATGAGAGATTTGAGGATACAGTCATATCCAACAGAGTAATAGAGTCAGAAAACTTAAGAACTGAGCCATTCATACTTACAACAGGGAATGGTCTATCTTTTTTGGCAGACACAAGGCAACACTGAGTTTTGTTAGCATTAAATTTAACTTGATTATTGCTTCCCATTCGAGAATATGTTTAATGTCTTTGTTGATTGAATTTGCCATTTCAGCTATAATTTCTTGATTTGACATAGAAAGTGGATTATTACTATGAGTAGACTGAGATGAACTACAGTGAAGAGTGCTATCGTCAGCAAAGCAATGGATGAGGTTAGTTGTTGAAGAAATAAGGTCATTTATGTACAGCAGAAAAAGTGTAGGCGCTATAACGGATCCCTGTGGTACGCCCGCGTTAATGCTAACCTCTTCTGAAAGAAAGCCATCAACCACGACACGTATTCGTCTTTTATCAAGGAAACCCAGTTGATGAGCGTATCATTTAACCCAAACGAGGTGAGTTTGGCAAGTAAACACTTATGCCAAACTTGGTCAAATGCCTTTGGGATATCTAAAGCGACTACAACTGTTTCACTGGACTGCTCTACTGTATTGTTCCAAACTTGGGTCACATATGAAAGAAGATCGCCTGTTAAACGACTTTGCCTAAACCCATATTGGTGGTCACTAAGAAATTTGTTAGTTTCAAGGGCCGTGAGCAGTTGCAGATTGATGGCTTATTCCATGATTTGAGACAAAATAAAAGTGATGGCAATTGGTCGGTAATTGGAGGGATCAGTCTTATCGCCTTTTGTGGGAATAGGTTGAACATTTGCTAACTTCCATGATGAAGGGAATTCCCCAGAAGACATAGAGATCGTATAGAGCTCAGATAGGACTGGTACTAGTTTGGGGGAACATTTCTTTAATACAATAGCTGAGATACCGTCCGGGCCAGTCGCCTTATTGAGATCAAGCCTACTGATGATCGATTCCAAGAGCTTGTACCGAAAATGAATTGGTTTCATAGCGTATGAAGAAGAGTTGACTAGGGGCACATCTTTTCCAGAATCATTGAGACACGAGTTTGATGCAAACAAATCCACAAAAACATTGGCTTTGTCTAAAGAATCAGCAACTACCGATCCGTCAATAGACGTCAGGGGGGGAAATAAAGATGCTCCAAAGTTTCTACTAATGGCTTTAGCTAAAGACAAAAATTTACGACTGCCTAAAGGAGATGTAGCTAATTCATTGCATTTTCGTTGTTCAAACAACTTTTTAGTTTTAGTGATGACACTTTTGCAGATATTTCTAGCACCAACGTATTCTACATCACTGTCGACCGATTTATTAGATTTCCATTTAATGTAATCTTTATTTTTTAAAGATATTGCATCAGAACAAGCCTTACTGAACCAGGGTTGGGAACGTGAATGACCTATACGGTACTGTTTTTTGGGAATGTATAACTCCATTCCCATGGAGATGACTTCAGATACTGAAAGAGCGATGTCGGAGGAAGAGGATGACATAAAACAATATTCACGCCATAGAAAGGTTGCAAAGAAATCCCGTAAATCACTCCATTGAGCTGACTTAAAACACCACAAGGTTCTACCGGTTTTGCGAACAACAGTGGAATTAGGTACAGTAGAAATGATTTCTATAAGACAATGGTCGGAAAGACCTAAAGGCGAAAGAACTGAAGTTTTATAAACAAGAGAGTTTGACGTAAGAAAGAGATCTAGAAGATGTGGAGTATGGTTAGGGTTATCAGGGATTCTTGTGGGTTCAGAAATCATTTGTGTGAGATCACATGAAATAGCAAATGTTTCTGCACTCTGGCCAGCGGGATTTGTAGTAGATGAAAACTGAAGCCAATTAGAGTTATGAACATTGAAATCGCCTAAAATTGAGATATCGCAACATGGAAACTGAGACAGGAGATAGTCAACTTTCATACTAAGGTAATCGAAAAAGTCTTGAAAGATGTCTAAGACCTATAAATGCAACAGTAGAATTTCACAAAATTAGGACCAGAATGTTTAAATCAAATCACGTCAAAATTTTTATTTTCTAAGGAAGAAACCCTCTTGCAAGCAATGCTGTCCTTAATGTAGGCACATACGCCTCCTTTATATCGAAAGTTAAAGTGAAGGTGGTATTGAGGAAATTGCAAGTCGGGTGACTCGGAGCTTTCAGAGGAGACTTGTGTTTCAGATAGAAACAAAATATCAGGTTGTAATTGTTCAAGATGTTGGTGAATAGCATTAAGATTAGACCTGATACCGCGGATGTTGCAGTAGTGAATCAGAAAGTTGATACTTTCGATGACCGAGGTCGCTTGGGCCCTGCCCTCCCGGACATCCGAATGGGGCAGGATTTTACATCCGGAATTTATTACCCTAGAAACCACAGCCATCTCATTTTTAATTTGGGACTTTTAATCCGATAGGAAGACAGTGAGGGCGAAAAGAAGAATAGGGATGAGAATAGATTAAGGATGATGGAAAAGGTAATCGGCAGCCCTTACCGAGCTCAGAAAATCGGAGACCCAATATTAAGGAGCCCATGGTAAGGGTGGTGGTGCCTCCACGGCTGGCATGGAGTATACATGCCTACCACCTAATCTGGTGTAAATGTTATAGTGTGTATAGATGACAGCGTGTGAGCTAGAAGCGATGACGTTTTGCTATCTCAACAACTTACAAATATTGCATTTTAAAATAAAAGTACTTACCTATTTATCTTTTTTTGGGAGAAGTCGTGTATTTAAAAACAAATTTTACGATTTATAAGCAATTGGACATTTGTAAAATTTGAAACTCCAAAGGACAATATAATATAAAAGCTTCCTACTGAATATTGTATTATTGATAAAAAAAAAGTTTTTTTTTTCTTTCCGTATCTTTTTCTATTTACTCAATTCTCAATTTCACGCTAACGAAATTTGTTAGTTTCATGCGTCTTCATAAAATTAAATTAAACTGATATATCGTTTGCTTTATATTGTATTCCGGATTAGAATTTGTCGTATTTAATTTGAAGTGAATTTCTTTGTTATTATTTATTCACATTAGGATCGAAATCATATAAAATTTTCGTAAAGTTTAAAATTAAAAACGCCGTTTGTAATTGAGATAAATTCCAAGTTGGTTTTCATATTTTCTGGTGCCAAGGTCCTATTGCTGTACAGTTTACTGAGTCACGTTCAAATAAAAGTTATCATTATAGGAGCAGGCAAAACTTGACTGGATTACAATATGAACTCATTAAACTTTAAGTCCATATGTACTGTATAGTAAATAAGCGTTGCTTACTTGGAAAAGCAACCCTTGCAGTTATTGTGTGAGGCGAAAATATGACGCAACCTTTCTTGATCATTTACGGGAAGAGGCATATCATTTCTCCTCATTTTATAATTTTAATGTATGAGCAGTATGATTGGTGGTTGTTTTTAAAATCAAGTATGGCGTAACTGAAAAATGTTTGAATGGATGTGCTCAGTCTTGGTCTTGATCTGGTGAAGAAAGTCGTGGTACGCGGAAGGGCACCGCTTTTACCGTCGATGTTCCCGGTTCTATCGAATGTACCGTTTCGCCTGTGTGGTTGTGTTGGGGGTTCAACAGACCGGAGAACTCTATGTGGTGTATCGTGGTCAACTAGATCTACCTTTTCGTAACCAGGCCAGTGTTTAACCAGTACTTCCTGAATTACGGATTTGAAGAATTGTTTTGGTGTATGATTGTTTTTGTGCTTTTGAGCCTTTTGATAGACCAAGTCTCGCTGTAAATAATTTGTTAATAGATATTTTTTCGTTTTAAGATTATAAGAGCTACTGAATTAATGGGACATTAAGCAGATAGTGTGTAAATATAGCTAGTGTGTAAAATCGATTTGTTCTGTGCACATAAACTATATACCATCCTGCCAATTAACGTAAGCGTATCGCTATCGAAGTTTAAGACTGGGAAATTACCGCATGGGTTTGCTTTGCCGACCAAGAACGTTTTGCTGGTATCCAGGTGCCGTTCCCGATGCTTTCGTTGCTGCACGATGGAGAAGGTAACTCAATATTGTACGGTATTGTGAATGCTTTACCATACCCTTGTTTGCAAACTTGGTGAAATTATTTGTTAACGAGCGAATAAACGCAGTCGTATGTTTTGGTGTTATTTTGCGGAATTTGATGCATTCGCGTCATCTCAATAGAAGGTTGACGAACTGATTTGATTTGCGATATTTTGGTATTTTGTTTTCTTTTTTTATTTATCATTTAATTAAATGTACTGCAAATTTATGTATATGAACATTTGGCATGTAAAATTGATTTTTAGTGACTCATTGGTTACGTTTTCTGAATTTATTCATATTTAGATAATTCTATTTGCGTAGTTTAAAATTAACGGCCACTGGTAAGCTTACAAGGTTGACCACTTTATATTCCAGTTTTTTAAGATTTTAAGATTTAAGATTTTAAATCAAACCGAAACCTTTGTAAATAAATCTGTGTATTTGTGTGCTTTTGAGATATTTTTAGATATAATAGACGAACAATATAATTTTATGGTGCTAATGTGTGTTCTCGTCCCGACCAGCGAAAGCAATATTTTACGAAAGTGGTGATTTTATTATTCAAACCAAAAGAACTATATATGAGAGCTATATATATTGAATTCAGTATATCTCTATATTATATTATTATATATGATATATATATATATATATATATATATATATATATATATATATATATATATATATATATATATATATATATATATATATATATAGAGTGTCCAGAAACTCTAGGGACAAACTTTGCGTAGTGATTCTAGACCCAAAAATAAGAAAAAAAGTTCATATAAACCCAGGTCCGGAAATGCTTCGTTTAGGACCTAGAGGGTGTGAAAAAATTTTATTTTCCTCGGTTTCATGGCGATGTTTTGCGAAAAAATTTGAATAAGGTCCTGAAATTTGGAGCACGGGGGTTTTTGTGGTCGAGAAACTTAAATATTTTATTGATTTTGATGCTGCCTGCAGAGGGCGCCATCTACAGTGGTATGCTAAAAGTTAATTGGCCTTGACTTTTTTACCACCCGGTATATTGACGTTCCGTTTGAGTTTGTTTGTTCCCTTTTCAGTTTTAAGCAAAAAAGGTATACTGGGTCGATGCCTCTCAGATCAACCATTTTCGAGATATTGGTTGATGAATAGTTCAATTTAATTCCCTATAATCCCTAGCTAATTGGAATTAAAAATCAAAGCAACGTATGTTTGCATTTTTATTTTAACTTTGAATTTAAGGACGAAAATGAAGAAATAAATAGTAAAACTAAAAAAATAAATTTTACAAAAGGTATTCCACATGATGACCATTTGTTTCGAACATAATCTCACTCGTTTTAATAATGAGCGGCGAATCCCTGAACATATTCCCTCATTATTTCTAAAGGTATCGCAGGCATCTATAGTGGTATGCTAAAAGTTAATGGCCTTAACTTTTTTACCACCCGGTATATTGACGTTCCGTTTGAACAACTTTGTTCCCTTTTCAGTTCTAAGCAAAAAAGGTATACTTGGTCGATGCCTCTCAGATCAACCGTTTTCGAGATATTGGTTGATGAACAGTTTAATTTGTTTAATCAGCTATTGAATCTCTTGCCATTTTAGCAGGCTTTGACTAAAACAAAATGACAAGTTGTTGCTTATATATACACAAATGTATTTATGACAGTTGTTGTTAGTCTTGTTGATACAGCGTCCCAAATTTCAAATTAACATAAAACCGAGGAAATAAATTTTTTTCACACCCTGTAGGTCCTAAACGAAGCGTTTCCGGACCTGTGTTTATTTGAACTTTTTTCTTATTGTTGGGCCTAGAATCACTACGCAAAGTTTGTCCGTAGAGTTTCTGGACACCCTGTATATATATATATATATATATATATATATATATATACAGGGTTGGGCAAATGTGGAAACCCTTATTTCTGGCTAAAATATTGATTGTATCAAAAAAAGGCCTTCACAAAAGTTAATGTATATTTTATGATCTATTCAATGGCTGTCACTAGCAATGTCAGATATCATCGATGGTTTTAAATTGCTATTTTCGCATTTTCAGATATACCGTTTCTCCAGTTATAATGATATATGGTTTGGTAGGTATGCGACTTGTGGTTTTTTAAATATTAAATAAAATACTAAAATAAGAGATCGCTGTCGCTGTACTATCTAATAAAAATATTCGTTTTTTTTTGTTGTTGCCATGCTTATTTCTGTAACGTAGCTCAAATATTTTGTATTATTGTCAGTTACTGTTAATTCCGTCAGATAATTTCGGTGTAAAGTATTAGTATTGTTTTCTAATCATGGTTGAATTAAGTGAACGTGAGTATGTTTCGTTGTTAATGATGGTTGGATTTGGAGACAGGCAGAGATCTTTAAAAGATGCACGTGCTATTTTTAATGCAACATTTCTAGAGAGAAATCCTCACATTTCAACGGTTTCGAAGATTGTGCGGAAATTTCACGAAACTGGAAGTGTTAGGAATCGGCCAAAATCGGGTCGAGGTAAATTGGCTACAAATGAAGATATGGCACTTGATATTATTCTTGATGTGCAAGTAGAACCGATAACTTCAGTACCAAAACTGGCCTTACATCACGATATTAGCGGTAGATCGGTAAGAAGGATATTATCCACAAATCATCTCCATCCGTATAAAATGCATTTAGTACAAGAACTTAATGAAGATGATCCTGATAGAAGAATGCAGTTTTGCAGGTCAATGATGGATCACATTGAAATGAATGGAAATTTTCTCAATAATATTGTTTTTTCAGATGAAGCAACATTTCAACTGAATGGTTTTGTCAATCGACATAACTGTCGCTATTGGTCTGACCACAATCCTCACTGGATGGAAGAAGGTCACACTCAATATCCTCAAAAATTAAATGTATGTGCGGGTGTAATCAGAGGAAACATAATTGGACTATTCTTTATGAGCGACAATTTAAATGCTAATCGGTATTTACAATTGTTGCAGTAGCAAATTGTTCTAGTATTAGTTCGTATATTTCCGAGCCAGAAGAATCCTGAACGACCCTCAAATGAAATTTGGTACCAACAGGATGGAGCTCCGCCTCATTATAGAGTTGACGTGCGTCAATATCTTAATGAAATATTTCCGGGGAGATGGATAGGTCGAAGAGGACATATTGAGTGGCCACCGCGTTCGGCAGATTTAAGTCCTCGAGAAAATTTTCTATGGGGCCATTTAAAATATATTGTGTATAAGACCAAACCTCAGTCGTTAGAAGAACTGGAAGACCGGATTAGGGTGGCTGTGCAAGAAATCTCACAGCAAGCCATTCAAAACTCCGTAAGAGCCTTTGCTGACCGAATAGGACACTGTCAAGGTGCTGAAGGTCTCCAATTTGAGCATTTACTATGAATATTTTCTCAATATGAAGCGCTAAATTTTTATTGTAAATCAACAGTTAATTAAAATTACTAAATAATATGTATCTTCTTCATTGCATTATTTTCGTTAATATTTAAAAAACGACAAGTCGCATACCTACCAAACCATATATCATTATAATTGGAGAATAACGGTATATCTGAAAATGCGAAAATATACAGGGTCACCCATTTAAATAAACCATCGATCACGTCATATCTCGCACATTGGCGTAGCTGCTGCAAATCCTATTACGCCACTAAATAGATCATAAAATTTACATTAACTTTTGTGAAGGTCTTTTTTTGATACAATCAATATTTTAGCCAGAAATAAGGGTTTCACACATTTGAACCCTTATATATATATATATATATATATATATATATATATATATATATATATATATATATATATATATATATATATTTAGTAGTATATAGGGTGTTTGGTACATCGATGCAAATATTTAAAGGGTTGATAGCATATGTGATTTTAAGTCGGTTTAAGCAAACATACCTATACACCAAGTGTTACCGTTATTGAGATAATGCCACTTAATATTTAGTGATTTTACCGTGCTTTTCTGCAAATATCGAAGTGTACAAAAGTAATAAGCCGTCTTATCCCAAACTTATACTAAATTTTTTTATTCCTTATGAAGTGATTGTTCATATTCTTTTATCAGAAAATCCTAAAATGTCTTTAGTTCTTGCCTAGAACCTCTTAAACATGAAAGTTTTAATTTGTTTAAAAGCAATCACTAAAATTCAAACGTGGATTTAGTCTAAAATCTTTCTTACTTTTTTTCCAATTTCAGTAAAACTTCCTTGGGCAATGGTCTTTAACCCGGCGTCTGTGTGGTGAATTCATGTAACATCATATGTGTGCTGGGGTCGAAAAAACCCCAAATAAAAAAAAAAGTATTGAGAAGTTATTTTGAAATATTTCTGACATTTCTCGCCGTTTTGTCCTCTCACTTACACACCTGCACTAGTTTATTGATTAATCGTCTTCATGTATTCATCACAAATGAAAATATTTTATGAAGAATAATCATCCACATAATTCCTTAGAAAAAACATGTCTCATAATAATTCGCAATAGAAAATAAAACACAAATGGTATGATTGAACAACTCTTTATTCTCGAACAGGAGAGAGTACCTGATATTCTAATTGAAACAGAACTGCAAAATGTTAATAAATAAAAATTTTATGAAGGTCTACTTTTGAAGCAATTTTCGCACAAGCTTATCGCATGCTCCAAGCAAAGGAATGTTTGGCATTGAGCACATTGCTTCTGACATTTTCTGTCTTTATTTCTAGGGCATACTCCACATCTCCCAATACGCTTCTGTCTCTTGGGGTTCGAATCTACGTTTTCGTTGGCTTCTCCGAGGCATTTCTCTATTCCAGTGCATAATTCTACACTTAGGCGCATATTGTTTTTTCTGGCTGAAATATGTTCTTGAACTAATGAGAGACCAAGTTCTTCCAATAAAATGCGCCGCTTCATCTTCGTATCATTTGTATTATTCCAATAAATTATTCTGGCATTTATGGCTGAATTGTTCATCACGAAGAAAAAAATTATTCGTAACTTCCACATAGCTCATCCACAACATCAACACCACCTTTAGTAAAATTGTAGATTTCAATAATTTCTGGTTTTTTCTGAGGTTTCGGCGAAATTTTGTCGTCATGGTGTAGCGTTGAGGCAACTAGAACTATCTTCCCTTTCTTGGGAACATAGGATGCTACCGTCGTCTTCTCTTGAAATGCGAACATTTTTGAATGCACTTCTCGATTTTTTGGAATCAAGAGTGAAGGAGGAAGCTCCTTTTTGTTCTTTCGAACAGTGCCGACAGAAGTTAGCTTATGCCTGTGTAGTAAACGATTCATTAGTGGAAAACTAGTGAACCAGTTGTCGAATGTTACATTACGGTTAGTACCTCTGACAGGACCCACAAGTCTATCAACGACATCAAATTCTGAATTGCGTTGTTTACAGGGACCTTCTGGTTGCTCTCCCACATATGGCTCTACATTCAATACATAATAAGTGCGGGCATCCACAAGGGCGAAGAGTTTCAATCCGTATTTAGAGGGTTTGTTCGGCATATAAACTCTAAACGGACAACGCCCTCGGAATGCAGGTAGCTGCTCATCTATTGTCAAATACTCACTTGGTATGTATGAAGTCTGACAGTTTTCGACAAATTTACTGAATACAGCTCGAATAGCAGCGAATTTATCTATTTGCTTCCTCAGTTCTCGATTATCCATATTGTCGAACCGTAAGCAGGTCAATAGAATTCTAAATCTCAGCAAACTCATCACTCTCCTGAATATTTCTATACCAAGACCATTCGTTTTCCATAAGTCATCTAGATCCAATCTATTTGTTTTATATACTCCTGATAAGTATAACAAACCCAATACCGCACGAATCTCGGTAGAATCAGTAGGTCTTACTATATAAGAATGTTTATCATCATAGACAACTCTCTTCTTCTCCAATCGCTGGTTCGTGTAGGTAACAATGCTTGTTATCATTGTCTCGTCTATGAATAAATTGAAACATTCTTTCGGAGTCTTGGAATCTTTTGCTAAAGGTTTGACGGCAGGCATATGTATTTTGATAATATTCTCGGCACGTGTTTTGACAGAAGTATTCGGACAAGTTTTCTTCCACTTTGTTTTCTTGTCCCTACCTAAGTAACACTGCTGACTACTGCGATTCCTTTTCTGGTCAAAGCTGGTGACTTGTTTCAATGATTCATCTACAATATAAAAAAAAATTTCAGTGTATGTAATTACATAAACAATGTCATGCTCTACCTGATGGGCCTTGCAGTACAGGCTGTCCTTCGTTTTCTGTAACAGTGCGTGCCCTCGTCAGTTACAAGAATTGTACTGTCATCTTCTTGTTCAGATTCGGTGTTATGAGGACTCTCGTGTAATAGATCTTCGCACTCAGTCACTCGTGTCAACAATTTCGTCTTCACTCTCACATTCCTCCATAATGGGAGTAGCCTTCTCTGTTCCTCCTCATAATCAGCCATAATTATCTGCATATAAACATAAACATAGGATAGTTCTCACGCAATCGTAACAAAATAACATTATTTACCTTTGTTCTAATGCAAGGTGCAGTGGGGTGATTATCGCCAATGAACACCAACGAACGTAACGTGGATGATGTTGTGGGGTTATTTCCACCTTGCCGACACTTTCACTGTACTATTCCGACAAACGAACACTCCAACGGCTAGACAGAAACTAGTGGCAGCAGGTAGCTGACCTAAGCTTCAGATACTGAAGTGCACAGCATCCGGTGGACTTCAAGCGCGAAATAAATGACATTTTAAGATAGCATGAATAGATATACAAAAATTTTTTTACAAATTGGAAAAATTGAATTTAATTGCCAAAGTACCCCTAGGCGCATTCGCCAAAACGTAAAATAGCCCACCACTATTTAGTTTAGATAGTTTAAAAAAAGCAGATTTTTAGAAAATGTCCGATTTATTAAAACATTAATAGTATTATTATTGGTGTACAAAATGAGATCCACCGTTTCGAATACAATTTCGAGCCCGTTTTCTTATTTCCCTCGTTATAATACTTAAATTAATCTCTCTCTTCATTTGAATGAAAGCGTCATTTATTCTATCGATTGAGTGTTCCCGATTATGAATTTCGACTTTGTAAACTAATTGTTTTGCTCTTCCCCAAACATAATAATCAACGGAGGTTAGGTCAGGTGACCTAGGTGGCCATAATATTGAACCATTTCCTGGTATCCAACGATTAGGGAAATTCTGTTCCAAAAATTCCCTTACTGCTACGGTATTGTGCGCGGGGCATCCATCACTTTGAAACAGTTCTATCCCTTACATTTAGTGGTACGTCATCCAAAATATCGAACAGATTATCTCTTAAAAACTGCAAATAATTCTGACCATTTAAAGTGTTCGGTAAAAAGAAAGGTCCAACTAATGTTTTGTCAATAATCCCTGCTCAAACGTTCACACTCGAAATTGTATTCAAAACGGTGGATCTCATTTTGATCACCAATAATAATACTATTAGTGTTTTAATAAATCAGACATTTTCTAAGAATCTGCTTTTTTTAAACTAACTAAACTAAATAATGAAGGGCTATTTTACGTTTTGGCGAATGCGCCTAGGGGGTACTTTGGTAATTAAATTAAATTCTTCCAATTTGTAAATTTTTTTTTTATAAATCTACTCATGCTATCTTAAAGACCATTACCAAAGGAAGTTTTACTGAAATTGGAAAAAAAGTTAACGAAAGATTTTAAACTAAATCCACGTTTGAATTTTAGTGATTGCTTTTTTACAAATTAAAACTTTCATGTTTAAGAAGTTTTAGGCATGAACCAAAGACATTTTAAGCTTTTCTGATAAAATAATATGAACAACCACTTAATAAGGAATAAAAAAACTTAGCATAAGTTTGCGATAAGACGGCTTGTTACTCTTGTAAACTTCGATATTTGCAGAAAAGCACGGTAAAATCAAGAAATATTAGAAGTGGCATTATCTCAAAAAGGTAACACTTGGTGTATAGGTATAGGTATGTTTCGGTCTATTAAATAATTAGACCATTATCAGGGGATGAACAGAATTTAACACACGATCAACTTAACGTTAAAATGTACAATGTACAATGAATGCTTATCTATTATAGGTCAAGTTGCTTTGGTATGTGTGAATCCTAGCGATATTGCAGGCTCACATTCCATTAATATAAGTAATTTGATAGTAATCTCACTATATTTAGAATTTACATCAGTTCTACATACATAAAGACAAAATTTACAGCGATTGGGGCGTGAACCTTGATGGCGCAGTTGGTTAAGCGGTAATCTAGCAAAGTGCAAGTCGTAGGTTCAAATCCTACTCGAGGTAAACTTTTTATTTATGTATTTAATAAAATTAATAATAATTTGTAATGTTTATCTAGTTTATGTCTAATTATTTCAGTTTGGAATTCAATTAATGGCAGAGTTTTGGAATTGGGTAGTATTTAAATTTGAGTTAATGAGATTTAAGCGTAACATTTAACGTTCATTTTTTTTTATTGTGTTTGAGCGCATTTTGTTCACAAGCGTTGGGAGTAACGTAACGAAATATAAAGTTAAAGAAGTCACTGAAACCTAACGGCTGATTTGCGCCCACACCATTTTGGTATTTGAGCGTATGGATAATTTTAAGATTTGTTCTAGGGCTAAAGTTTCAAAGCATCGCCGACGCGCACCTGGAGGTAGTCAACGTAAGGTAAGTGCGATCTTTTGACTGTTGAAGTCTGATTTATCTACGTGTTCCCAGGTGTATTCTTACCGATTTCGTCTTATTAACAGTCTGGCGCCCTTTTATTTGACTTTATTCTAATTACGATGCACCCTTATCTGCGACTTTCGACAATACGACTAACCACCTTCAGTATTTTCAAATTCAAAAACATGCCCACGCCCTCGGTCCCACCGAGCTAGTCCGGTGCACTCTAATTATCCGTCACCTGCCGTTTTAGTTTCATTTTCGACCGTAACAAAAGAAAGAAATGTAAAAGCACGCATGAGTGAACAATGGTAAAATTTGTAAATAAATTATATTTACTCAGCTGCTTTTATAAAGACCAAGTAAATATTTCAAAAAACACTATCTAACAAAGCTTTATGTACTTACTGGTAAGTATATCCGATTTCCGTCTTTATGTGTTAAGCAGTAGTCAATTCCAATAAAACATTCCGCATAATTAAATGGATCCGAGTTCACATGCACTGATGCATGAATATCTATTTCAGTACCATTTTTCAGTCTGTAACAAAGAGCGTTTTGTTAACTTTTCTTACAGAAGACGCGTCATATAAGGTGAACAAGCTAGAGTGGGAGAAGTTATTATCTAATAAGTGTTATCTATTGCTCCCGAAGTCAAAAAGCCACGATCGGCATGGGCTTTGATAGCTCAGATAAAATGTTCTACTGCATAAATGTAGTCTGCATGCACAATAAATCTGGGAAGTAGGTTACTATCCCGCCTCGTTTACATCTCAGAAATGGCGCTATAGGTATTAATAGAAATTTTTTTTTTTTTGTAAATGGTAAATAACTACAGAAAACTTTAATACGTTAAACTAGCGGAACCTAAAACGAGTAAACTTTTGAAATACAAAGGTGGATACGAGAGAGAAACAATTTTCGGATAATGTAGAAACGTACACGCCATAAAAGAAAATCATATGTGAAGTAGAAATTAGCTACAATAAAGGAACAATTTTGCATAACGTAGAAAACGTAAGCGTGCCGAAAGAAATCATTTAATCTATCATACTCATTAATAACTGCCGTAAATATACAAATTTTAAATATTTATAGTAAAGAAATAGATAAGAGTAAGCTTTACAGCACATTACTAAATGTTTAAGTCACAGATACTTATTCAAGGTACCTCTTAGAAACAGTAACCAGATAAAAAGGTACACTCGATCCATATCGATTTTTGCACGTTACAAGCTACCGAATACAAAGGACTACACAGGCCATTGTTTAGAGATAGCTCTGTTACTCTGGCTGCAGAAGCTGATGTAGATTTGACATCGTTGGAGAGGTTGGAGCCTATGTTAAATAAAACGTTTATCTTGTTCTAAACAACAATATTATTCAGGTAGCCTAAAGTGGCCGAATCTTACATAGAACAATCGATCGAAAAAAAGAAGAAAGTTTGCAAATCTCTACTTGGCAAAAAGGAAATATAGTCGACTTCCACGAATGTATCGTTAAGTATATCCTCCGCAAGTACTTCTGCCGCTTCTGCTAGTCCTCAAATTAATTTACCTGCGAATGAAACAATTAAAGGCCTCTCGTTTGCAGGTAACAGTTTTCAAAATGCACAAAGTTGTTCATTTCATTTTCATTTTTCCAAATAAGAATTTTTATTTATATTGCCTGTTATTTTTTGACATTGTTAGTGTTAACAGAGATTTGTAATATGTATATTACTTAACTGTACTATTAGCATTTTTTTGAAAGTACCTAGTTTTTTTGACAAATTCGAATGTTAGAACTGATAAATACAATAATTTTTAAAATACAGTCTACTGAATTATTTAAAATAGTATAAAATGGATGCCGTGGCGACTTTTAGGGACTAGCCCAAAAACGAGTTATTTTACGGACGAGATCGTAAAAGCCAATTCCCTGCACATTCCTGGAAAAATTATATTCCCATAGTCGTTTACGAATTTTTGCGAAACAGTCGTTGACATCGGTACAAAATTGAATAGGTATCATTTAATTACGTTTCACATGTTAAGTAAGCTTTAAGTCCAATATAAAAAACAACCTGTAAAAAATATACTTTGTGTAGAATTTACAGCACCTTAGGAGCACGATGTTTATTATTACAAACATGCATTGCTTTTTACAAGGATTTAAGAACGAGATTATCCACATATTTATTCTGTTTTTGTAATCATTTATTTTTTACTTCACAGCGACCAAGTTTTTTTTGTCTAATCACAAAGATTACACCATTTTCTCACTTATGATGTTAACAATTGGATCACTTAACCACTTACCCCAATGTTCGACAGAATGGTTCACTTAATGGATTTTCAGGGAGCACCCGAGGAGGAATAAGTTCAAACGGTACGTTAACCTGTAATTATACGAGTATATTATAAGCTCCAAAGTATAAACAACCGTTCACCTTTGTTAAAGCAAGATTATACTTTGTTGGGTTCTTGCGATAATTGGGATGAATGCTTACTTCAGAGATAAATCGACTTTGATGATCTTCGTTCGTTTTAAAATATTGGCTTCTGTTGAGGTACAAAAGGTAATTATCAACATATTTATCTTCAACAAAGCACTTTGCTGCTGATATTATCCAAATCGGGTGTACGAGGACTCCACCACAGATTAACTCATTATAATGTACAATTCCAACTATAAAACTGTACTGGAATACATAATGCTTTTGAGCTAAAAACGTTATTAAGAGATTTCTATAAATTTATCCACGTCCTTTTTGTTAGTACTTTACCACATGTAGAATTATAAACCAATCTTGAGGTCACCAACAGGAAAATACTAAATAAATTAAATGCCATTTTTAATGTTGTCATCCTTATGACATCTTTGACATGTCTACATATGCCTTTCCCTCTCCAAGGGAAACCCGATTATAAAAGCTTCCAACGTTTGGTTACTATTACAAATAAAAGAGTTAAGATCTGACAAGGAATACAATAAACCTTACAACGCGTTACTCTATTTTCACCAAATACGTTGGTATGGCATCACATATCACTGCCATATGCGCTCAACGCTTACGCATGTTTGCATTTCATTGGTACTACAAATCAGAGAGCGGTTGTGCTTGGTGTGGCTATAGCAGGTTTTTGCTTAAGTACCATTCAATTAAGACTTACTATTTCTTGTTAAGAGGGAAAGGTATACTTCCAACACTTTTAAGGAAATACACTGATTACTGTAGTTTCTTACATTATTAAATTTTTAACCAGAGGTTCCTTTCTTTCAATTTCAATGAAATGTTTTCTAGAGTATCTATAATCTTCAATAACCGCTCCTACATCAATGTTAAAATATTTGCATGTGTATATGCGTGTGTGCGTGTGTACGTGTGTACGTGAGTGCGTGTGTGCGCGTGTGTGTGTGTGTGTGTGTGTGAGTGCGTGTGTGCGTGTGTGCGTGTGTGCGTGTGTACATGCGAGCGTATGTACGTATGTACGTGTGCGAGTGTGCGCGTGTGTACGTGAGTGCGTGTGTGTGTTTGCGTGTGTGCGGGTGCGCGCGTGTGTATGCGTGTTTGCGTGTGTCCGTGTGTGCGTGTGTGCGTGTGTGCATGTGCGTGTGTTCGTATGTGCGTTTGTGCTTGCGTGCATGTGTGCGTGTGCCCGTGTGTGCGTGTGAGCGTGTGTGCGTGCGCGCTTGTGTGCGTGTGTGCGTGTGTACGTGTGTGCGTGTGTGCGTAAGTGCGTGTGTGCGTGTTCGCGAAAGTGCGTGTGCGCGTGTGTGGGTGTGCGTGTATGCGTGTGAGAATGTGCGCGACTGTGAGTGTATGCGCGTGTGCGTGCGTGCTTATGTGCGCTTGTAGATGAGTACGTTTGTGTGGGTGTGCTTGTGTACGTGTGTACGTGAGAGCGTGAGTGCATGTGTACGTGTGTACGTGAGTGCGTGTGTGCGCGTGCGCGCGCGTGTGTGTGCGTGTGTGCGTGTGTACATGCGAGCGTGTGTACGTATGTACGTGTGTGAGTGTGCGCCTGTGTACGTGAGTGCGTGTGTGTGTTTGCGTGTGTGCGGGTGCGCGCGTGTGTATGCGTGTTTGCGTGTGTCCGTGTGTGCGTGTGTGCGTATGCGTGTGTGCATATGTGCGTGAGTACGTGTGTTCGTGTGTGCGTGTGTTCGTATGTGCGTTTGTGCTTGCGTGCATGTGTGCGTGTGCGCGTGTGTGTGTGCGTGTGTGCGTGTGCGCGTGTGTGCGTGTGTGCGTGTGTCCGTGTGTACGTGTGTGCGTAAGTGCGTGTGTGCGTGTTCGCGAAAGTGCGTGTGCGCGTGTGTGCATGTGTGCGTGTATGCGTGTGAGCATGTGCGCTACTGTGAGTGTATGCGCGTGTGCGTGCGTGCTTATGTGCGCTTGTGGATGAGTACGTTTGTGTGGGTGTGCTTGTGTACGTGTGTACGTGAGTGCGTGAGAGCATGTGTACGTGTGTACGAGAGTGCGTTTGTGCGTGTGTGCGTGTGTGCGTGTGTGCGTGTGTGCGTGTGTGCGTGTGTGCGTGTGTGCGTGTGTGCGTGTGTGCGTGTGTGCTGTGCGTGTGCGTGTGTGGTGTGTGCGTGTGTGCGTGTGCGTGTGTGCGTGTGTGTGTGTGCCTGTGTGCGTGTGTGCGTGTGTGCGGTGTGCGTGTGCGTGTGTATGTGTGAATGTGCGTGTACGTGAGTGCGTGTGTGTGTGTGTTTGCGTGTCCGTGTGCTGATGTGCGTATACTTGTGTGCGTATGTGCATATGTGCGTGCGTACGTGTGTTGTGTTCGTGTGTCGTATATGCGTTTTGTGGTGCTGTGCGTGTGTGCGTTGGTGTGTGCGTGTGTGCGTGGTGTGCGTGTGTGCGTGTGTGCGTGTGCGTGCGTGTGTGTGCGTGTGTGCGTGTGTGCGTGTGTGTGTGTGCGTGTGTGCGTGTGGTGTGTGCGTGTGCGTGTGTGCGTGTGTTTGTGTGTGCGTGTGTGAGTGTGGTAGTGCGTGTGTGCGTGTCGTGCGTGTCGTGCGTGGTGCGTGTGTGTGACGTGTGTGTGCGTGTACGTGAGTGCGTGTGTGTGTGTTTTGCTGTGTCCGTGTGTGCATTGTGCGTAGTTGTGTGCGTTGTGCATATGTGCGTGCGTACGTGTGCTTGTGTTCGTGTGTTCGTAATGCGTTTGGTGCGCATGTGTCGTGTGCGTGTGTGCGTGTGTTGCGTGTGTCGTGTGCTGTGTGCGTGCGTTGTGTGCGTTGTGCGTGTGGTCGTGTGCGTGTGTGCGTGTGTGTGTGCGTTGTGCTGTGCGGTGAGTGTGTGCCTTGTGCGTGTGTGCGTGTGTTTGGTGTGCGTGTGTGGTGTGTGCGTGCGTGTGTGCGTGTGCGGTGTGGCGTGTGCGGTGTGCGCGTGTGCGGTGTGCGTGCGTCGTGCTGCGTGTGTGCTGTGCGCGTGTGGGGTATGCGCGTGTGCGTGGGTGCTTATGTGCGCTTGTGGATGAGTACGCTTGTGTGGGTGTGCTTGTGTACGTGTGTACGTGAGAGCGTGAGTGCAGTGTACGTGTGTACGTGAGTGCTGTGCGCGTGCGCGCGTGTGTGCGTGTGCTGTGCATGCGAGCGTGTGTACGTATGTACGTGTGAGTGTCGCGTGTGTACGTAAGTGCGTGTGTGTGTTTGCGTGTGTGCGGGTGCGCGCGTGTGTATGCGTGTTTGCGTGTGTCCGTGTGTGCGTGTGCGTATCCGTGTGTGCATATGTGCGTGAGTACGTGTGTTCGTGTGCGTGTGTTCGTATGTGCGTTTGTGCTTGCGTGCAGTGTGCGTGTGCGCGTGTGTGTGTGCGTGTGTGCGTGTGCGCGGTGTGCGTTGTGCGTGTGTCCGTGTGTACGTGTGTGCGTAAGTGCTGTGTGCGTGTTCGCGAAAGTGTGTCGCGTGTGTGCATGTGCGTGTATGCGTGTGAGCATGTGCGCTACGTGAGTGTATGCGCGTGTGCGTGCGTGTATGTGCGCTTGTGGATGAGTACGTTTGTGTGGTGTGCTTGTGTACGTGTGTACGTGAGTGCGTGAGAGCATGTACGTGTGTACGAGAGTGCGTTTGTGCGTGTGTGGTGTGTGTGTGGTGTGGTGTGTGTGTGTGTGCGTGTGTGCGTGTGTCGGTGCGTGTGTGCGTGTGTGTGTGTGCGTGTGTGTGTGTGTGGGTGTGGTGTGTGCTGTGTGGTGTGTGCGTGTGTGCCTGTGTGCGTGTGTGCCTGTGTGCGTGTGTGCGAGTGTGCGTGTGTGCGTGTGTATGTGTGTGAATGTGTGCGTGTGTACGTGAGTGCGTGTGTGTGTGTGTTTGCGTGTGTCCGTGTGTGCATGTGTGCGTTCTGTGTGCGTATGTGCATATGTGCGTGCGTCGTGTGCTTGTGTTCGTGTGTCGATATGCGTTTGTGCTTGCGTGCATGTGCGTGTGTGCGTGTGTATGTCGTGTGTCGTGTGTGCTGTGTGTGTGTGTGGTGTGTGTGTGTGTGTGTGCGTGTGGTGTGCTGTGTGCGTGTGTGTGTGTGCGTGTGTGTGTGTGTGTGTGTGTGTGTGTGTCGTGGTGTGTGCCTGTGTGTGTGTGTGCTGTGTGTTGTGTGTGCGTGTGTGGTGTGTGCGTAGTGCGTGTGTGCGTGTGCGAAAGTGTGTGCGTGTGTGCGGTGTGTGTGTACGTGTGTGAATGTGTGCATGTGTACGTGAGTGTGTGTGTGTGTGTTTGCTGTGTCCGGTGTGTGTGTGCGTATGCTTGTGTGCGTATGTGCATATGTGCGTGCGTACGTGTGCTTGTGTTCGTGTGTTCGTATGCGTTTGTGCTTGCGTGCATGTGTGTGTGTGCGTGTATGCGTGTGTGTGTGTGTGTGCGTGTGTGGTGTGTGTGTGTGGTGTGTGGTGTGTGCGTGTGTGGTGTGCTGTGTGTGCGTGTGTGCGTGTGCGTGTGGTGAGTGTGTGCCTGTGTGTCGTGTGCATTTGTGTGTGTGTGTGTGCGTGTGTGGTGTGTGCGTATGTCGTGTGCGTGCTGGAAAGTGTTGCGTGTGCTGTGCGCGTGTAGTCGTGTGTGCGTCTGTTACGTGCATGCGTGCGTGATGTTATAGTGCGTGTGTGTGATGAGTAGTTTGTGTGTGTGTGCTTGTGCGTGTGTACGTGGTGCGTGCGTGTGTAAGTGTGTACATGTGACGTGCGTGTGTGTGAGTGCGTGTGTACGTGTGGTGTGTGTGTTGTGTGTGTGTGTGCGCGGTGTGCCCGTGTGCATGGTGCGTGTGTGCGTATGTCGTGGTAGTGTGGTCGTGTGTCGTAGTGTCGTGTGGTGTTTGCGTGTGTGCGGTGGCGCGTTTATGCTGTGTGCCCGTGTGCTCGTGTTGTGTGTGTGTGCGTGCGTGTGTGCGTGTGTGTGTGTGTTGCCGTGTGTGCGTGTGTGTGTGGTGTGTGTCGTGTGCGTGTGCGGTTTAGTGCGTGTGTGTGTGTCGTGCTGTCGAAGTGTGTGTGCGTGGTGGTATGTGTGTTGTGCGTGTGTGCTGTGCTGCGTGCTGTGTGTGGTGTGTGGTGTGTGTGTATGCGTGTGTGCGTGTGTGTGTGTAGTGCTGTGTAGTGTGTTGTGCGTAGTGTGTGGTGTGCTGGAAGTGTGTTGTGTGTGTGTGTGTGTGTGTGTGTGTGTGTGTGTGTGTGGTGTGTTGTGTGTGTGTGTGGTGTGTGTGTGTGTGTGTATGTGACGTGTGTTATGTGTGCTTTGTGTGTGTGTGTGTTGTGTAGTGTGCACTTGTGTGTGTGGTTTGTGTGTGTGTGTGTGTGTGTGTGTGATGTGTGTGTGTGTGTGTGTGTGTGTGTGTGTGTGTGTGTGTGAATGTATGAGTGTGTTCTTTGTGTGTATTTGCATTTGAACGTATGTTTCTAAGAAGAATAAAAATCTTCTCTTACTGTCTACCTTACATCATGACAATTATATTGACAACAGTACTGGATATGAACGAAAACCGTAAATCGTCTTCGTAATCATTGTAACACAAGAACAAACCTAAACTTAATATGTTACAAAAAAACTCATCAATTACGTTAGAGAGTTAACTAGATCATTATACATGTCTCTACGCGTTTTGAAAATCGCTTTTACTATAAAATCCAATCTCAACCGATCATAATTGAAATACTTATCTTATTGGGTTGTTGAAGGTGTATATTTTTATATTTACATTTATACAAATCTATACGTTTCCGTAACAGTAATTTGTTTAAACACCTTATACAATTTTTAACACTCTCAGTGCTGATGTCACCGATCGGTACTGCAGTGGTTGCATCCACAGTGCGTCCGACACCTATTTGTGTCGCATGGTAGTTTTTACGAAATAGGCCAGTATGAACTTAACGCTAAAGTGAATCACACGTGTGGATAAGGTTGGAAATTTTAAAATGTTTGCTTAGTTTGCGACTCTGCGATTTTTTGTCAGATTGAGATAGATAGAAGTGCACCAGGTCCGTCTAACCCTAAAAAAGCTAAACGAACGTATAAGAATTCTAAAAAACTTACAGAAGAATATCTCTTAGCTGCATTAGGAAGCAGTGGTGAAGAAAATGTATACGATTTGATTGAATCGAGTGATGATGGTTTTGTATTGGAATTCGGAATCTGAAGAATAGGACGTCGATTTAGGTGACACAGGTAAAGTCGACTGTAGATATACCTACAATATTTACGTTATTTGTAATAAACTTTTCGTAGATATATTTACTAACGTAGCAGGGATGGCGCAAAGGGCTGAAAATCAACCCGAGAGCGTTTTTGAACCCAAATGGACTGATGGTCCCATCGCAATGCAATGCAAAATAAATGAATAACTAGTACCTACTCCCGAAGATAATCAATCTGTTGACTATTTTCGACTGCTATTTAACGACGAAATAGTGAATTTGATAGTGACCGAAACAAATCAGTACGCCGAAGAAATATTTTTCGGGGAACGGATTTCAGAACACCCAAGGATTACGAAATGGAAACCGGTCGACCAAGATGAAATGTTGACGTATATTGGACTAGTACTGCATATGGGTACTTTAAAACTCAACAGGATGCAAGGCTACTAGAAGAAACACCCTTTATTTAATTTGACTTGTTTTTCGTAACACATGAGCAGATATCGTTTTTTATTGTTAACAAGATGCTTGCATTTTGCAAATAACACATCCCAAGGAGAAAATTCTGCAGACAGACTATTTAAAATTAGGCCAATAATCAATTTTTTTAATAGTGTTATGGAATTCATTTATTATCCCGGAAAGGAACTGTCTCTGGATGCGCCAATCGTTTTATTTCGTGTACGCTTACTGTTCCGTCAGTATATCAAAAACAAGAGCCACAAATACAGCATAAAATTGTGTATGTTGACGGAACCTATCTTGAAATCGTTGGTTTATACAGGGGCATTAGACGCACTGGGAGGGAATTATCTTGACTCAGATCATTCCATTTATATGGATAACTTTTATAATTCGTTCGAATTAGCTCGACACCTAACAGATCATAGTGCATATTGTACCGGTACTCTAAATGTTAGAAGAGTGCATAATCCAGTACTCGTTTCGGAGAATATTAAAAAAAGGAGTGTACCGTGACATACTCTAATAATATAGTAATTGGAAATTGGCGGGATAGTTTTGTTCATTTCAAACGAAGATCCAGGAGAAATAGTAGAGTATGTTGCCAGGAGGGGGCGAATACTACAAAAGCCGAATGCGATTTGCCACTACAACGAGCATATGAGTGGTGTTGATCGTCAGGATCAATTAAAGTCATATTACCCTAGTCAACGAAAATCATTAAGATGGTATGAAAGAATAGGGTTCCATTTCATCCAGCTGAAGCTGAAGATAGAAGTACCCAGAGCAGAGCCACAAAAGAATCGAACAAGACATACGTTGACAAAACTTTCTTTGCAAGAGCAAGGTGAAAGGACCAAGAGAAAACGTTGCAGGGTACCTTCTCAACAAAAGATACGAAACTCTACTGTATACGATTGTGAAAGTTATCCCGATAATCCATGATTATGTGTAGAATGTTTCGACGTTGGGTATGCGGAATAGATTTCGTGACTGTTTTATCATATGTGCAATCTCAGTTTTACGTTTTTAATATTTTTTGGCTCTTCCGAGACTAAAATAAATACTTTAGTCTCCGTCTATAGGGACTAAAGTGGGTCATTTATTCCCTGTGGATTAAATATGGACTGAACCCCCTAGAGGGTTCATTGACAGATGTCAAATTTCAAATATTTTTTATTAATTTTTTTACGAAACATTAACATTAATATTATTACAATTAATAAATATCGGACGATTGATTTCCGAAACGATACTTCTGGATGTAAGGTTGAACGAATTTCCAAATGAATCAGTGCACGAGGGCCTTGGGAGTGAGGTAGCTGGTGTTTTTTGATCACCTCCACCTCCAAAATTTTGTTCGGCGATAAGGTTCTTATTATTCGGGGAGTTTTCCACATACCCTTTTGCAACAGTTGCAGATTTCCATCCCCATGTCTTTTTAAAACGTAAACAGTCGCACCTGAATCAGCTAATAGAGATGCAGAGGTTCGCCGCCAACAACGTCCTGTATATGACAACGCATCTGGTAGGCTTAAGAATGTTGCAACTTTCTGGAGCAATCTTCCAAATATATTCTTTCCTACAGTACTGTACACTGCTTGTTAACGTAACGAACAAAAATCTTGAATGGGGAGTTTCGGCTTTTCTCAATTACATATATTCCTTGCAGATTTTTATATAACTAATGATAGTTTTATCTGAATCTTTTACACCGAAGTTCCTCTCTGTTCCAGTTTTGGTAGCTCTAATGTTAACAATCAGTCACATCATTAATTGACAATTCGACTAATTTACGTCCTCTACAAGCCCCTGCCACACCAAACATGAGTGCTACCTACAAAAAAATCATTTTTAAAAGTAGGTACAATGCTTTTTGGACATACTCACTTTTGTCATTAAAAATGTGTCATCTGAAGCTTCCTTTAGAAACGTATCAATCTGTTCAATAGTTAGTACCTTTGACTTCTTCGCTTTGTAACCAAAATTTTTCCTTTTCAGAAGCGTCGTCAATTTGTGGAATTTACTTATATCAACATTATGTTTAACGTTAAGCATAGTTTTTAATATTGAATACTGAGTCCACAATGTAGAAGCAGAAAATTTGTTTACCTTTTCATTAAAAAATACCAGCAAAGCACCTTTGTTAAAGTTTGTAATTTTCTTTTCACAGCACCACTTTAAAAATATATCATACTCTTTATCATAAATGTTACGAGATTTGGAAAGCGGTAACTCTTCTAAAACCTCTTCAGTGGCTTTTTTTAGATCAAATTCGTCGTACATATTTATTACCCGTTTGTAAAACTTTTTTCAGATATGGCTACCGCTGTTTACTAATTCCCGTGCTAACTATTTCTAGATAATTTTACACAAATTTGTCACATTGACACGAACAAATTTGGAATTATTGTACATAAAAAATAAATACTTTGGAAGTGCAAAAAATAGCGTATATACTTCGGGGCCAAAGTGCCCAAATCCCTTGCGTAGTTGTTTCCCTCGGGCTTCCCCCTCGAGGCAACAAACCCCACTCGCGGGATAAAATGCTGCACTTTGGTCCCTCTATACATAATATACTATTATTATGTTTTTAATGTTTCCATGTTTTTGATGTTTTTTGTTTTGTTTTTGTTTTACTCACGTTATTGATACATGTTTTATTTGTGTTTTTATAACAAAAATATGTTCGTTCAATTTGTTGCAAAATAAGTTGTGAAAACTATGAGAACTGTAATATAGTTATTCATAGCACCTTGTATATAAAATTTGAGAAATACCCCAAGTCCTTTTTCTTTCTGTCTCGCTGAAACAGAAAATATATTAAACAAAAAGTTACTAGATTTGGGCACGTCGTAAATTAATATTAAGTGAACTTGAAACTTGAATTGTCAATTTTGAACTGTCATAAACATTTGGAGTATTTATATTCCTATATATGTTGATATGGTCTGAGAAATAGCCCAAGTGCTGTTTGTACCTTTTTTTATTTTGTAGCCAACAAAGAAGTCAAAACGTACCATCCAAATCATTGTTGGCTCCATATTGCAGTTGCAAATCGGTTAGAAAACAGACTTATACCCAACCTAGAGGAACCCAGTTTATCTATCATGGATAACGCCAGTTACCATTTACGATTGGTGGAACCAATTCCAGGTTGCAGTTGGTCTAAAACATAGTTACTAGAGTAGGCCGACTCTAAAAAATGTTCAAAATATTCAAGGGAAACAATGGGTCACAAAGTATTACGTTTACCGTGATTAAAACTAATGGATGTCCAATCGATCTGATTCAGACATGCAATGAGACATTTTAAAAAGTTAGTAAAAGCAACTAATTTTGAGAAACTCGGAAATCGAAAAAGTTAAAGACGCTTCCGACACCGCTCCTCACATAATAACCGGCAATAGCTGGTCATCGGAAGAAGATTTTTGGACGATGAAGGCAACTGATATTAGTTTAATTTGTATTTAGCACCACAGTTACAATTTCGCTTTTTACTTGTGTAATTCTTTCTGACAAATCTTATAACTTCAATAGCCTCCAATATCGAAACCTTTTTGTAATTAAAGGAAAAATATATTACTGTGTTTTACTTTGTTCAACACTGAAAATGTAAAAATTAAATACAAGCAATACGTCAATCTAAAGTTATGGCTTAATAAAATGCTGCTTTAAGAGAGTGTAGCTTCTGTCCGAGTGAAACATGTCCAAATCCAATGTCCAGTTCAAAATAAATAGGAACAATTTGTGCCGAGATTTCATCACGATTCATATTTGTCCTTGTCTATCTTACATATTTTAACCATGAGTTGTATCATGTTTCCATGCTTTATAGCTCTACGGTCGTTTAATGAAAATCTAACAATACGATGGAAGCGTTCACAAGTACCCAGCGGCTAAAAGGTTATCCTTGCCTAGGCATGAGTTCAGCGACCTTTCGCTTTCGCTCACATCCAGCAGCTGAGCAATGGTGAACGCGCCCCATGGTTGTCTTGTCTATAAAATTTTTCAAACCTTAAAGTCAGAAATTTGACTACCATTGATTGTTCAAAACCGAAATAAGAATACACGTGCATTCTGTTACTAGATTTACAGTATGACCAAATAAAAGGGTTAGCCTTATTTCGTTGATTATTTAAGAACGTTGTTCATGAATAAATGTATCAACGCACAGTGTCTATAAATGTGATACAATTTTTTGTTGGAATATAAAGATACCTTGTTTAGGTGTTTCTTATTGTCTTTTTGATGCAAATATGTAACAGTTGATTTATTATTAGTGAAGTGGATTTGGATACGGGGGCTGGAAAGAGAAACATCGGGGTATATTATCCGAGAGGAACAGCAAAAAGAAAAAATAAGGGTAGAGACGGGAAACAAAACAATAAATTACGAGGAGGAAATGAGAGATAGAACGGAGTGTAAAATACCACAAGTATGCTTGAAAGAAATGTGACCAAACCAAAGTAATGTACTACTTCTATATCTATCCATCATCGTCTTTTCCTCGCCACACTCCGTCATTATGCACTCATCCTTTAGCTTGTCCCTTCTCGCTTTACCACATGCGCTTCTCAGGAATCTCATACCCACGGGATTTATTTTTCTTTCGTGCTTTTTTTGACATACCCATGTCTCACTTCCATGCGGTACTGGCGGGACCAACGCGCCGTTATAGACTACTCGTTTCGCAGCTAGGCTCATACATTCGTTTCTCATTATCTCGCCCTCCATTGTACCATCTGCAGTAAACATTCTACCCAGATATACCAGCTCGTCCACTTGGTCCACAATTTCACCTTCCAGAGTAAATACTCGACTCTTATTTCCACCATCCCGGTTTAACACCACAATCTTAGTCTTGATCACGTTTACCTTTAGGTCGATGCTCTCACAGACTGTATCAAACACCCTTAGAGCATTTTGTAGCTTATCCGCACTGTCACTTAATAAGACTCTGTCATCTGCATACACCAGAAGTCGTATATTTACTTCACCAACCATTACACCATTTGTATCGGTACATGCTTGTCTGACACATGCCCGACTACCGTTGTGTACTGCCCTTATTCCATTTATTAGACTTTTATTAACGCCATCCTCATTTAATATTTCCCACAGCTTCTCGCTATTCACTATGTCGTATGCTTTCTCCAGATATACAAACGCACAGTACAGCTTCCTTTTTTACACTTAAACACTTTTCGATCAAATCTTAGTTTGTTTAGTTTCACGTACTCTATCAATCAGTATTCTTCCAAGTACTGCACCAGTCACGCTGAGCAAACTTATTCCGCTGTAGTTCTTGCAATCACTCTTGTTCCCCTTACCCTTATACAGTGGTACAATGATCGCGCTCTTCCAATCCCTCGGTACTTTTCCACACATATGTCATGGATTGAATAATTCACACAATCTTCGTATAAAATTTGCACCCCATACTTTATCATTTCACCAGTGATTTCTTCTATGCCTGCTCCATTGCCGTTTTCAACCTTTCTACCGTTTTATCTACCTCATTTATCCCAATATCCTTCTGTTTCTTTCACCATTCCTTCTACATTCTCCTTATTTAACCCTTCAGTCTTACTCACCTCACTACTGTACAGCTTTCCGAAATATTCTTGCCAAAAATTCTTCATTTCACAATCGTCCCATACTATTTCGTTGCTCATTTTAATCACTCCTGCAGCGTGCTGTTTTGGGCCACATTTTGTATTTTTCGCCCATTTTCAGAAGAGTTTTTGTTTCCTTCAAACTCATTCTGAATTTTCTCTCCTTCCACAGCCATCACTTACTCTTTACTTATTCTCACTGCCTCCATGGCTTCTTTATTTCTTAATCTATACCCCTCATACAATCTCTTTGTATCAGTCTCACTTTTCGTAGCAATCATTACCATGTACACATTTTTTTTCTTACCTACTGCTTTTTTTATCGACTCATTCCACCAAGCACATTCTCTCTGTCTAAGTACAGCAGCTCTTCCAAATATCCGCACGGCACAATTGACAACACGGGTTTTAAAGCTTATCCATGCACTTTCATCATCAGTGTCTTTTATTTGTTCATTCCGCACTGCTTCATTCACATTCAACTCTTTACTCACAGCATCTGCGTATTTCATGCTCGCGCCATTATCCACTAGTTTGTCTACCGTAATTATGAACGTTCACATTACGTTAGCTTCCATTCTCCAGACCTACTTCTGCTCCAAACACACTCCCGATACAACCAAAAAATGGTCCGATCCACACTCCGATCCGTTCATTACCTTTGTGTCTTTCACAGGTTTCCATAAGCTTCTAAGCCGTTCATCATACAATAGTAAGTCTATAATACCCATCCGTTCATATCCCCCACTATCATCACTCTCTCGTTTGGCTTACAAACGTTCAATATATCCTCTACTACTTTCCAGAGGTTCTCACGCTCGTGGTCTCTTTCTCCATTCACCGGTGCATGGTATGCAATAAGAAAAACTCTTCGAAACTCCACTTTCATTCTTACCCACTTTACTTTGTGAAATACCAATTCATACCATTTTACACATCTTTCCGATCTTTCACTTACAATCACCCCAACTCCTTTTTCGCCATGCACTTCAGTCTCAACATGTGACCATAGTGCTAGGCTACCAACCTCCATCTCCACAGCGCCCTTTCCTTTGCGCTTTGTCCCCGGTACACACAGAATATCAAGGTGTCCTTCGTACATTACATTCGCAATTTCAAATTATTTACCATACATACCTCTAACACTCCACGTACCGACACGCCATTCATTCCTTGCACTGTCGTCTGCAACGGGGCCTGTCTGTTTCGACCTTGACCGCCCCTTATAGCCAGGTCGATCAGACGCAATTGCATTGTTCTCATAAGAAATAAGAAATAGACAGAGCCAAGGAAGATATAAATAATAGAATATACTGTATGAATATCTAAATGTACACATACATATACTTTTTTTCAATCACATGACGTTTCAACCAGATTGCTCCCTACGCGATTCCTGGCTGGGGCGCCACTCACCGGACTTGCTGTTATTTATTTGAGACTAAATACTTCAATCATTTTGAATTTAGATTTCCGAGTTATTTCTTTCTTATTTAATTTAAAATTTATTTGTCTAATCTGTTTTATTATTGTCGCGAAACATAACAACTTGAATGTTTCCATCCTCTAAGTTACCTTTTTATTCAATTGCAGGATAACAATAAACAACGGTGATGGCCCTGTTAGCTCTCCCAGCATTAATGTGCAACACTGTTATAATTAAACTTAAAATCACATTTAATACCAAAAATAAAAGTTGGATCAACCTTCAAATTTGAAAGCAAAGAAAAAAATGTTTAAAAGCTTTCCACTTACATACGGGTCTGCCATACATAGTCACATCTTTTGTATTATACATTTGTGTCAGTACTATTTTATGAGTTTCAAATCCGGCATGGGTTTTAAAAGAACCGTATTTTTCGTAGCGGTTCAAAGCCATATCGATCCTAAACATTACTTACTCGTCTTTTCTTATTTAAAGAGGCATTTTACACGTTACAAAATTCTACTATTTAGATTATTATTATTTTAGTTTACTAGTAATATTCAAACCGATTGCAATCTATTCAGTAACTTCCTACTTGTATTTAGATTAGATAACACGACCTGCTGTTACATATTCGCGGAAGAATATTATTTAATTACTTTCATTTAGAATTTAGATTACAAATAACAGCCAGTTGTTTGTTTATTTTATATATTTATTTGCTTTTTTTATGTACTTTGGAGTACGGATTCGATCTAGTTATTTATTTTTATCATTATGCTGATAAAACAGTTCCGATGACAATGCTTAGGCTTGGATTTGCTATGGTAAGGGGTTCATTATAGGGACGAATCACATCTGGTATTTTTACAGATACGTATTTATGATTGTGTTATACCACACGCTGCTGTGGGATACAACAAGTTATTTTATTAGTTCCTTTGATTCATTGTTATTGCAAAAATGTTTACATGTTTGAGTTCAATCTTTAGGCAAAAGGGTTGTATTTACGCATTAAGTTTACTTTACAATTTTACGAGATTTAACAATCATTATAAGGTAAGATGGACAGAAGTGAATGAATAAAAATACATTGTAAACTATAGGAACATTAAGGGAGACAGAATACCGGGCTATTTAAAAAGAAAATGATAGCGAGATATAGATTTGAAACGAAGAGGGGAAACAAATATTGGAGAGGGGATGAAGACAGAAAATTCAGGTTGTGTGAGGAAGAGATAGTGACGATCAAACGTGTGTTGAAAAAATGCAGGGAGTTAAAGGGAGAGGAGAGGGCAGCACAAGACATACTAGTGGAAAAAGAAAATAAACTTGGAAATAAAGACAACAGATAAGTGAAGCGGGGACGACAAAAGGGAAAAACACAGTGTAGGTTAAGTAAGGATAGGATGTATGTAGCTAAATGTAAATAGTAGATAGAAATGTATAAATACATGAATACGTTGCAAGATTAGTAAAAATAAGCAAATAAAGATAAACTGGCTTGATCTACTTTAAAACGCATTTTAATATGTATATATATATATATATATATATATATATATATATATATATATATATATATATACACATACAAATAATTTTTTTTTGCTAGGAGGTGGGGAAATGATACATTTGTACAATCTACATAACAGCCCAAGAGATTGCTGCAACGATGAAAATAAAGGGTCAAGACATATAGATAGTGCAAGGAGCGAATCAGGCACAGCATAAATGAAACAAGTGGGTTAATTATGTCCAAAAATAAGTGTAGAAAAACACGGATGTTTACGGTAAAAAAATAATAAAAGGATTTATAGAGATAATAAAACAGTACATACAACGAAAGCAAATTTTATTTGCATTAACAATAAGGTAGTAGCAAATACGGTGAATAACGAAAGTGTAATATCACATATAACGACGGAGCGAGGAGGTCGAGATCGTACACAAAACAGGATATTATAGAAACAAGTTAATAGTTGTACGTGATATGTTACAAATAAACGTGGAAGTAAACATTGCAGTTGTAATTATGAATTATAGTGAAATTTAATCAGGGCAAATTAAAGTAGTTACTACACCTAACGCAATACCTACATTTTTCTTAGTTAATTTAATAAACCTAGAACGAAGTGTAGAATTTACTCATTAAAATGAACATCACAAACAGTACGGACACTGTTGAGACGTTGTTAAAAGTTAAAATCCCTTCTACATAGGGCGCGAATAGAACGCACCTACTGTAACGAATACAAAATATGTATTCAAAATGGAACTACAAAACGTCAATTATGCATCGATTATCGAGAATTAAACAAAATCTGACTTAAGAATATTCCAAACATTCATAAATGCAAGTTTATCAGCCTTACCAACAGAAATGTCTGGTCTGCTTGGACAACGTAATAAGTCACAATGGGAATACAGTAGAAAACCGTGCGCTAAACTGAAGATATGTTAGAGTATGTTATTTTGAATAGGCGAGTTGTAGTAGATTCAGATAAAATCAAGATAATAAAAGAACTCTCCTTACTAAACTCAATCCGCAAACTTCGGGAATTTCTAAATAAGAATGGAAATTTGATGGATCCAAGTCCGGAATACATGGGGGATGACCAAAAATGCCCCATTTGATTTGGCTCAAACTCTCTTGTGAAACACTATAAGGGCGAGCTTCTTTATGCAATATCACACTAGATGTTAACAGACCGCGACGTTTGTTCTAGATGGCTCTTCGCAGTTTTTGCACAAGTTTCAGAAGTGATGGTTGCACCAGATTCCATGAATTTTCGTTGCATCCCAGAATACTGTGGCCATATCCTTCTTCGTTCACAACGTTTGAAGGGAATTTATTGGTCTGTCTGGAGAACCAAATGATCCCATACTATTGACTGTTGTTTTGTCTCAGCGCCCGCCAAAAACATTTCTCTTTTTGTGACGTACGGTGAAATAAAGTCTAAGCCATTTCTTTTGTGGATCTCCGTTAGCACTTTCGGTACCCACCGAACACAGCCCCTGCAGTAGGCTATTTTTTCTGTAACAGCCTTGTACAAAACAGTCACACAAAGTGACAAAATTGTGAAACGACCATTCTCAAAAACTTTTTCATCATTTTTCTCGACGAGTTCACCATTCACAGAAGGTCTACGAACCTTTGGCTCTTCCATCTTTTAAAATTCGTATCAATTGACACACAACACCTTTACTGATCGTGTTTAAACTGTATAAAGCACTCATTTTGAGAGGTTATAATGAAAAAGTGTTTGGATGCTGAAACCTTACTGAATCACAGATTATGTCGAAAAGTAACAATGGCGCTTAATTATGCAGTGCAGCTCTTAATTTTCGAATGACCCTCGTAGTTGGTCAGCATAAACATGCATGCTATTTCCTTTAGAGTCTAGATCTCGACAAACAAATACAAATAATAATAATCATTTTGTTTATTTCTTTTAAAAAATTATTTTAAGTGGGAAAGGGAAAAAACAATAATTATAATACTTTAGCAAGAAATATACTTATACACCCCATTAAAAGGTTATTAACCGTTAGCCCAGCTGATGTATTGCACAAATCCACATTGCAAACTTCACACGATGTAAAAATATTGCTCATACCACAGATTGACGATATCGCACAATCTCTTCGTACTACATCCTCTGAAAGAAAAGGTACTTAGATGTATTTTTATAAAAGTTTTAACTTCCGTATACCATCAGGCTTCTTTGTCACCAATTTAGCACAAACTTCATTATTATTACAAGTAGTTGGAGGTATTACACTATTCAAATAATTACCACAATCACCACGAGAAGATGAAGTGCAACGAAAACACTGAAGTGATGATACTAAAATGTTTTTAATACCTTAAGAAATGCAATTCAGTAACATAAGTACTTACCTGAAGATAATAATAATGATATTATGCACACTATTAAAATCATGGTTTGAGATAACATGGTAAGATAGACTGTTAGCTAGGATCAGCAACGAAGGTTTAAACTTTATTAGTTATTATTTACACTTTGATAACTTCGGTACATTATGTGTAATATAAGTACAATTTAAGATAAACACTTTCATCTTTTAATTACGCCGACAGTTGTTAATACTTTTGCAAACTTTAAGAAAAAATTTATGAGTTTGCAAGACTTTACTTTCCTGATTAAACGTGAGGGATTTACAACTATCAATTAAAATCCGTTAGCTCAATAGATTTTTATGGATCAATCAATGCAACGGTCTTTTTGCTTTGTGGTCAATTTAATTATTGACAACTATTGAGTTAGCAGAGCAGAATCAGCAGAACTAGAGTTGATATAGTGACTAATAAAATGCGAATATTCCTCCTTATTTAAGAAATTTGTAACATATTCCACTTGTTAAATTGATATACCAATTTTCATGAGTCAAAGCAGTTGCG
>JARFJB010001992.1:295000-305000 GCA_036346205.1 Vesta saturnalis
AAGGTATAAACGAACGATAGAAGAAACGCGCACGCGGAAGTGGAAAGAGTACTGCGCACAAAACTCCGGAAAGGACCCTTGGGGAACGGCGTATAGGATCCTAAGGGGTAAGCAAACGGGAAGACGCAGCCTAACTACGGTTAGGCGGGAAGACGGGTCGATGACGACAGGCGCTCTAGAAACCGCGGAGACGCTATTGGAAACGTTCTTTCCGACGGACGACCGCAATAGCGACGAGCCGGTTCACCGGGCAATAAGGAAGGCGCACGAAACAACGGGAATGTGCGGACCGGACGACCGAAGCATCACCGCGGAGGAAATCCGAAAAGCATTGAAACGCATGAGCACCAAAAAAGCACCGGGACACGACGGGATCCCACCGGACGCGGCGTTAAAAGCGCTGGACGCTACGCCGGATGTCTGGTTGAAGATTTTCAACTCGTGTTTGGACAGGGAATATTTCCGGTATGCTGGAAATTACAAACGATGCGATTCATTCCGAAAGCGGGAAGAAGCGACGCCACGGACCCTAAAACCTACCGGCCAATAAGTTTACTTCCAGTCATAGGAAAAGCCCTGGACAGAATAATAGCGACGCGTATAGAACACCACGTAAAAACCGCGGGAGGATTTAACCCAAATCAATTTGGATTCAGCTCGGGAAAGACCACCGTAGACGCGATAAGGAAGGCAGTTCGGGAAGTTAAAGCGGCGAGAGCGAGGGGGGATTACTGCGCCGTCATATCGCTCGACATCCGAGGCGCTTTCGATAGCGCCTGGGTGCCGGCGATAGGATGGGAGATCCTACTACCTCGGAATTTAATCAAGATCGCCGGAAGCTACTTCAAGAACAGGACGGCGCAGGTGCAACTGACCAACGAGGTTGCGAGGAGGCGGGTAGAACGCGGATGTCCACAGGGAAGCTGTACCGGGCCGGTATATTGGAAGATAATATATGACACTATATTCAGAGCCAGGCTGCCTCCGGGATGCAGCCTAATAGGATACGCCGACGACACGTTATTAATCTCAACGGCCGCCCAATATAAACGGTTAAAAAGCGTAACGAACACTGCACTTGAAACGTTAGTCGCGTGGGGACGCGAGTTTAAACTCGAATTTAACGCGAATAAGTCGGAAGGGGTATTTTACGGGAAACCATCGTTTAGGTTGGGTAACGAAAGAATTCGCTGCAAGGAGTTTATTAATTATATAGGCGTGCTGATAGATAACAGGTTAAACTGGAAATAACACGTTAAATACGCGAGCGCAAAGGGAAAACAGATAGGGAATAAAATAGGAGCGGCCGCGAAATTAACCTGGGGAATCAAGGGAGCGGCACTAAAAACTATATATGAAGGCGCGATACAGCCGGCTGTATTATACGGGGCAGAAATTTGGGGGGAAAGATTAGGCGTAAAGGAACGAAATAAACTCTTAAGCGCGCAACGAACGATGGCCGTGAAGACGGCCCGGGCGTATAGGACGGTATCAACCGAAGCAGTATTAGTCTTAAGCACGTTATTGCCGCTAGATTTTTTATTACAGGACGAAAGAGACCGTGCAGCGGCCCGAAGAGGCGGAAGGGCAAGCGGGAGAGTACTCGGCGGACTAGGATACGCGAACAGAACGGCCGAAACGAGGGTCGACGCCGGCGAATTGGGGCATCCGGCCGACGTGGCTTCATCCTCCGACTTCTACATCGGAGAGGAGGGAGCGGCCGACGTCAGGTGCTACACGGACGGCTCGGCATCGGAAGGGGAACGGAGCGGCGTACGTAATATACCGAGGTGGGAGGAAATAGCTAGCGGCGGAGTAAGGCTGGACGAGGGTTGCAGCAACTTCCAGGGCGAGCTGGTCGCGATCGTCGAAGCCCTAGGGTACGCGCTGGGACATTTGCGAGACGTCCCGGAAATATCCATCCGTCGGACAGCAAAGCCGCACTGCTCGCTCTGACAAATGTCTCTAGGCCTACCGAACTCGTGGCGGAGGCCTGGCGACTGTTACGTCGGGTAGCGGCGGTGTCGGCCGTCAAGCTACATTGGGTGAAGGCACACGCCGGAAACCCCGGAAACGAGAGGGCAGACCGGCTCGCAAAGGAAGCAGCTAGGGACGACAACGCGCGGATCGCCTACGCCAAGATTCCGATGACCACGGTAAAGAGGTTACTGTTAAACAGGACAATGGAAAGATGGCAGGAAGATGGACCGGCGCGGCGACCGGCCGCTTAACCTTCAGGTTTCTACCGGACGTCGCACAGAGGATATTTACTGCACCCGAGTTGGACCTTTACAGTCCAGCTCGTAACGGGGCACGGCGGAACCGGAAGTTACCTAAAAAGATTCGGGAAGACCGAAGACGAACGGTGTGCGTGCGGGCACGCCACCGAAGACTCCGGTCACATAATTTTCGATTGTGAGATCGAGGAAGGCGCTAGAAGGTTGGCGGATACGAGACTGGTCGGCGCGAGCCTACGGTGGCCACAAACGTGGGAGGAAATCACGGCGATGGCGGGCGAACGGGAATGGTGGACGGAACTATCTAAATTCGCGAAACAAGTGCAGAGACTTAAACCGAACGTTGCGCGAGTAGTGTAATCCGGGTCGTTATTGCTAAAATCGCGTCTTTTACCTACTGTGACACATTACCGATTATGACTTTATTACCGATTGGGACAATATATAAACCGGATTTGACAGTGGCGGGCGCGCGTGCGGCATCAAGTTTCCTCATGTCGCGCGCAAACTATTTTAAGGACCACCGGATCTAAATTACGTTCCGGTGTTAGGGTAGGCCCCCTCGGAAGAGAGGCGGAAGAAACGGATCCCCGATAACCACGTAAAGGTCTTGCGAATGGTTGCCGTGGGTGGGATGCGGGGCGGAAGAAGCCGCAGGACGGTGCGGACCTTGCGTCAACCGGATGTCGCTCGTAAGGAAACGACGGGCGAACGAAGGTCCATCCACGGCATCGTTTCGGGTCAAGTGGAAGTTGCCAAGTTTTTTATTGGACGTCGCCGATCTTCCGAGGGTATCGAATCGATGGGAAGGAGTAGCGGATAAGGACCACCGGAGCAGCCACGGAGTCGGAGCGACGTGGGGGCGACGGTGTTAGTGAAAGTGCTAGTGCTAGTGACCGCGAGTGACAGTGTTTATCCTGCGGAAATGACGGAAAAGTGCTAGTGCTTGAGTAGGTTTGACCGGACGCAAGCTTCACATGCGTACAGTCGACGCATTTCCTTCAAGGGAAAAGCGTCGACTTAGATAAGTAGCGTCGAGGGCGCGAGCTTCACTCGCGTACAGGCGGCGCCGTTTCCGGTGACGGAGACTATAAGCTCCGTCGTCGGAAAGGGCGCGTACCTTATGCATGTATGGGTGCGGGCCTCACTCGCACACAGGGACCACGGTCGCCGACTGTATCCGGCGAACGCGGTCCCTTAACGCTATCTCTCGAGGGCGCGGGCCTCACTCGCGCACAGGAGTTGCGGCCGCCGACTGTAGCCGGCGTATGCAAATCCTTAGCGGTAGCCTTCCGGGCACGGGCTTCACTCGTGCACAGATGCCGCCGTTCTCGGTTCACCGAGAGCGGCGGCATCTTAGGGTGTACGGAACGGGTACGACACCAGTCGTGCACAGGCACCTTCCTTTCGACGCCTGCCACCGAAAGGACGGTGTTCTTAGTTAGCGTATACGAACACGGGCGTGGCTCGTGTATGATACCTTTGATTTTCTAGTTTCGGCGAAATCGGGGTATCCTAGTTAAGTAGTTTTAAGCACGTAGATTAAGTAACTAAAACGGGCGAAGGCTTCACCGTCGCACAAATTTTCTTTTCCCCCGCTCCAACTCTGGGGAGAAGGAAGTTTTTAATAGAATAAGAGTAAGGATACGGACGCGAGTTGCGCTCGCGTACAGCCCTACCACTACGTGGAACAAGGGCGACTTACTTAGAATAGATACTTAATATTAATTTAAATAGAGGGCACGAGCATCACTCGTCCACAGACGACTGGGCCGCCGGCTACGTCCGGAAGCCCAGGATTCTTAAATATTTCGTAAGGTAGATTTAAGAAATAGGCACGGGGCGTCGGAGTAGCCGTCGCTCGGACTCCCATTGGGGTCTTAGTTAAGAAATATAGGGAAAGGGCGCGGTGTTAGGCCGCGTACAGGTGTCATGTGACGCCTTTAGATAAGGAACATAAGGGCGGAAGGCGGGCAGCCCGCTTCACAACCTGCATCTGAGCAGGTTTAGAGTAATTCTTAAATTAGGAATAGGCGGCCGCGGGATTATCCGGCGGACAGCTGCCGCTAGGTAGCTTAGTTAAAGATAAGAAGGTAGGAACGGGCGTAGGATTAGCTTACGCACAGATGCGATTGCCGCATCTTAGACAATACGATTTAGGACGGGTGCGGGAATAGCCCGTACACAGGCACCTGCGGTGTCCTTAATTAAAGGACGAGGGAATAGCCCGAGTACAGATGAGGGAGCCGCCGCCTCGGCGACGACTCCAACATCTTAATATAGGTAACACGAGGGAGGAGGCAAGCGGAGCAACGTGTTCTTTATTTGATTCAGGATTGCTTGCACAGGGTTTCACACTACCCCGGAGCTCGGCGAGCCCCTTCCCTACCCTAGTTAAGGAGCATTATTGTTGAATCAGGAATGTAAGCATTTCTACAGGGCGTTGATTGGACACCTGGAGGAATGTCGATAAAATACTACTTGTAAAATATCGATTATGGGACAATAAATATATATTGAATTGAATTGAATTGTCTGTCTGTCTGCCTGCCTGCCTGCCTGCCTGCCTGCCTGCCTGCCTGCCTGCCTGCCTGCCTGCCTGCCTGCCTGCCTGCCTGCCTGCCTGCCTGCCTGCCTGCCTGCCTGCCTGCCTGCCTGCCTGCCTGCCTGCCTGCCTGTCTCTGTCCTGCCTGCCTGCCTGCGCTGCCGTGCCTGCCTGCCTGTCATGCTTCTGACTGCTGACTTGTCTCGGCTGTCTGTCTGCTGCCTGGAATGTCGTAAATACTCTGTAAATTCGTTTGGGCAATAATTTTTGAATCTGAATTGAATCTGTCTGTCTGTCTGCTGCTGTCTGCCTGCTGCTGCTGCCTGCTGCTGCTCTGCCTGCTCTGCTGCTGCTGTCTGCTGCCTGTCTGTGCCTGCCTGCCTGCCTCTCTGCTGCTGCTGCTGCTGCCTGCCTGCTGTCTGTCTGCCTGCCTGTCTGTCTGCTCTGTCTGTCTGTCTGTCCTGTCTGTCTGTCTGTCCTGCCTGCCTGCCTGCTGCTGCCTGTCTGCTCTGTCTGCTGTCTGTCTGTCTGTCTGTCTGTCTGTCTGTCTGTCTGTCTGTCCTGTCTTCTGTCTGTCTGTCTGTCTGTCTGTCTGTCTGTCTGTCTGTCTGTCTGTCTGCTCTGTCTGTCTCTGTCTGTCTGTCTGTCTGTCTGTCTGTCTGTCTGTCTGTCTGTCTGTCTGTCTGTCTGCTGTCTGTCTGTCTGTCTGTCGTCTGTGTCTGTCTGTCTGTCTGTCTGTCTGTCTGTCTGTCTGTCTGTCTGTCTGTCTGTCTGTCTGTCTCGTCTGTCTGTCTGTCTGTCTGTCTGTCTGTCTGTCTGTCTGTCTGTCTGTCTGTCTGTCTGTCTGTCTGTCTGTCTTCTGTCTGTCTGTCTGTCTGTCTGTCTGTCTGTCTGTCTGTCTGTCTGTCTGTCTGTCTGTCTGTCTTCTGTCTGTCTGTCGTTCTCGTCTGTCTGTCTGTCTTCTGTCCTGTCTGTCTGTCTTCGTCTGTCTTCTGTCTGTCTGTCTGTCTGTCTGTCTGTCTCTGTCTGCTCTGTCCTGTCTGTCTGTCTGTCTGTCTGTCTGTCTGTCTGTCTGTCTCGTCTGTCTGTCTGTCTGTCTGTCTGTCTGTCTGTCTGTCTGTCTGTCTGTCTGTCTGTCTGTCTGTCTGTCTGTCTGTCTGTCTGTCTGTCTGCTCCTGTCGCCTGCCTGCCTGCCTGCCTGCCTGCCTGCCTGCTCTGCCTGTCCTGCCTGCCTGCCTGTCCTGCCTGCCTGCCTGCCTGTCTGTCTGCTGTCTGTCTGTCTGTCTGTCTGTCTGTCTGTCTGTCTGTCTGTCTGTCTGTCTGTCTGTGCTGTCTGTCTGTCCTGTCTGCCTGTCTGCTGCTGTCTGTCTGCTGCTGTCTGTCTGTCTGTCTGCTGTCTGTCTCTGTCTGCTGTCTGTCTGTCTGCTGCCTGCTCTGCCTGCCTGCCTGCCTGCCTGCCTGCCTGCCTGCCTGCCTGCCTGCCTGCCTGCCTGCCAGCCTGCCTGCCTGCCTGCCTGCCTGCCTGCCTGCCTGCATGTCTGCCTGCCTGCCTGCCTGCCTGCCTGCCTGCCTGTCTGCCTGCCTGCCTGCCTGCCTGCCTGCCTGCCTGTCTGTGCGCGCGTGCGTGTTTTTAGAATATGTGTTCGTTTATGTTACAACTTTCAACAAATTTTGAAAATTCTATCATCTATCTATATATATATATATATATATATATATATATATATATATATATATATATATATATATATATATATATATGTATATATACATGCATGTACAGGGTGGGCCACCACCAACGCGTCGGTCTCTAGCACCCAAACGACTGAATTTTTTCAAAATCTGTTTGGGCGAGAATATGTAAGCCTTCTAGGACTGCAATCTAAAATTAGTTTGATTTATGCAGGGTGATCTACAAACTTGTTACTTATCAAACTTATATTATTTTAAATGGAATACCCTCCTTTTTTTTGAAATAAGGTGTAAAAATAAGGTAGACTTTCATTAGAGTTCCCTATACCTAAACCTTACAGTTTCCGAAATATTTAACGTTCTTTGTAAATGTTGGGTTGTCAAAAAATTCAGGTATTTTTCGATTCAGGAAAGATGAGACAATCTAATCTAGGTCATCGTAATAAGGATGTTTGGAAGTACGTATTCTGTTGTTTATTGTTTGAAATCATAATTTATAAAATACAAAGAATAACGCGTAAAGTTAACAAGCTTCAAAGTTAAATATCTTGGTTATTTTAAATACAACGCCCAAGAAATTTTTATCGGAATGGAATAGTCTTTTGACAATAGTTCGAACTGTATTAGGGTTCCCTATACCTTACTTCAATACTTTTCGAGAAATTAGTGTATTTGTTACATTTTTAGAAATTACGCCATTAACTCATGTCGATCAGTTAGAATTACAAGGGTTACAAATGTGTTAAACGGTTTTTGGTTTATTAAGGTTATCAAGGTTATACGGTTGCTGGTCTTGAAAAAGACCGTTTTACATTATGCACCGAGAGCCTACTGCTGGATTTGTCACTACAGTAAATATTCAAACTGATGACCGTCTTCTTGAATGTATAGTCTAATTCTTTCTTCCAAATTTTGTCTGACCTTTCTTAACATATCTGGAGTAATTGTGTCCACCGCATTTCTAATTCTCTCTTTCATATTGTCTGCAGTAGTAGCAGGAATATTGTAAACAATATTTTTAATATAGCCCCATAAAAAGTAATCCATTGGAGTAAGACAAGGCGATCTTGGTGGCCAATGACATGGTCCGTTCCTTCCAATCCATTTATTAACAAATTTCCTAGTTAAATAATTTCTAACCCTACGATCAAAGTGTGCCGGTGCCCCATCTAATTGTAGCCACTATTGTCAAAAGACTATTCCACTCCGATAAAAATTTCTTGGGCGTTGTATTTAAAATAACAAAGATATTTAACTTTGAAGTTTGTTAACTTTACGCGTTATTCTTTGTATTCTATAAATTATGGTTTTAAACAATAAACAACAGAATACGTACTTCCAAATATCCTTATTACGATGACCTAGATTAGATTGTCTCGTCTTTTCTGAATCGAAAAATACTTGAATTTTTTGACCACCCTACATTTTCAAAAAATGTTAAATATTTCGGAAAGTGTAAGGTTTAGGTATAGGGAACTCTAATGAAAGTCCACCTTATTTCAAAAAAAAAATTAAAAAGGAGGGTATTCTATTTAAAATAATATAACTTTGATAAGTAACAGGTTTGTAGATCACCCTGTATAAATCAAACTAATTTTAGATTGTAGTCCTAGAAGGCTTACATATTCTCGCCTAAACAGATTTTGAAAAAATTCAGTCGTTTGGGTGCTAGAGACCGACGCGTTGGTGGTGCTACCTGTATATATATATATATATATATATATATATATATATATATATATATATATATATATATATATATATATATATATATACTTAATTCGATCACTTTTTATTTAAATTAGACCGTTTTCTGCGTGGTTTTCGGTTCTCGTACTTCCTATCGGACTTGAGAAAATAAAAATTATATTTTGGAATCGATGTTTATTAATTGTTATCATTTAAGCTAATAAAATGACTTCTTATGACAATGCTTACGTTTGGGTTTGTTACGGAAAGAGTTTATTACACAGCTGTACATTTTTATCAATCACATCTGGCATATCTCGTATTTATCCTACTGTTATAAATACGTATTTATGATTGCTTTATACTCAGCGGTACCATGGGATAAAGTAAGTGATTTGCTTAGTTCCCCATCATTTTATTGTTATTTCAAAATGTTTACCTGTTTGAGTTCAAACCTTAGGCAAAAGGGTGGTATTTGCGCCTTAAGTTTGCTTTACGATTTTATGAGTTTTAACAATCGTATCTGGCAAGGGTTTAAAGGGACCGTATTTTTCGTATAAATTCAATGCTATAGCAATCCTAAATACTATTCACGCGCCTTTTTTTATCTAAAGAGGCGTTCCACACGCTACTAAAATTCTACTGGTTAGATTATTATTATTTTTGTTTATTATTAATATTCAAGCTACTGGGTTAAAAAAAATATGTTCAAAAACTCACCCTTACCGTACAGTACGTTAGTGATTTAGAAATAAGTTTTTTTTACTCATAGTAGTAGTAGTAGGCTAAGATCTTCCTAATGTGCCAAAGCACTCAGGAACACTGGGAGGGTTTAAGGATATTGTTAGGCTGCCGAGAAATTTTTATGAATGGCTACCTTAAATTGACTTAGGTCAAAATTTGGTGGAAAACAGAAACTGGGTAGTGCATTCCACAATTTGGTGGCCGTGTGGAAAATAGTAGATCGAGCCCGTTTAATGTGATACGATAGCATTTTGAGTGCGTAAATACGGTGTAAATCTGCAAACCGAGTGTTCCTAGCGAAGATGGCCTGCAATGGTATTAAGGAGTGTATTTCGAAGGCACATTTGCCATGGTATTAGCGATAGAAGAAGGAGAGAACCGAAACTGTTCTTCTATGCTCAAGAGGTTGTAGGTCAGAAGTCATTTATAAGCCTTATAGCACCTTTTTAGATGCAATTGCCTTAAACTCGTCCTTTTACTTGGACGACCCGACACAAAAATTACTACTACTGCGTCATCGCACCGATTGCAATTTCAAGCTACTACCAGATAATGGCAATCCGATCAATTCTCGTCTCCGCTGAGCTTTAAGAACCCTAAGCAGTATAAGGCTCACAACGATTTATTTTAATAATCTTATCCACACTACCTTTTCAGTATCGCGTCGTTAATTTTAAATTGATTCCATTCCTGCATGTTTACTACAATTAAGCTTAGCTACAAAGAATCAATTTCTAATGACGTAATTTTCACTCAAATTAACTATAAGTTAACAACCACCTGAATAGGATTATCGGATATTTGCTATAACAAAATCTACTTTCGTTTTACTTATATAGTACGATATCTTCCCAATTTAAAACTAATATCTTTTTGTGAACAAAAATAAAAACGCCATAACCACATAATCTGAACACGAAAACCTTGCAACAATTTCTAATAAATCCCGTTACGTAAAATGCACAAAAAAGATGTATCTAAGTCAATGCTTCCCAAACTTCATAACTGAATATACCCCTATTTAAAATAAAGTATGTACTTAACAAAACTTGAATAGCATGCTTTTCTGTTATGATTTCTACACCCGGTGACA
>JARFJB010001992.1:312500-520000 GCA_036346205.1 Vesta saturnalis
GACGCAGACGCAGACGCAGACGCAGACGCAGACGCAGACGCAGACGCAGATGCAGACGCAGACGCAGACGCAGACGCAGACGCAGACGCAGACGCAGACGCAGACGCAGACGCAGACGCAGACGCAGACGCAGACGCAGACGCAGACGCAGACGCAGACTCAGACGCAGACGCAGACGCAGACGCAGACGCAGACGCAGACGCAGACGCAGACACAGCGCGACACAGACCAGACCAGACACAGACACAGACACGACACAGACACGACACAGACACAGACACAGACACAAACAGACACAGACACAGACAGACAGACAGACACAGACACAGACACAGACACAGACAGAACAGACAGACACAGACACAGACACAGAACAGAGAGACAGGACAGAGACAGAGACAGAACAGAGACAGAGACAGAGACAGAGACAAGACAGAGACAGAGACAGAGACAGAGACAGAGACAGAGACAGAGACAGAGACAGAGACAGAGACAGAGACAGAGACAGAGACAGAGACAGAGACAGAGACAGAGACAGAGACAGAGCAGAGACAGAGACAGAGACAGAGACAGAGACAGAGACAGAGACAGAGACAGAGACAGAGACAGAGACAGAGACAGAGACAGAGACAGAGACAGAGACAGAGACAGAGACAGAGACAGAGACAGAGACAGAGACAGAGACAGAGACAGAGACAGAGACAGAGACAGACAGAGAAGAGACAGAGACAGACAGGAGAGACAGAGACAGAGACAGAGACAGACGAGACGAGACGACAGACAGACGAGACGAGAGAGACGAGCGAGACGAGACGAGACAGACGAGACGAGACGAGACGAGCGAGCGAGACAGACAGACGAGAGCGAGACGAGACGAGACGACGAGACGAGACAGACGAGACAGAGAGAGACGAGACGAGACGAGACAGACGAGACGAGACGAGACAGAGCAGACAGAAGACAAGACAACAGAACAGAACAGAAGAGACACGACAGGCACACGACACAGACACAGACACAGACACAGACACAGACACAGACACAGACACAGACACAGACACAGGAACACGACACAGACACAGACACAGACAGACACAGACACAGACACAGACACAGACACAGCAGACACAGACACAGACACAGACACAGACACAGACACAGACACAGCACAGACACAGACACAGACACAGACACAGACCCAGACACAGACACAGACACAGGCATAACACAGACAACGACAACAGACACAGACAAACAGGACGACAGACACGACAAGACGCACGGACGGACGGACGCAGACGCGACGCGGACGCAGACGCAGACGCAGACGCAGACGCAGACGCAGACGCAGACGCAGACGCAGACGCAGACGCAGACGAAGACGCAGACGCAGACGCAGACGCGGACGCAGACACAGACGCAGACGCAGACGCAGACGCAGACGCAGGACGCAGACGCAGACTCAGACGCAGACGCAGACGGAGACGCAGACGCAGACGCAGACGCAGACGCAGACGCAGACGCAGACGCAGACGCAGACGCAGACGCAGACGCAGACCAGACCAGACGCAGACGCAGACGCAGACGCAGACGCAGACGCAGACGCAGACGCAGACGCAGACGCAGACGCAGACAGAACAGACACAGACACAGACACAGACACAGAGCACAGACACAGACACAGACACAGACACAGACACAGACACAGACACAGACACAGACACAGACACAGACACAGACACAGACACAGACACAGACACAGACACAGACACAGACACAGACACAGACAGCACAGACAGACACAGACACAGACACAGACACAGACACAGACACAGACAGAACAGACAGACACAGACACAGACACAGAACAGAGACAGAGACAGAGACAGAGACAGAGACAGAGACAGAGACAGAGACAGAGACAGAGACAGAGACAGAGACAGAGACAGAGACAGAGACAGAGACAGAGACAGAGACAGAGACAGAGACAGAGACAGAGACAGAGACAGAGACAGAGACAGAGACAGAGACAGAGACAGAGACAGAGACAGAGACAGAGACAGAGACAGAGACAGAGACAGAGACAGAGACAGAGACAGAGACAGAGACAGAGACAGAGACAGAGACAGAGACAGAGACAGAGACAGAGACAGAGACAGAGACAGAGACAGAGACAGAGACAGAGACAGAGACAGAGACAGAGACAGAGACAGAGACAGAGACAGAGACAGAGACAGAGACAGAGACAGAGACAGAGACAGAGACAGAGACAGAGACAGAGACAGAGACAGAGACAGAGACAGAGACAGAGACAGAGACAGAGACAGAGACAGAGACAGAGACAGAGACAGAGACAGAGACAGAGACAGAGACAGAGACAGAGACAGAGACAGAGACAGAGACAGAGACAGAGACAGAGACAGAGACAGAGACAGAGACAGAGACAGAGACAGAGACAGAGACAGAGACAGAGACAGAGACAGAGACAGAGACAGAGACAGAGACAGAGACAGAGACAGAGACAGAGACAGAGACAGAGACAGAGACAGAGACAGAGACAGAGACAGAGACAGAGACAGAGACAGAGACAGAGACAGAGACAGAGACAGAGACCGAGACCGAGACCGAGACCGAGACCGAGACCGAGACCGAGACAGAGACCGAGGCCGAGACCGAGACCGAGGCCGAGGCCGAGACCGAGACCGAGACCGAGACCGAGACCGAGACCGAGACCGAGACCGAGACCGAGACCGAGACCGAGACCGAGACCGAGATGCAGACGCAGACGCAGACGCAGACGCAGACGCAGACGCAGACGCAGACGCAGACACAGACACAGACACAGACACAGACACAGACACAGACACAGACACAGACACAGACACAGACACAGACACAGACACAGACACAGACACAGACACAGACACAGACACAGACACAGACACAGACACAGACGCAGACACAGACACAGACACAGTTGTAATACAACTTTTATGGTGGACAAGTAGTCACGATTGCAGAAATATAGAAAAGAAAATCGTTAAATGCTAAAAGAAAAGGAATGTAGGTATTATATAAGATGAAATTAACATCAATTATCCCTAATATTGTAGGTGGGCACACTGAAGTGGTACGAAATGCCTTCCGTTATTCGACAGGAGGATCCGTAAGTTGTTTATGGTTGTACGCTTTCAGTAGATAACAAAAAAATTTAGGAATGAATAGCAAATAAAGAAGACCTACGTAACAACTCACCTCTTTTACGACGAAAAACTTCCTTGGTATCCGTAGTGTTCTTGCGAGTAATTTAGAACAGTGATTTTCAGAAAACCCAAATAATTCTTGCTATAGCAAATTTTTTTAATTAATATTCGAAAAATATTCAATTTAGCAATTTTAGAAGAGATCAGCCATTTTCCATAGCGTTGTAAAATGGCGATCGCAAAGAAGGACACGAGAAATTCAGTACGCTTTCCCAAACGAAACATTGTTAGAATTGATTTCTTTGTTATCGACTGATATTGAATAAAATAGCTATTGTGTTTGAATGTCCTAACCTCGCCCTCTAATGGGAGTTCCATAAACTAACACAGTTATCTATTATTGAGTAGATATAAACCTTTGAGGATTCGGCCATTCGCTAATAGGTGGTGTAAATATGTACTTTAGTTTATAAAATATTTGTTTGATTTACTTTGCTTTACATAACAGAAAATAAAGACATTATTTTAATAAAAGGAATTTGCTATAGCGTGTAGTGTGTGTTATTTAGTATTTTTTTCATCGTGAGATATTTGTGTAGAAGTATGTTTACAACGTTATAAAATGAGATAATAAGTCGATTTAGAATTTCTGAAACAAAAGTCGATTGCGTAACCTTCTGTACCCACACACACGCACACACGCACTCGCGCACGCACGCCCGTTTGGCATACAACTCCTTTTGCACCCTGCACTTCAGTCTGAACTCCTGACTATAGTATTAGGCTGCCATCCTCCATCTTCACAGTATCCTTTCCTTTGCGCTTTGTCTCCGATACATACAGAATATCAAGGTGCTTTTCATACATTCCATTCGAAATTTCAAATTATTTACATGTATACCTCTAACATTTCAGGTACCGACACGCCATTAATTCCTTGCACAGTGGTCAGCAACGAGGGTTGTCTGTTTCGACCTTGACCACCCCTTGTATCCAGGTCGATCCGAGGCAATTGTATTGTTCTCGTGAGTAATACCCTAGCGAGCAGACCGGTTACTGGCCAAATGGTGCCCCGGACGATGTAGCATTCCCTACTAACAGTATCGTCCTACTACCGGACAGTTGTTTGTCACTGCCTAGACAAGGAGGTAAGAAGTAGAAATCTAGACAGTCAAGAAAGATACAACTAATATAGCTTATACTTAATGCATGAATATCTAAATATATTGTATATATATATATATATATATATATATATATATATATATATATATATATATATATATATTATAGTTTAGTTCGAGTTACCAGGAGCAGAACACGAAGACTTGAAAATGGCAGATGAGATTATGCCGAAACGTCGTCATTTCAACATCGCTTCTTTAAGAACCATGGAGGAGAATCTATGCGAGACCAAGCCGGAAGAACATCAACTTCATATATATATAGTAGTTATGTAATATATATATATATATATATATATATATATATATATATATATATATATATATATATATATATATATCATACACATTTTCACTTACGTACACTATCACATAACATCACGTTTCAACAAGATTGGTCCCTATACGATTCTTGGCTCCGCGCCACTCACCAGACTTGCTGTTATTTATTTGCGATCAAATGTTTCAAATATTTTTAATCTAGCTTTCCGAGTTGTAGTTATTTTGTTGTTATTTGGTTTAGTTTATCAAATTTCTTTTATTATTATCGCGAACCGTGACAACTTAAACGTTTCCATCTTATAAGTTTCTTTTTTATTCAAGTGAAGGGTAACAATAAATAACGATAATGGCCCTGTTAGCTCTCCCGACATTAATTGTTTACCTTTAGGATTAATTAATTCCAATTAAAATGAAACACAGCAACAAAGCTAAAGGTTAGCTCACGTTTTGAATTTGCAGTCAAGGAAAAATATACTTTAAGACAATATGCAACACAATGTTATAATTAAACTTAAAATCACATATAGTACCAAAAATAAAAGTTGGATCAACCTTCAGATCTAAAAACAAAGGAAAAAAATGTTCAAAAACTTACCACTTAATACGGATCTGCCCTGCGTAATCCCATTCTTTTGTAGTTTTATATTTGTGCCATTACGGCTTTCTTTAAAGAGGCATTTTCCACGTTAAAAACTTCCACTGTTTAGATTATTATTGTTTGTTTATTAGTAATTTTCAAACCGTTGAAAATCTATTTAGTAACTTCCTGCTTGTATTTAGACATAGATGACACAACTTGCTGTTATTTGTTTTCGAAAAGAAAATTATTTAATTACTTTCATTTATAATTTTGATTACAAATTAGAGCTAGATATTTGTTTATTTATATATTTATTTACTTTTTTGGTACTTTGCATTGCGGATTCGATCTAGTTAGTTGTTTTTATCATTTAAGCTAATCAAGCAGTTCCTATGACAATGCTTAGTTTGGATTTGTTATAGCAAGGGTTTCAATATAAGGATGAATCACATCTGGTATTTTTCGTAAAATTACAGATACGTATTTATTATTGTTGTATACTACGCGCTGCCGTGGGCTGCAGTAAGTTATTTTATTTGTTCTCTGTGATTTATTGTTATTGCAAAAATGTTTACCTGTTTGAGTTCAATCCTTAGAGAAAAGGGTGGTATTTACGCTTTAAGTTTACTTTATAATTTTATGCGTTCTAACAGTCACATCTGGCATGGGTTTAAAAGAGCGGTATTTTTCGTAGAAATTCAATACTATAGCAATCCTAAATGTTATTTTCGCGCCTATTTTAACTAAAGAGCCATTTAGTCGTTACAAAACTTCTACTGCTTAGATCATTATTATCTTTGTTTGTTATTAATATTCAAACCGCCGGTTATAAAATATGTTCAGAAACTTATCCTTACTTGATTGATTTAGAAGTTGTCATTTTAACATGTATTTGTTTCAATAACTGAAAGATAGGAGCGGAGCAACTTTAAACACGTCCTACAGAAAATATTCTAACTTTAATCAAAATTGATTCACATTCAGTTACAAGATTTGTCTAAAAAAATACAGTGTGTCAGTGGAAAATCCAATTCACCAATTTTGGCTAATATCTTTATGGATAGTTTAGGAAATAAAATATTTGAATTAAATTTTTCTAAGATTGTATTTTGGTTTCGTTAAGTGGATGATATTTCAGCACGTTTTCATAGTTCATTAGATTTTATTGATGAGTTATTAATTAATATTAACAATTTAGATCTTAACATAAAATTTGCACTAGAGAAACAACGAAATATAGCCATTCATTTTCTATATTTAAACCTACATATACAGATATTACAATTCCAAACGATTCATGTCATCATAAAGCACATTAGTTAGCTGCATATAGATCATTAATACATAGAGCAATATAATTTCCATTAAACCAAACAAACTTCAATAATGAAATATAAATTATAAAACAACTTCCACAAGTAAATGGTAAGATATTAGATATAATTGACATTTTACTTATAAAGGGTACAAATTAACTATCAAAACACTTACGCAGATCAGACAGAAAACAAATACACAGTAATTTCATATTTGAGGAAAATAGAAAAGTAGCACCCATATTGCAAAAGAACAAGAAGTACGCGGTAGATTTCCAAACTAATAGCAATGTTCTTAAATGTGTATGTAATGCCAAAGATTCAACCAACGACATTTTGAAATTGGGTATTGATATACTGAACTACACATTCTATAACTCTGTTTATATTGAACAAATACTTAGGAACTTTGATATTAGATGCAAACAACACATTAGATGTTGCAATTACTTGCAAATATAAACACACAGACAAATCAAATTATGCTAAAATTTAATTTTATTATTTTACTTATATATTTTCTCTTGGTAATGATACACGTTGTATCAAAAGGGCGTAGAGTAAAAATAATTATAATAATTTTAAGATCAATTAGTTCAAATAGAAACCACAGTTAATGTAGTTTTGTGTAATTATAAGTGAATTAAGGTCATTATGCCATTTAAATTCTACTTAAATTTCCGTATAAGTTATAACCAGATAATTCATATTTAGAGAAAAATTTTGTGCTAACCGCAAATAAAAACTAGATTAATTCCACTTTTACTTCAAATATACTCAGTTGCTTATAGGTTCATAGCAACTATGGCTTGGTTTAATGCATTTAAAACAAGTATTATAAAATCCCTTTGTTAGTGCTTCCCTTTGCGGTTGAGAGCGAGCAGCTACATAAGAGAGTGCCGGTCTCAAAAAAAAATAGTTTTGGGGATGCAAAATGTAAAAAAGAAAAAAGCAGTAACGACACAACAACAATAAATAATGATTAGTGCTTCGATTAATATACGAAGCCAGTAATCCACAACGCTGCGTTTTTTTCTTAGATGTGTTGGTGGAAGCTACAATAATCTTACAAGAAATAATGATTTGTAGGCATCGTAGCCTCTATTGTCTTCCATGATTGGTCTTACACCAGAAATATGGAAATCGTGAAAATTTACTTAGTCGCATTTAGCTTTTTGCCAAAGAACCCTTGTTTTTTAACAAACGGTAAGTCTGCTCCGAATTCTTTTAGAAAGATAGCATAATACTCGATTGTTAAATAATGTTATTGCCGTTTTGGCAAAGTGCGAGTGAAAATTAATTTGTATTGTAGAATCATCAATAACACGATGGTGACTAAGCGTTACATTTGTATTCAGTTTCATAGTATTTTTTTTGGGTATGCACTTAATTGGATTGTTGTTAATGTTAAATTCGTTTACTACATTTAAGCAAGTCTGTTTATAATATATTAACGCACACTTTCATATACATATCAAATACATTACATTTTACTAAAAAGTAAGTAGATTACCATTCCTATTAATAAATATGAAGGTATTGTTCGAGACGATACGTTACATAGATCTGTACTACAAACATCACAAGTCTTAAAAGGTAATCCAGGAGCAGAGCACATTGACTTCGTTCCACAACTCCTCGTTATGGACACTGAAAGGTTATGATTATTATTGCAATTAAATTGTTACTACGCACCTGCAGGTTTGTCTGTCACAACTTTGGCACATACTGCATCAGGAATATTGTCACAAGATTGCTTTGGTGCAGTTCCACTGAAAGGATCCGTACAATCATTGTGCGATATCAATGAACTGCATTGATAACATTGAAGTGCCATTACTACAACGTTCATTACACTTATTTAATTTAAAAATTACAGAAATGTGTATATTTACCAGAATTTAATAGCAATAGTACATTAAAACCTATTAAAACAATACGTAAGGACGACATCGTTATGCGCTGTTGTAAAACACTAAACTAATGAACTTTTAACATTATTCAACGATTATATCAGTTTTGATAAACGCGGATGTGTTGTGGTTGGTTTAGTAAAAAAAAGATTACATTAAATTTTTTATCACTTCCACAAATAATAGTTTATATGGGTTTTTATTGTTTTTATATTACACATAAAATTATATTTTTGTAACTTAGGTTTGGTTTTGAAAAGTACTGTATTAAACAATACCAGCAACAGGTATTAGAAATTACTATATAAGTGTTAATATGAAGTTTTATTAGATTTATGTTATTCTTATATGTATACTAATTATCACCTGTTTCAATATTTGATGTTTAAAATTTGTAATTTGCTTCCATTTTGATTCTTTAATAGACATATTAAAGAAACACGACGTCCTCTCCATGTCATAGTTACGATTGGCAGATCTCGGAACTCAAAGGCGCACCGCGGCAATGGAAAATTGCCCATAAGCGCCAACAACGTGAACAATTTCGTAAATAAATTTTTGAAACAGTTTTGTTTTAAATTTATTTATTATTCACTACTAAATACAGAAAATGTGGCACCTACGTCATTTATATTATCGGTATTGCTAGAGATTCATACACTTTTTATGTAAATTTCAAACACATCTCTTTTAATGGTGCAAAATATCAGCGACGGTTCATGAGTTATGAAAGAGGGTGGATACAAGAAAAAACTTAGCTATATTTTGTACATGCAATCCAAAAAATTAAAAAAAAATCATAAACTTCACTTTTTGTCATATTTCACAGACCAATGACTGTAGTTTAAAATGTGATAATTTACAGGTGCATTTTTTGAAGCTTGAAATCTGTACATTAAGATGGTATATTTTGTTTCATTTAAAAAATTGAGTAAATAGCCAAATTATGTAAAAAACAAACAAAAACTTTTTTTAGTACCCAAAATCCATGAAACTTTAGTAGCATTGAAAAATTTTTTTTGCTTACCTGACTAGCATAGATTTATTATATGGCCTTAATACAAGTATATTCAGCCAAAAAAAATTATTTTTTCATTAATATTAGTGTAATTTCTAGAAAATACGAAAACAACGTATTTTTCAGAAAATCGAACCAAGATTCATTTTTAAACAGTATTTTTAGGCTGAATAAATAGCGTTCAGCTGGCTTATGCGTTTTAATTAGAAAAGGGAGAATTTTTAAAATAGTCGTTCACTTTCGGTGTTGTGAAGCCAAGAATATCAACCACGTGTTTTTGTTTCTTGTTTTATTTAAAAAGAATTCTTTTTTAGAAATTGGAGCAATAATAATAATTATACATTTCTATACACGTTGTTTCAATTTTTACAGATTGCACGTAGACATATACTTTTGTACCAGAGAGTTAACAGTGATCTTATTTTCAAAACACTCTTTAAGGTGTCGTTTTGTATATTTGTTTTAATGAATAAAATTTAAAATTTAGATTGTCAGACGTAATAATTATTTTGTAAAAAATAGACTCAAGAACCCCTATAATGTCAATTTTAGGAAAATTACTTTTAAAATCGTCATTTTTAATAAATTGTTTACAAAAGTCAGCCATATTGGACTAGCCATTTTCAATTTTTATTTTTTTACATATTCTTGTTCAGCAACCTCGAAAACCCCTACATTGTTAAAATATTAGTTTGAGCAAAATTATTTTAAAACTTGCTGCCATATTTCAAATTTACCTTCAAAAAACGGTTTTTATTGTTTAAACAATTAAAAAACATTTAGCGTTTTAAATGTAAAACACCTTTCGGTCAGAATTTAACCAAATTTTGATATGTTCTAGAACTTGACCAATTGATCAAATGTCTTCATTGCCCGAAAGCTCAAAGCTCAACAGTTTTCTAGGTCTGCAATATCACTATTTGGTACCTTCAATATATCATAAAATGGACATTTTTGCCAATATTAACGCAAAACTTAGTGGAATGTTATTTTTTTCTGCTATTGGTTACAACCTTTTCTTTAATTTCATTATTTTTGTACATACACCTGATATACAAAGTGAGGCCAAATATATGTATCTGAAAAGAATTATACGGTGGTATTGTTTTGATATTTTGGTGAATGGAAGTTAATATATATATATATATATATATATATATATATATATATATATATTATATTATATATTATTATTGCAAGTTAAGTCCCCTAGACGTCCGTTATACAGAGTGTTTCATTTCTTTAATAGATTTAATTGAGTATTATTATACTTCCTAGTTAATTTTCTGATAACTTAATTGAAATGTCTATATTAAAATAAACTATTTGCTAACTGTATATATCTACATAATAGTCACGATGTGTTTATACTGATAGTGGGTGTCCAAGTACAAAGGACCAAAGCGATATTTTAAACTTCATATAGGTACGGACAAAATCGTTAACATAAAAAATTCCTTGCAATTGGATGTCGTTTGGAGATTGACAGATAGAAAGGTTAGATGTGCTTCATTTATTATGCTCACTATTTTCTAATAAGGTTATATTCAGTATTTACTTATTCGTTTAAACCAAAACCGTAATGTGGTATTGCGCTTTTTCTTCTGCTTTTATTCGTGCAACTAGATTTTTTTCTGATTTTGCACTTTTCTTTCCGTTTTTCATACTGCAATTATTATGCTTTTCTATTCTCAAAATTATAAAATAACAACAATACAGTAGGTGGCTATGAAACGTCAAAAATTAATCCACTAATTAAGTGATATTGTTGATGCTTAGTTGCAAATCTACTTTTTAAATTAAAATCGTTGAAGAGTTTATGTGAAAAATAAATCGAATTCCATGTTTTGCTTGTGGAAATGCTTTAGTTACTAGGGTTGTGGTGAAAATAAGTGGTGAGGTAAATGCAAGAAAGCAGGAAATTGTGATTGCACGTCGCCGCGAAGCAAATCTACCAGAGTGGGTCATAATAGAAGAAACTCGAATCTGCAATGTCTGCAATATTTCTATCGTAAGGGAAATTCCAGCAATAGACAATAATCCAAATTGTTTGCGATTAAATGTGCTACAAAGGTCAACTCACTTATGCTGCATTTGTAACGATGGGAATGATATACATAAAATATCCATGAAAGGTAGAATTAATATTTTTGTTGAGAGAGAAGATGCGTACTGCTGTAATATTCATTTGGATGAGAATGGTAATCTGTTTGAGTTTCTGCTCCCTGGGTTACGATATGTAAATCGGCCATTATTAGCAAGTTATGAGATTTATATTTTTTCACAAGCATTACGTAAGGAAATTAAGAAAAAAAGCTACCACACGGCTTACGAAGACGAAAATAACTTCACAGATTCTCAATTTAAAGCAGTTTCTCCTATAACTAAAGATCCATTCAATAATCTTTTCAACTTTTGTGACCCCGTTAGAATAGGAAATTCTTTGAGATATGTAAGTAAAAAAGATCTCTTAGCATTCCTGTGCAAGTTACGACAAGGTCTTAGTGATAGTTTTTTAGCGGTTATTTTTAATTATTCCACAAGACAACAAGCCAGTTTAGCTATGTCTCTAGTTAGACAATCTCTTTCTGCAGGATTGTACCACAAAATATTGGATATACTGCTACAAGAGACAGCTACATCGAAAATCATGTAACTCCTTTTGCAAATCGTCTATATAATCAAAACCTGGATCGGCCTCAAGTTATAGTGTATAATGACTATACTTATCTAGAAATAGAGAAAAGTTCTTGTTTTAAAGTGTTGCGACAGTCCTACTGTACTTATAAGGGTAAACATCTTATCAAGCCATCTATGCTTGTTGCCCCGAGCGGATTTATATAGGGCCATATTTCTCAAATTCTGAAAACAACGATGCTAACATACTTATAAGTGAATTTAATAGAGATGTGAATGGAATACGTGAATGGTTTAATGAAGGAGATATTTTCATTCTCGACCGCGGGTACTTGGATGCTATTCCAGCTTTAAATAGATTAGGTATTAATTTTAAAATGCCAGCCTTTTTGCCCAGAGGTAAGCTACAGTTATCCACAGAAGAGGCTAATGATAGTCGTCTCGTTACGAAAACCAGGTGGATCGTAGAAGCACGCAATGGGCACTTAAAATCAATTTTTAAATTTTTTAGCTTTAAGATAAAAACACCCCACATTTGTAATATTGCTGATTTATTCAAAATTGCTGGAGCAATTATAAATAAATATTTTCCACCCATTTTAATACAAGATATATATATATATATATATATATATATATATATATATATATATATATATATATATATATATATATTTATAACTTATTAAAATCGTATACCTTTTATTGGACCAAAACACAAAGATATTATCATAAGATTATATATCTTACCGAGCATCTATAAAAATGTGAATATATAGTTCAATGGTATTAATTTTTAGCAACGGGCCACAACAGTTTGTAAGTATGAATGAAGTCTTAATATTAATATACATTACATTTTACAAAAATGTAATGCATACAAGCTGAATCTCAACTAATTAATATAAATTTAGAGCTACAATGTTAGGTTTTGATATATAAATCCACGCGTGGTACGCACCAAAATTAATGTGCAGTATGCTCTATTAAAGTAAAACGTTTACTGGAGATGAAAACACCGCTCGCTGTCTTAAATGGCCCGTACAAGCGCTTATGGCGAAGATAACCGTAGTCACCAGACATAGGTACTCGAAATAGGGACAGTTCATATGGTTTCTAGGAACATAGTTTTAAGCGTTAGCTTTGCAGGCGCGCCTGACATGAGGAAGGAAACTTTGATGCCATCGTTATTTCTCCATTAAATACTTCCTTTAATTCCACAATAATTAACTGCCCATACGGAATTTCCAAGTCAGTCAAATGATTGTTATCCATAAACGCCATTGTAAGTTCTGTAAATTTTGGTCTGAAGGGCCTCAGTATATCTTTAGGGCTCACATTTTTTACCCGTGCAAAAGCATTTAAATGTGATGGAATTCGCTTTATAAATTTCTGAATACGAACCTTAAAAAAATCTAGACACTTCATTTTGATCATCGCAACCGCGTCATCTGGTAAATTTTGACTGTAATTCTTGTTCAAAGTGATATCCTAAACCACAAGCTTCACGTGGAAAATAATTGTTTTCAAGAAGCATGTCGTTTTTCAGTTTGTCAAGATCATTGTCAAAATGATTTAATAAACTGGGTTCTAATACTTGACGTGAAAACGTCCATATAGTACTGTTGATGTCAGAGAAAGCTTGATAATGATCAACATTACTTGTTTGAAAATACGTGATGTATTTGTTTCAAAATGGGCAGCAAAAAGGTCGAAACAACTTTATTATTTTTATTCTTAAACGCATCATACAGTAGCTTGGCTGTATGGCATCTTTCCTTGTCGGCATGTATACTAAAAAATGTTTCCAATTTTAAATAACTGTACAAAACCTTCTCAACTGCATGTGGTGTCTTGATAACCAACGAGTTGGTGACAGTTGAATAAACTTAGTAAATTTACTATCTGCATTAATTAGATCATAAATTTCTTTATGTTTGTTCATTCTTATTGTGCTGTAATTAAACCAATTGCAGGTTTCTCTAAGCAGAAAGTCAACTTCATCAGAGAAAATTTCTGGTGCCTTAGAGGCATATAAGTGTAAACTGTGGCAAATACACTTGACCAGAACAAAATGATCTCAATTTTATTTTTTTTTGAGAAGTGTGTGATGCTCCATCGGTACCAATTCCTGACAGGTTTTTCAAGTTGACTTTATTTGAAGTAAAAAATTAAAAAATAGCACTATACAGTTCTAAAGCGGTTGTATGAACAACAGAAAATAATGTTAAAAATTTTATAATTATCTCCTTCCTTTGCTCCTGTTATTAATGCCCAAATCATCTATTAATTCCTGGAGCAAAGAAAGAGCAATCACATTTGTGATGATTGCTGAACACTTTATTCGATGTAAACGTAAACTGTCTTCAGGTGTTGATGTTGATGGTCTACCTCTTTTCAAAAAACTATTTAAAGCCATTAATTCATAAATCATTTTACCAAAATGTTTAGGTTAGCGAAGCTTGATTCGGAATTGTGCAATGCATTATCACTCTTATAAAATGTGTCAAAAACAGGATGCTTTCAGTGGAAAACTTTGATGTGAGCAAATTCTCGACCATACTTTTGGCAAATGTTTGTTCAAAAACGGCATGAAAAGGTAAAATTACAAAAAACAGTTTAAAGAACATGTTTTATAAGACCTTGAAGCACTAATTCTTTAAAAAAAACTCGTGACTACGCCACTGGTTTTTGTAAATTTGGATTCATGCTTCAAGCCAGGTCTTACAAAAGTTGTTTTTTGATATACTGTTATAAGAAAACAACCAATTTATTTTGAAATTACACATGATATAGTCTTTGGCAAGAGGATAAAGCAACATTTATAATAATAAGAATAAAAAATATCTAATTAAATTGTTAATCAACAATTGTCGTTTGACAGTGATGTATTTTAATATCTTAGGCCTAGATACTAATGATAATAAAAATAAACTACATGTAAGGGTTTTAATTTAGTATTGTTTTCTAATGATTTCGCTACTTCTTTGAGATTTCTTACATTATCTAACTGTTTTTGCTTTAAGTTTACAATATTATCTGGTTTATAAGTATTAATTTCGACATTGGGTTTGACACTAAAATTGCTGTAGGTATTAACAAACATTTCTTTTTCGGTTATTAATTTACATTCACTGTCTGTAGATATTAAAACATTGTTAATTACTGAAAAGTAGTCTATCTTCCCATTACATTCTTCCGCAACTTGAATATTATTTTTACATGACATTAGAATATTTCTATTTGTTCATTTTAAATAATTTGTTATTTTGAGAAGTTCTTTACGAGAGATTATTTCCATATTTGTTGTTACGGGTGAAAATGGCAGTAGATCGGAAGCAACAGACAATAAAAGGGTCGGTAGCTCAGTGGGATAAAGGGCATGGCCGTGTTACTAACTTTACTAATAGGATAACCCGTAATACTTAAAACATAATAGAGGTAAGTTAAAATTGTATGGGCGCCCGGACGTTTATAAATGTCAATATAGGGGTCGTAATACCTAAATTCGAATGGTACACAGTTTCAAACAAACAAAACCTTTTTGTTCCGAACCAGGCAAATCAGTAAATTACCAAACGATGCGATGTTTCCTACAAAGCTTCAAAATAACTGCACGTAATAAGAATAAAATAACCAACTGATCCGTCAACGATCTTATTTACTCTATTTTTACGTTGCGTTAATCCTTACGAAACTTATCTCTTAAAAGGAAATTATATCACCAAAAACTCAAAGTAGCAATTATTTTTAGAGAAAATCTCATTAATCGTTACGTTAAACCTTTCATTAAAATAATAAAAAAAGTAATTGAACGTTTACGCTGCAAAGTTGCATAACTCAAAATTTCCATAAAATTAAATAAAACACCCGTTATCTTGAACGTAGACAACATATCTAATCTTTTAAATTTGGTAGTCCGTAAATAATAATAACGCAGTAACAAAGGAAAGAAGTCACTATAATATTATACACAGTAATGAAATAATACTCTCAAGTCATTAACAGTATTCGTACATTATGATATATTACAGGATAAACACTCACTAGAGCATCCAGCTCGTAAAAGCCGTAAAGGGCACTCGTCACAACTCCAAAAACGTCAAAATCGTGTGAAAATGTAAAAAAGGCGTCACCTGTTAAAAGAATTTATAGCGGGAAAATATCATCGACAGATCTTAGATTGGTCTAACCGGAAACCAAAACGTTGAATCGAAAATAAAATACTCTAGTACTAAAAATTCTATTCCTCACATCTTTACGCAAAGTTTATCTAAGCTTCAATAAAATCTTAAGATTCAAATATAAAAGCCGCTAACGCGAAATAAAACCCAAAACAAAAAATATTTCGATAAATCTACGTCAAAAATTAACTCAATTAACTTAATTAGCTAACCCAAAATAACTGATCAATACGGTAATTTATTATTCTATTCAAAACAAAAAATACATCACCACAAAACTAAACCAACGCGATCAAAATAAGTTACCTAGCTGCTATAACAAATAATTAAATTCAGTTACCATTCATCAATGTAAACTTCTGACCTTTATTACTTGACTTCAAATAAACACAGCCGTAATGACGTTAATTTCATGATCCACATAAAAAAAATGAACACTTCAAATACGCGTATTATTTTGCTGTACAACAAATGGATTTACACTTAAATAAAGTACTATAAGTACGTTAACCTATAGACATACATATATTGAATAATAATAAGAAAACACCATCATCGAAACGTCACACAATTGTTACATAAATCAAATCCTTTAAACAAATAAAATCTAGTTTACTTAAAAGGCTTTGAAGCTAGCTAGCGTCAATATGGGCTTTATTAAAATTATTGTAAATTTGAAATAAAAACCAAAATAACAAAGGTTATAACGAATAAGCTGCGTTCTCTTGTAACGCATAACCACATTTAATCTTGATACAAATCGTCAGGATCATAATTAAAAAAACACTCAGATAAATTTAGAATTACCTCACTAATGGGTACGCTAGTATTACAATTTCATAGATACAAAAAAAAAATCAAACGTGAATGTCGATAGATAGCATATTCAAACGTTAGCATACAAAACAAAAAATACACCATAATTTGGAAACCATAGCAAAACAAATGCACCAAAGAGTTTACCTTTTATACCGAGAGGTAACCTCGGCGACGGAAATGTGTTCAAAGTTGATGCTCCACTAGGTTCTTGCAGCATGACTTAACTCGTGAATATTTCTCCTTTCAATACATTTGATTGGTGTTACAATTGGTTGTACGTTACACTAATACTTAAACTTCCACAGAACTTTGATTACTGTACTATGTACACATCATATTTACACGAAACTTCTTAACCGTTATATTTACAGCAGTTTGTATTAGTTGTTCGAAGTCGGCAATATACACAAAAGCTATCACTTAATCCAGGAACTTGTTACTTTAATTCGCAAAGAAAACAAACAGCGAAACAGCAGGTCCATGGAACGTGACTAAGCACTTGGAAAAACACGAAAACCCCCTATCTATGTGTCCAAAAATCTCATCATAACAAACGATACACAACACAAAAAAATAAGTTAAGGATGTGGTAAACCAATATATTATCCGAATCAGCGAGTGCGGAGCATCTTCGAACGGTAGTTCGCTACACCCCCAGTATACGTAACTCCTTCCAACTCCCCCTTAACTACCACTTTTGCGGATATTGGGTTGACCGCAAACAAATAAAACGTGAGGATATCCTAGAATCCTGGTTTAGACTAATTTCAACCTTCTTCAGGACTTGTCTTATTTTTCTTATTATCTCAAGTTGTTCCTAAAGGTGCCTGGTGTAAGGTGATATTAGTAAGATAACGAAACTTCTACTATACTGACCCTTAAATTAACGTACAGTACATTCAAGTTTTTCAACTCAACAATTGTTATCTAAAGATAGACGACAGTCTGGCCGCTTATGATTTATACTCACTAAAGATGTACTATATAACGTAACAACTTCATACTTACTTTAATTTTATGAAACGTAACTCCCATTCATTTACCGAAATACACCAATACCCATTATGTACGGGTGTCATACATATATATATATATATATATATATATATATATATATATATATATATATATATATATATATATATATATATATATATAGTACAGCAAAAATAGCGATTTTTATTCTTAGTTGTAATTCAGAAATGTAGTTTTTTTAAATTTTATTTTACTTTGTCATCTTTTAGGAGCAAGATTGCTCCTTTACGTTTATAAGAAATTAATAATTATAAACAGAAAAATAATTTACAAGCAAGGTTGTTTTTTCTTGGCTTGTCACGCATTTAGTTTTCCTTAGTTTTTTTTTTAAATTCAATAAATTATGTAACTTTTCTGTTCAGAATTCATAAACAGAAAGTTTGTTTACTAAAATTGCATAATTTTTTCAAACGTTGATGTTATAAGCAGTAATAAACAAGTACAAAATGTGATGTCATAATTATAGGTCCAATTCGTATACGTGTATACTTTGAATTTACACGTCCAGACTAGATGATTCTTACAGAGATTGTTGGTATATAAATTAGAGGCGATGCTCCCTTATTCATATAGTGCATTTATAGTGGTGTAACACATAGCAAGTAAGCGGTTTTTAAGTGTTAAAGATATTGCAGCGTTATTCGAAGATGAGGAGTTTTGTAAACATTTGGAAAATGCGGATAGTGTAGATACAGCTGTTTTGCCACCGAATCCGGACGTTTTTAGTGATTGTAATGAAGGCGATAAAGACATAACAGGTGGAAATGAAATTAATTATATTCCTGGAAATATGGAAATTTAATTATAAGGAGCTAATGCGTCTAATCGTGATGATAACCCTGATATGCAATGTACTCGTAAGAAACCCTATAGAAGCTCTTCAACAAGTACGGTTAAAAAGAAGGTAACTAATATTACTTCGCGTTGGCATAAATCTCAGCCATCCTATACAAATACAGTAAGAAAGTCACAGTCTGAAAATGAGAAAATTAAAATTATTAGTGCTGAAATACATGATTTATCTTCTGCATAATTGTTTGAAAACTTTTTCTCCGACGATGTTTATGATTTATAAAGAAGAAACGGAAAGATATGCTAAACCTGTAAAAAAATTTACTGATTTTACTGTGACTGTTCAGGAATTAAAAATGTTTATTGGATTTTTAATATTTTCTGGTTACCATATTTTACCTTTTGAAAAGCTATATTGGAGTACAGATGAAGACACCAGAATACAACTTGTAGCGGATGCAATGTGTCGAAATAGATACTTCAAATTGAAATCAGTTTTTCACTGTTGTAATTACGACGAAATTGATTTGACTGATAGGTAAATAAAATGACGTATAATAACAATGTCAGAATTATGTGTTTCATTGTAGGTGCTATAAAATTCGTCCATAAATAAATAAAATAGACCAAGCATTTCAACAATTGGGTTCATTTTCTACTCATTTATCAATTGATTGTGAAATACTATGGGCACAATCGTATGAAGCAATTTATACAAGCAAAACCAATTCGATTCGGATATAAATTATGGGCGCTATGTAGTTCAGATAGATATTGCTACAAATTTTCTTTTTATACTGGCAAAGATAAAAATGAAACTCCGGGTTTACTGCAAGGTTCGCAAGTTATTACAAATCTTTTAGTAATCTTTGAAAATCCTAATGACCATTTGGTATATTTTGATAACTTTTTTACAAACCGTGACTTACTGATTCACCTAAAATAAATTGGATTTTGTACAACAGGTATGTACTGCAATAATATTAATCTAAAAATGGAACGATAACAAATGTGTCACAATTGGTACAAATTTTGACACCATTGAACCACATGCTTCAAGGTGGTGTATATCTAAACAACAAAAAATTCAATTCCCCAATCTAATGTTATCAAAATGTAAAAATCAATGTATGGAAGGTGTTGATCATCATGCCTGGATAATTGGCAAATATGTTATTAGGATTAGAGACAAAAAATGGTACTGGTCGTTAATTACAAGAAAGATCGACATGTCCATAACAAATTCATGGATTTTATCTTGTTTAGATATCCGAAGAAGTGTTGCCACATTTTATTTAAAACAAGGCCATTCCAGCCATCAGAAATACAACGTGCATGGCGTAGTGCCTGATATTCGCTATGATCGAAACAGCCATTGGATAAAACGGAGGGAAAAACGGCGTAGATGCCAATTTCCAAATTGCCAGAAAAAACCTTTCACTTCTTGTTTAAAATGCAATGTAACCCTGTGTGCAGAATGTTTTGAACCCTACCATAAATAAAAATAATTTTTTGTTTAATGAGTCTTTAAACGCATACTATTTCAGATTGCGCGTAGTACGTTCATTGTTATAGTGAGTGCAATCCTACTCACACTGTACCAGTGGCATATATATATATATATATATATATATATATATATATATATATATAATAATATATATATATATTAGATATGCATTAAGGATAAGCTATATTAGTTGTATCTTTCTTGACTCTGTCTAGATTTCTACTTCTTACCCCCTTGTCGAGGCAGTAGACAAACAACTGTCCGGTAGTAGGATGATACTGTTAGTAGGGAATGCTACGTCGTCCGGGGTACCATTTGGCCAGTAACCGGTCTGCTCGCTAGGGTTTACTCACGAGAACAATACAATTGCCTCGGATCGACCTGGATACAATGGGTGGTCAAGGTCGAAACAGATAACCCTCGTTGCTGACCACTGTGCAAGGAATTAATGGCGTGTCGGTACGTGAAATGTTAGAGGTATACATGTAAATAATTTGAAATTTCGAATGCAATGTATGAAAAGCACCTTGATATTCTGTATGTATCGGAGACAAAGCGCAAAGGAAAGGATATATATATATATATATATATATATATATATATATATATATATATATATATATATATATATATATATATATATATATATACAGGGTTAGTTAAAAGAATGGAGACGGCGATTTATTGTCGTTAATATTCATTTTAGGAAATTATGTTCACTACAAAAGTTTGTTATGAAATTATTATCTACATTTGAGAATACTTGAATTATTTTTTTCTTCAATTGTTTTAAGTTACGACGTCATTGATATTTTTTTGAAACGACAACCTATATTTCTGATTATTGATTTCGATAGTACATTCTATTTATCTTTTCAACGGTATACAATTTTCAATATGTTACATTTGAAAAAAATTGAGAAAAAGTGCCTTAATGTTCAAATATTAAAGATCCATTAAATTAGCAGAATTCATCTAGATAGACAAAAGTGAGGCGATAAACAAACTCGAGCGAGGTAACTTTATCAGTGGTTATTGTTTATGTCAAATAGTTATACATATTTCAATTGTGCAATTTGTTGCTGTTAATATTAGCAATGGCGAGTTTAAGCGAACGTGAAAGAATTGAAATACTTATGATGCTGGATTATGGAAATAGACGCAGAAGTTTACAAGACGCTTGTAATTTATTTAATGACACGCATCCAAACAGAAATCCAATTTCTAAATCCGTTGTTGGTAAAACCTTAAAACGCTTTGAACAAACCGGTAGTGTTAAAGATTTGCCAAGGAGTGGTAGACCTAGAACAGCGAATAGCGATGATAAAAAACTTAATGTTCTATTGGCCGTATCTGAAGATTCCCATTTATCAACCAATCAATTAGCGGCCAATCACAATATTTCACAGTCATCGGTCGTTTCAATTTTAAAAGGTGAAAAGTATAAACCTTATAAGGTACAACTTCTACACGAGTTGACGGAAGATGATTTTGATAGGAGACTACAATTTTGTGAAGAAATGTAAAATATTTGCAATAATAATGCAAATTTCGTCAACAATATTCTTTTCTCTGACGAAGCTACCTTTTGTCTTACCGGTGAAGTAAACAGACATAATTGCAGATATTGGTCGTCGGAAAATCCTTTTTGGTTTATGGAGCACCACACGCAGTACCCCCAAAAGGTTAGTGTTTGGGTTGGCATTCTAGGGGGTCATATTATCGGTCCCTTTTTCATCAATGGCAATTTAACTTCGGCTCTGTATTTGCAGTTATTGCAAAATGAAATTATACCTGCTTGTACTATGCTGTATCCAGATGAAAACAATGAACACCTTCCCAATAACAGTATCTGGTTTCAGCAAGATGGCGCCCCACCACATTATGGTGTAAATGTTCGTCAATATTTGGATAACGTCTTTCCATACAGATGGATTGAGAGACGAGGAAGTATTGAATGGCCAGCTCGTTCGCCTGATTTAAGCCCTTTAGATTTTTTTCTTTGGGGATACGTAAAAAACAGGGTTTACAAAGATAAGCCCAACGATGTCGAAGATTTCAAAATCCGAATTACCAGAACGATAGAAGAAATTCCCCGAGAATTTTTACAAATTTCTATTCAGGGTTTTGTAAATCGATTGAGTCATTGTCAAATTAGAAATGGAGAACAATTTGAAAACTTACTTTAATTTAGTTAGTTATTATTTTTTTTTAATGATAAGATTGTGACTGATAAGTTTATTGCAAATAAATGAGTCTAGTTACCGTGTTAATTTATTCTGCTAATTTAATGGATCTTTAATATTTGAACATTAAGGCACTTTTTCTCAATTGTTTTCAAATGTAACATATTGAAAATTGTATACCGTTGAAAAGAGAGTAGAATGTACTGTCGAAATCAATAATCAGAAATATAGGTTGTCATTTCAAAAAAATATCGATGACGTCGTAACTTAAAAACAATTGAAGAAAACAATAATTCAAGTATTCTCAAATGTAGATAATAATTTCATAACAAACTTTTGTATTGAACATAATTTCCTAAAATGAATATTAACGACAATAAATCGCCATCTCCATACTTTTAACTAACCCTGTATATATATATATATATATATATATATATATATATATATATATATATATATATATATATATATATAGGACATAATTTCTTGTAAACCAAAAGCGACAAAAAAATCTGATTATTTTATCTAATGAAAATAGGATTATAATTAATAATTAGTAACCATTTTCTAAATCTCATTATTATTTTAGGTACCGGTATTTAATGGGTTAAAAAAAACGAGAACATTTATGTACACAAAAACTACTCTTTCATACTAATCTAGCAAAGAGGGAATTCCCCTATTTATTGATACCAATAAATAAACCAAAATTTAATTTTTAAACTCCAATCTAAACTTGCTAAATAAACCAAAAGCTTCATTTCAGTACCAAAATTCTAAATGCCACTACTGTTACTGAAACAATTTCACATATTTTATTTGATTTCACATATTCTTCAAATACGAAAAGACAAAATAAAACGTTGCAATAAAAAAAAACCTTCCCAACATTAATGAATTGTTACTTTTACTCCGCGAGTCTATACTACATTCTAGATGTATGGTACTAACAAATACTTTGTAATTTCGAAATGTATCGGCAAACTTTTGATAAATCATAGACACATAGCATAGGACGTAAATTAAAATAAGCAATCAGAATAATGTTACATATGATGAAACACATTCAACTTTGTAAAATCTAATAATGAAATGGCGTTGATCCTTCCAAGATTCAAATTCCCAAAATCATTTTTGTGGTATGAAATTTTAGCCCGCAGTAGTCCGCATATAATACAAATCGATACGGGATGTAGTGAAATTATCATGGGTGAATATAATTTAGCGCAGTCACCTAAAGGATTATTATGTAAAACTAAACAAGAAATCGTATTCATTCGTCTGACAAATGCAATAAAGAGGCACTATTAAAATTGCCAACAAAACAAAATTTATATAATTACATTGATTTGTACAAATGTTTACAGCAACTGACCACTCTGAGTTCTCCCCGTTTCTTGTATAGTGGGATAAGTAACTTTCGTGTAATTGACCCTCTAGGTAACGGATCTGTGGAAGCCAATTCTTCTGAATTTCTCCTGATGCCGCTTCTCATATAGCAACCCGAAGTCGGCAACTTTCAATGAACCGTGTATTTTAAATTGTATAAACACAAATTTAGTGACGAAAATATTTTATCCAAAACCAAATTACTAAATAACTGTCAGCTGGTTTAATATATCTATATATTAATTTAGTTACAAAACGTTCCTTGGCCTTTATATACACAAATTTTATTAAGCTGAAATTTATATTTAAACCAATTTTTCTGTTTGTTTGAATAGCTGTGAACGTGGATTCACTTTGTGATTAACACTGATTATACTGAACTTGCAACCTAAGAATCCGAAAAAACGCGATTATAGTCCAAAAATAAGGGAAAGCACTACTTCTAACACTAACTCCTCTTCTATGGACCCGTATAAGTGGCACTACTGACTATCGCTACACGAGGCTATAGTGTCATTGAGGTTGTTGAATACGTTTTAAAATCCCAAAGGGTGAACGGAAAAAAACTCCACCTACGAAAACTTGAAAAAAAACCCAGTAGAACATAAGCAAATTCAGTAAGCGCGGTAAAAATGAGATGAGTTTCAGGAACTGAATTAAAAAAAAATTGCGTCACTAGCATCAATCTACCCTGAGAAAATTATATAATATAATCTGTTTTCATCACCTAAAAACTTTGGTCAATTAACTCTAAACCAACGTATTATAAATACCACACTTTTTGTTTACTTAAGATAATTTTATCAAAAGTGACTACCTGAGATACCATTGCCAACGTTTTAAATCTGCAAGCTACGTTTCCCGAAGTAATTTTAGTTACAAAGTAACAATTTTCCAATGACGTAATTTCAACTCAACTAAACTATAGTTAATGATTACTTACAAATAGGATTAACCATTATTTACAAAAAAAATACTCCTTTTGCTAATTTACAATTGTCAACGCGTAGAACCTAATCGTGATTTAAAAAACTTTAAAAAATTTATTTACAAACAACCGAAGACAGCTTTGTGACCACACAAAGCTGTCTCCAATTTGTAAGAAATCCAGACATCGTCAAACAAAGTCAAAATTTGTAACTGAATTAGTGCTTTCAAAATGTATACTCGACTATATCCAAATTTTCAATAATCTGAAACGACCAAGCACAGAATTTCCTCCTGCAGCTCCGACATATAGCATTTTAAGTATCTTAAACTTCGAGAAAACAAAATAATGTACGGTACTTTTTAACCACACGTCACACTGTTATTTCTCAAAACGCTAATCGTCACGGAAACTGGAATAGGTCCTATGTCCAGTTTTCGATTTATTGTATCCCCGAGATCAAACTTATTCATCCCATAACCTGCAAATAGTTTTATGTGAATGGTATAATGGCACAGTGGTTTTTTGTGAATTTGTTTAGTGTTTCCTTATGAAATTGAGATGTATTTCATGCACCTTCTTCTTCATCGAAAGTTAATTGCACAATTAAAGCACCCAATAATTTGATTATATCTTGTGAAATTTTCAACACACATGGATAACACAACCTTCATTCACAATCATATTTTTCATCCTCCTTTCTTAAATTAATGCCTAAGATTCCGCTGTCCTATTTCACTATCTGCATGAAATTTTATCTCTTGTAATTTTTCAGTAGTCCTGGTTAGAGATACTTGAAATGTTACTGTAACATGCGACATTTTGATTCTTATTTGTGGTTTACAGTTAAAATACAACCTATTGCATTTAACAAAAGCCAAAATTTGACAAAATTTGGAACGGGCTGTAGCTGTTATATGTTGGAATTATCATCAACACCTGGGACCACATCTTATGAAAGTGAAAGTAACTGCCTCACACACAATTGGAACAATTTTGTTATGTGTGACACGTTTTTTAGCAAGAACAGTTTCACTGCAATAAATAATTAGGCTTTCAAAAATCAGCATATATACATTCACCTTTAATCTTCAGGGTCCGAAACCAACAAGGGCTGTCATGCTGGCCACAGTGAATATCAAAAAATAGAGGTTTCACCTGGATCCCCGGAAAAAGAAATGACAGTTGTAGCAGCAATTTCTTGTAATGGAGAAGTTTCTGTAGTAGATGCTTGTCATGAAGAAGTTTCTGCAGAAGACACAGTCCAGATAATAGCCCGTCAGACTACAGCTCTAATGTTTACTTCAGTTGTTGATCAGATGAGTTTTATGAGCCACCATATAATAGGCCCAGTGAGCTTACCACAATCAAACGGAAACGTAAGGGAAAAGAAGACAGAAAAAATGGAGAAGAGAAAAATTTTCAGCTACGAGTGCAAGGAAAATGGTTTCAGAAAGGTCAATCGGGAAGGTATGAACAGATCTCGACAAAAACGGCTGGAACTCTAAATGAGCCTTGTAAAGGACATCCAACTCATTCATCCAAAAACGTGGCTCTAGGAAAAACTTTCAATGTGCTACAATTAACGATGAGGAGCGAGAATTATTATTTTCTATTTTTTGGGCATTACCGACATGGGGCGCTAAAAAGTGTTTACTAGAGAAAATTATTTGCATTCACGCTCAAAATTCTGAAGGAGTACCAGTGGCACAAGCTCTAGGACAAATATATCCCACTGAGAATATAAGCTCGCAAACGGATGTTTCTCAATACTCTAAGTATAAAAACCGATCTACGGCCTTGAAAAACTTGGAAGAGTTTTTAAATACATTGTCAAAAGTAAAATCTCACTACTGTCGAACTTCTTCAAGCAAGTTGTACCTGGAATATGTTTTGTCTAGTTTTTGAGAAATGCACCGGAATTGCTGAGGGAAACGCAAAGCTGAAAATAAAAGGCCAAAATCATGGACAACATTCCAAAAATTAATCAAAAAAATAAATATAGACATTTACATCCCGAAGGAGGACAATCCAATGAATAAAAACAAAGCTCTTGATGAAGAATCATTTCAAAAACACCGGAAGAAATAAAACGATGCTCAATCAGAGGAACACTCATTGAGATGAGTGTATATGAAGTACGACATTGTGATTGAACAAAAATACTTAGAGGTTATCCACTCCCAAATGGAAGTACATTAAATTCATGACACAATTGAGAAGAAGTTAGGAAAAAGAAAATAAATCTACGTCCCAGCTGATTACATGCACATAATTCAGAACGCGAGGCAAGGTCTATTCAACTTCAAAGAATTTTCGGAATATAGTTTTTGGTCTTTGATGAACAATATTCTAAAGGTGTTTCCACGGCTCAATGTTAATATTCTCTCATCTTCTGGAAGATTCTTAACACATTTGTGCATAAAGCATCATGATTTAAAATTCTCAATAAATTTAAGTTTCGTTAAAATCGCCGTTACTTGGAATTCTTTGATTTTGAACGGACGGGATCTGTCCAATCAGAGATATCCTGTAAACGAAATTTTCTTGTACTGGGTTTAATTCTTATTTTATGTATAAAAGATTGTCTTTTAGAATGTTCTCGTATTCCTATTTTTATCTACAGAAGCAATTTGGACTTTGTCATAAGACCTTTTCTTATTCTTTTTTTGGTGAAGTTAAGCTACTGGTTCACTTATGATAGGGGATTTTTCTAGGTTTTCATTGGCCTTTTTTAATCTTTGGGTGCTTTTCTCTAATTGTGTATTGTACAATTGTTCATAATATGATAAGATTACATCTTGCTTTTTTTGATTATATAGTTCATAAAAAAGTCCGATGTCAACGCTCGTGGTGAAAGGGTGTGATAAGAGACCGCAGTCTTAACGTGACCCCGAACGATTTATTTGTATCGTGCGTTTTTGCATTAAATTTTCCTTACAACGTAAACTAATTCATTCGACATTTAAAATCAATCTAGTTTAGTTATGTTCCCCCTTGCACGGCCGGTTCAATGACATCCAATAAAATAAGTAATGACCACCTCTCGCCACCAATAAGTGATTTACAAAAAAAAAAGTAGCTGTATCCTGATATGGCCTCCGAAGTGTATGGGAGCGGAAAAACGTCACCAGAACCCTCTGAAGAAGCGAACAAGATTGAGACACCGCCAATCTTTCTCCTTGGGCCCGAAGATTACAAACAGGTAATATGACCTAAGTAATATCGTTACTGCTAAATATACTACTTCCATTAACGGTACATTTCTGATAATCAACCTAAATTAGAAAACAGAATTACAGACCTCTTACTAAACAGTGCTTCAATAACAGAACAGCCTTTCACACCTATCAAAATCCAAATGAAAAGCCCTTGTCGGTGGTCATTAAAAACGTGTCGCTCTCATTCACAGAAGCAGGCGGTAATGAAGAACTTGCCCAATATGAACTTCCCGTAACACGGATCTCTGGGCTTCTCAATAAACATAAACAACCAATATCGGTTTGCGCAGTACTCCTTACAACAATCAAGGAAGCCAAAGAAATATACAAAATTGACACCCTATGCCACACATTAGTAGTTGTTGAACCAAGAAGAACATCAGGAAGCATTCCACAGTGTCACAGATGTCAAAGATCAAGAACTACTGCTGCAATAAAATTCAATCTAATAAAATTAGAAACAACAGCCACTTCCTTCTAATCAACAACCCCACCAACTTTCCACCTCCATGGATCACACCAAATCCTGCTACAGACTAATTAACATAATCTTAAAAACAATTGTTAATTTCATTCTGCCTCACTTAGAGCAAATCTACAACTCTTGTTAACAAATCTATTACTCTTACTCTTTAATGGATCATAACAGTATTGACACTATTAATCAATTAAAACGTCGTCCAGTGTGACAATTTTAAGTAACGTACGTCAGATAACTCTTTCTTTTCTCGTTTTTCGAATTTTGGTGTTGAAGGTAGCGCGTAAGAGTTAATACGAGAAGTGCGTTGTTGTAATAAGGCGGTAGTGGCACACAACTTACTACAGCGTACTCCTTCTCTGGAATGTTACGCGAGGTAACGTCCTTTTCGTCCTGTGCGGTTTTTATTGCAGTTTGGGACATATTGTGCTGTTATCGTCTACAAGACCTTTTTATCATTTCCAAAATTAGGAGAGTGTTTTATTTAAGTGCTTACTGACTTGCGGAGTTTTTTTATCGCTGTTTTCAGATTTGATTAGTTTTCTGGTAGTTCTCTGTGCACCGATCCTTTGCTTCTGTGCTTCTGCTATCAGCCAGCTTAACGGACCAAATCTCACCGTATATAGTAACTTTTATATATATATATATATATATATATATATATATATATATATATATACCCTAAAAGCACCGAATATACATACTATATTTCAGAGATGTCATCCTACTGTTATATGTCATTTTAATATTTAATTGGCATATCCTAAATATTATGACGAATGTTTAAAGAATATCTCTGTATAATCTAATATATTTAACACATTATATATGTAGTGATATTTGCCAAATATTATAAAAGCAGATATACCAGATATCTGAAGGATATCTCCTTACAATATATTTAATATATTATAGTGTTACACTTTTGTAAGATATATCAGAGATTGTGTGTATATTAAACGAGGTTCACATGATGCAATGACTTGCTGCAATTTTTGTGTGCAATTTAGTTGCGGTGCGACAAACTTGCGCTCCCTTCACATCTTGCCATTTTTGGGACTATGCTGATGTAGAATAATGGTTTTTTTTCGCCAACTGTAATCATATTCCGGTAGTGAACGTGCTAAGGTTGATTTATGATTTAGCAATCTAACCTATAAATCAACTGCACTTGGAGTATAATTACCAATAAATTGTATTTGCAAAATTAATCCAGAGGACGAAATTGAACAGTTCGCGTTATTTATTATACTTGGCGGTGCTTTTCTGTTGTTGCCTCCTCTTACAAGACGTCGATGGTGGGCAAAACCTTGGATAAGCAAACGTAACAACAAGGAAATTTGGTATTAGTACACGATGAATTAGCGAATGAAGATCTCAAAAATTTCAGAACTAGGAGAGATGTATATCGGCCAGAGATCGCTTGACTGTAACCTTGAGGTATTTAGTTATAAAAGTTTAATGTTTTCCTTTCGAATTGGACATTCAACTATATCACAATTTGTACCAGAAGTGTGTACAGAAATTTACAATGGCCTTAAAACGGAATATTTAAAGGTATGCAAAATTTAGGGGTATTATAATCTTCTTTTACGTATTTTTATACTTCAGTGACCCCAGCTGAATGGTTGAGTATCGCTGAAGGATTCAAAGAGAAATGGAATTTACCAAACGTATTAGGGGCAATAGATAGAACGAATATCATGCTGCAAGTGCCCCGATCCGAAGGATTTACATATTTTAACTATAAAGGAACACATAGCATTGTACTGCTTGCCCTAGTTCATGCTAATTATAAATTTACATATATTGACGTTGGTTGTAATGGTCGAGTGTCTGATGGAGGTGTTTTTGCAAGGAGCATATTATCGCATTCAATAAAAACATACCAATTAAACTGTCCTGCAGAACAACCACTACCAGGGAGAACTAAGTCTTTGCCTTTTGTTATAGTTGCAGATGCTGCATTTCCTTTGTCATACAACATATTGAAACCATTTTCTTTTAGGAATATGTCTGAACATCAAAGAATATTTAATTATAGACTAAGTAGGGCCAGACGGGTGGTGTAAAATGCTTTTGGTATTTCGGCAAATCGATTTCGGGTCTTATTAAATACTATTAATTTAAAACCCGATAAAGTTGAAACTATAACATTAACTTGCTTAGCTCTTCATAATTTATTGATCACAAAGAACATCGGTAATTATGGAGTATATAATGACAATGATATAGATCGTCGTTATATTTTACGGTATGGTTTAAGACAACAAGTGGGAAGTACTAAAGATTCATTAAATAATCGGTTAGAATTTATGGAATATGTTAATGGAGTAGGAGCTGTAGCATGGCAAAACAGTTTATTGTAATCTTGTAGAATGAATTTATGCTTAGTTGCAACACATATTAAATAATCAGTGGTTACAAATCATAACAAAAACACCTTGCAGAAGAATGAAAATTTAATATCTTTTAATCTGTAGTTTTTATATAATAAAATGTAAATGTTGCAATTGTTGTGCATTACACATTCTCCTCATCCTGTGCATTCATTAAACAATTAAAAATGGTGCGTTTTACTGCCCGTAACCTTGTAGAATCTTTAATTTTTCTTAATTCTTCAGCGACTGACCTACAAAAGTAGTAGAAGGGCACCTCGCCTTTCACTTTTTACGTCACAATCGTCTTGGGGGCAAATAACCTACGTTGTGTAATGTGCAGGAGATAGGGTCGGATAAGGTTAATTTGTTGCATAAGGTGGCAAGGTAATTAAATGAAACAAAACGGTAATTGAGATAAACGAGTTGCGCTACCTGGTGATTCGCTCGTCATCCTATTTACATCGGGAGAAAAAGAATCACCAAGAAAACTCCCTTTATTCCGATAATAATCACACAAAGAAAAAAAACAAAAATAAGATAACACAAGTGAATCGCAATCAAAGGGTTAAATAGGTATCAACATTACTCTATCGGTATTAAAGGTGTACAAAATCTATCATATTGCCTAAAACGACGTTTAGTCACAAATAAACATAAAATCAGTTCTATAAATGGTATTCAAATTAAAGAAAAATAAACAAGTAATAAATAACAAACAGGGGATCCCTTTTGAAACCAATTCCTGTCTGCTTTTAGTTAAATAATTACATATAAAGCATTATACAGGGTGTGGGACAACCGGACATAAACAGAACACGAAAAAAAAACAAAGGACATCATTAAATGAAGTTAAAAAGGCGTACCTTACAAAATTTAAATATCACCAAAATAAAATGCAAGGCAATTTTAATAACTGCACATAAAGGCAATAAATATAAACAGTGTGATCGTATCCACAATAAGATCGTTAATCAATCTAAAAAAAAAGAAAAGGAAAAGTGTAATCCCGATCATGTGGCCCTTTTGTTTAACCAATCAGGGCGGTTATTAACAACAAAATACATTAAGCACTCTAGTAATACATATTACAAATTCAACCTACATAAAAAAAAATAACAACAGAAAATTAAACAGGTTACAGATTATTTAAGTAGACACAAATGAAAAAGGGCAAGTACCTTACACATACAAATTTGTGGATACGAGCACAACAAATGATACACATGTACAGTAACAATGAATGATACAATGGATTACACAGAAAAACCATTCAAAGTATAACATCTGACATAAAGTCCTGCAACACCGATTCACCAACATGATTAGTACGTATTATTACAAATGCAAGATAATAACGCTCTCAATTCTTCTTAGGCATAAAACAAAACACAAAAATATAGACATATAGGCATATAACGGCAACAAGAGGGACATTTGGATAAATATATAAATAATTAGATCATTAGGGTCAGCTTCTGACTTTATACCTATGATCGTTTATGGTTTTATCATTATAAATACAGGTTGAAATTATCAATACACAAAATAGAACTCATAAAGAGAGAAAAGAGAGCGTGCTTCGCTATGCTTGCGAAATTTCAATGAACACAACAGTTTTGCAGGTCCGGGTTTCAGTTTGTCTTGAACAATTTAAATGAGTAGGTAGAATGACCTTTTCTGTGTAATTTCACAAACCGCAAAATCTTTTCTTTTACTTACATTATCAATGTAGGTTATCCTTTTAAGCTTTAACCAGCACAAATGTTTAAATACTCGGATTTATTGATTAACACAAAACAACGAAAAGAAAATCTAATTAAACAAACACCGAATCGATGTCAAATCTTACTCCCGCACGCTTTGAAAATTCTAATCAAAACTCCCCGTTCTGAGCACAACAAACCGTTTTTATTCCCTCGCCCCCTATTTTCTATATCAACTAACAAAAGCAATAAAACTATTTCGTGTGAACGCTTTTGACTTTAATTATACAAAGAAACATTATTTCTAATTAACATGTGCAATCAACCGTAGAAATCCTGTATTTCAAATATCACATTTCAATCCCTGAACAACTTATGCTTTTTCGATAAATGCAGTTGAGTCTGCACCTGCAACTTAAAACATCTGGCTGCGGGCCGCCCTCAGTTAAAACCCTACACAAATGTCTCACAAAACAAAGAAATACAAACCATTCTCAATTAACAATTATTATATAATAACTTTTTGTAATATCTTTTGCTATCGCGACAACAATTTTAATCGGAATACTTTCAATGTATTCATCAAATTTTCGTAGTGTGCTACCTACACACATAAAATACATCTATTGATTAGACACAATATACAATTCTTTCTCTATTTCTACTTGGAGTATGTTTGAAATGATCTAACTTAATTCTAATTTTATAATTTATACCTATTTACGGTCTGTGCTCTCTTGTCGTGGCCCCTTGGCTGGAAATAGTATTCTAATAATAATGCTAACTTGTAAGAGGATAATTAATATTAACGCCACCCTTCGTCCAAACTGCAATATATTATATCAATGCAGGAGCTCTTGGTTTTAGTTTAGCTATTGCCAATCGTTCTAACAATTAACATGTACTGCGAAAAGTATTTAATGTCTCTCAGCTTTATGATAGAAAGATCAAACCTACCAACGAAAGATTTGGACAGTGGTTGTTATTAGAAAATTTACGCGACAATAATTTAATTTCGTATATTGGAAATATTAATTATATGGAAGGATAGCAACTTTTACAAAAGATGCATTTAAACTCTCTTATATCCGTTACAGACTCATCTTGCGGCAATATAATGGTCGTAAAGATATACGGAATGGAACATTTCAGTGGAGAAGGGAAGGTACCGATTGTAAAGAAAGACATATGTGGTTGGTTTAATAGTTCCCTGCGTGGAATATTTGGTAATTTTGTTTCTGCTAGTAGCAGTAGCAAGTGAAAGAAGATGGAGGCATACTTGGACGTACAAGGGTTTAGAGGTGTTGAAACGAATTCATACCGAAAGAAATTGCTGTGATTACAGATCATGGTTCGTTACTGCTGACGCTGATAAAGTCACCTCGAGATTATTTTATATCAAACCCCATGTCAAGACAGATAAGGTACTTGGAGGATAAATATCACGGCTTGAAATGGCTATCTACATTGACGATGATGGTTATGAGGAATATTTTGATTCCTTTGGACGACCCCCACTAGGTTACCATTTACGTTTCCTTGAGAAGAATTCTACATGGTTTCGCTACAAGAAAACAATACCGCAGGATGACCATTTGGACTTTATATGATGTTTTTGTAGAATAAATAATTTACCAATGCTTAATTTTGTGAATAAGCTTTTGAGTACATGTATAGTTATAAATGATAAGATAATCCAGTTACTGTATAATGCTTGTTTTTCAACCATTCTACTCTGATAAATAAAAGAGTTTTTAGTACTTTGATTGTTTTAATTAAGAGTTCCGTAACAAGAGAGACGTGCATGATCGACTTCTATTACAGAAAGCACTCGCTAGTCTATACACAACTAGATGGCGCTAAAAATTAATTTTAACTCAAAGGGGCCAGGACGTTGACCTAACACAAGTCCTGTCTTAAAGTTAGCATTAGAGCCGCCTTATTAGAATACAAATTTTTACGACGGGGAACTACACCTGTCTTTAGGTTAGAATCCACATACAATTGCACCAAGGGGGCCACGATAGGAACCAAGTCCCAAGAGGTAGTTTCTGCACTTATGTTGTAACAAACCGCAAATCAGCCCTCGTAAAAGAAATGATGTAAGATTTCTTAGTATTCGAACACCTGCAAGACTTAATCTAATATTTCTTACTATTCCATATTACTCAGTACCGAATTTAATATTTCTTATTATTTCGTTTGATTGCACAACCAAAAATTAATTTGTTTCCCCTCCAACGTAGATTTCATAAAACATCGAATGTTCTATACGTCAGAGTAATCTCCGCCAATTACAGATAGGATTCCCCCAAACGGAAGCCACCACCGCCTATCAAGAGTCCCCTATAAAAACCGAGCCGCGCACCTTACTAAGACGAGTAGCCGTAGCAGACGAGTACGTACACGAGCCGTAACAGACAGTAGCTAACGACAGTAGCCGTAGCAGGCGAATAGCCGTAGCAGACCAGACCAGTAGCAGTAGTAGAAGAGTTTCGTCGCGCCTTGTGAACGCATCTCGCCGCCGAGAATTATTTAGTTAGTTTTACTAGCTCCTGTATTAGTTAGTCCGTTAGACTACCTCCGGTTCCAGAAAACCTGCACGTGACGGTTGTTTTAAGGTCAATCGCCGCAGACCTAGTGATAGCCGCCGCGAGTTTAGCTCCCTGTATTTGCAAACGCGCACCGCGAACCTTTTGTAAATAAATAGCTATCCTCGATCGTTGTGATTAACGACACGTAAGTCTGTAGAGTAATTCATTACACACACACACACACTAAACCCCCAGGCAGCAACTGGCCAAGTCACGAAGCAGTCGGAAGTACATACACGCATAGCACACACAAAAACCCCCAGAGAGCAACGGGCTAAGCCACGAAGCAGTCGGGAGTACATACACGCATAGCACACACAAAAACCCCCAGAGAGCGACGGGTCACCCGAAACAGTCAGGTACAAACACACACTAAACCCCCAGGCAGCAACGGGCTAAGCCACGAAGCAGTCGGGAGTACATACACGCATAGCACACACAAAAACCCCCAGAGAGCGACGGGTCACCCCGAAGCAGTCGGGAGTACAAATACACACTAAACTCCCTGGCAGCAACGGGTTAAGCCACGAAGCAGTCGGGAGTACGAACACATACACAACAGGTGTTTCGATGGGTCGCCCCGAAGTCACCTAGATCACTACACGCTACCCTACACCTGACGACGGGAGCTAGATAGGACTGTATAGCCCTGCAGCTCTTATCGTTTACACTCACTTACATTATAAACACCTGCATTCACCAGCTCGCTGTCGAAGACCGAAGTGCCTGTAATCACAAACGAATTAAACGTAGAGGATCCGACAAAGACCTGTAGAGAAGAAAAACCGTACATCGATAACCACGCGCTTAGTAATTGGATTTCAAGAAAGCAATCAATTAATTGTTTTCCACCAGCTTATTCCGCAAGTATAAAAACCGCCTTTAATAAATACGCGTTTTGTGCGTATACAATTAGGTAACGTTCGTTTGCATCTACGTGAGATGCATAAAAGAAATCACCACCATAAAATTACATCCCAGAAGATAACGCGCATATATATATATATATATATATATATATATATATATATATATATATATATATATATATATATATATATATATATATATAATATATATATATACAACCACTTATGAACCTAGTCTAAATTTAATGGAAAATATATTATCGAACGTAATATATCGCGAAGGTAAATTGTTTCACAGAACGCACTATCCGTCTCCCCGTGATTACTAAAGTTAAAGCAGCAATAATGACCGGTGAACGCTCGTCCTGCGTACGACCGTGAATCGGGATATCGATTTTCACTAGTGACCTAGATCTGCGCAACCCCGTTTTAAATAACCAGTAGCTTGTTTCATTCTTTTCTTTGTAGACAGGGCTGTTCCAGCATAAATAATTCATTAAACGCAACGTTATTAATCATTTAAATATTAGGTTCCTCATTGAGTGTAACCAGATATTAATATTTATTTACAGAAACGACTTCGACAACAATAAGCCGTCTTCTCGAGAGTGGAAGAATAGGACATCCAAATTTCCGTCCAAACCTAGTGGATACCCTCGACGCCGCTGTCTATTACATTCAAATTGTTTTCTCATTGTTTCTCAAGTGTATGTTTATTAGTTATTCATAATGTTATTAGCCTAGTTTAAGTGTGAATACGTTAGACTTGTATATAAGGATAATATACCATTAACCGTTTACTATAATTATTTTATGTGGACAGTGTAGAGCTAAAGTTTAAATATTCCGACGAACCACCCCATCTTTAGTTTCTAATCTAAAGACAGATTGCAGTTTAGATGGCAAATATAAAAATTGTGAGAAAGGACCTTAAATTGTCATTTCAACCAGCAGTAATAGCCAGACAATTTGAAGATATACAGTGTCTTACTAGTATTTTAATAGAATACAAATTCAAATTTAACGATAACCAATCAGAATGCAACTTAGTCCTAATCAGAACACAGCTGCTGAGTGTGGCGCTAAAGACCATAAAGCCAGAAGTACGCACGACCAATCGGTTAAAGTGTGGCCTATTTTAATCGCTCCAATCAGAACATTGCATGTATTGCAATCCCTTCAAGATATACAGCCAAAAAGACTCTTAATACTCCAAAACCTAATTGAGCTCAACTCCCCAATTGAAAATGGCCTGAAAGGAAGCCGAACTTCAAATATACGCCTATGTGGGCGAGTACAAAATTGAATAGCGTGACTTTGTGACGTCACAAAATCCAAGACGGCATCTAGTGTTTGTATTCTACTTACAAATGTTTAAATTTTTATCTGTCTTTAAAATCGACAGGTACTTACATTGCAAAGGTGTAAATGTCATCCCGCTCTTGTACTTTGGAACCTAAACCTTCCAACCATTTTGCAGCTGCACCAATCAATTGTCGCACATCCTCATAATTATTTTTTCTCTTTCCTTCCTGTGTCGGAGTTGAACTGCTTGATGAGGTTAATGTTTAAAACTTGTGAGGTTCATCTATTGCGGGTAACATTTCCATTTCAGGATCATTCATGCTCCCCTCAAAAATGATCTCTTCTTGTTCATTATCAGCGACAGCTGTACCTAAAGAAGTGTCAGTTATACCACTACACATCTACTGAATTACTTACTTCTTCGATGGTACTTGTACTTGATCTTACTGGGGCAGAATTCATTAAAAATTCCAATAAATGGTAACACCATAATTTTGTTTTTTCAACCTCATCCGTGCTGCAACCACTAATTTTGCTACACTTAATTTTATTATGTTCTTTAAAGAATTTAGTACGCAGTCCATAAAATTTTGTTTTTACATCCTAGATTGTAAATGTTTGGCCAGCAAAAGGGTTCCTATCTACTAAATATTATTTGATTTGGATAAGGGCATTATTCCACTTATTTTTATCTTTGTAATCAGGCACATATGTGTAATATAAAATCGGGTGGTTTTTGTACAACAAGCACAAGTCCTGTGTAATTTGTTTGCACCAAACAAATTTGTTTGATCGAGGAACCATAATGTTAACGATCGCGATCAAAAAAAAAATCACAAAATTATACACTGTGTCCGTAAAGTATGGAACAAATAAATTTTTATCTAAACAGACCATTTTAAAAATAATCCTGAAACACGTCGATTTTGATTTTAATTTACGTATTTTAAAATAATAATCTAATATACATGAATTACTTTAGTAATGACGTCACATTTTTTTAAATGGAACACATTTTGTTTCAATTTTGATTGCTCTACTGAGCTGATTCAAAAATGCTACATGTTGATTCAATTGGTACGTGGACAAAATACAATAGTTTTGTGCTAATAACGAATAACATTTTTATTAGTTAAATTAACAATATTATCAAAATACTTGTTGTCTAGCGGCAATTGGTTTAAATATAGTTTGTAATGTTTTGTTACATTATTAGATTAATAAAATATTTTTCAAACATGTTTGGTACATGTCTTTCATCATTCTATGCTAGACTACAAGTATTTTGATAATATCGTTATTTAACTAATAAAGAATGTTATGCGTTACTTTATGAGCACAACAAAACTATTTATTTTTGCACTTACAATTAAATCAACATTGATACATTTTTGAATAAGCTGAGCTAACAATGAAAATTGAAAAAAATGTGTTCATTTAAAAAAATGTGACGTCATTACTCAAAATAATCACCCTGTATATTAGATTATTATTTTAAAATACGGTAAATTAAAGTCTAAAATCGTCGTGTTTCAGGATTATTTCTTAAAATGGTCTGTTTAGCTAAAAATTAATTTGTTCCATACTTTACGGACACAGTGTATAAACAGATTATGGAGTATATATAAAAAAATTCAAAGAAAATATATATCACTGACAAGTACCTATTTGCAAATACATAAAATCTACATTGACAATAAAAATACCAACGTGAAATCGTATGTAATGGTATTGAAGAAAGAACCAACAGGAACCAGAATTGCATGCGATTTATTGGTTGAAATAGTACAGTTTCTAACTGCGTGCATCAACATTGCATGCCCAATGCGACAAATTGCACGGTGTGAACTGAAAATTGTAAAGCAATTTTGTTGCTGCTTCAAAATTGCAGCAAGTCATTGCATCGTGTGAATCTAGCTTTACAAAAAGACGTAAAACCAAAGTTTCTTTTTGTAGGTGAGCGGCGAGGCGCTTTAAAGACATCATTTTAGTGATGGACCCAATATTTTGGTATAACTTTATGAGACTTAAAAAATGTTTTTACTTATAACAATGTCTACAAAAAATTCTTATATGCGACTTTTTGCTTTGGGCGGGTCAATAGTTATACAAGATATATTTTTTGCATTTAAAACTTATTTACCAGAAACCCAATTAAGTTATAATCCTACTATTTTCGCAGTGATGAAGAATGAACATTTTTCTTTAAATTGACCTATAATACTAGCAATTTTTTTACTTTTAGTACAAGAAATATTACTTTTTATCTCTTGGTGTAAAAAAAATATATTATTATCTTTAACTTGTAACTTCGTTGTTTATTTTTTTGTCACAAAAACTGAGAAATTTTATTAGCTTCATTTTGTCTCGATTATTGTTTAGTCTGCAACCAATAATAACGCCGGAAAATCAATTCAAAGTGGTCCGTGCCTAAACTTTCAGTGCATAAGCGTGTCTTCCCCGAAAATTCCCACTCCCCGGTAATTCCCTGACTGTGCCGTCACACCGTCGCGTCGTGCGACGCAGCGATTTAATCTACGTCGTTTTGTTATTATACTAGACAAGGCTTTCAAACAATATTTACTACAGCAGTACTAAGAAAAGACACAGTTCCTAAAAAAAATATATTCGCTAAAAAATGAAATAAACCTAATTCCTCAAAATTTTAAATTCCGTTCTTCTTGTCGAAAACAATTTTGCGATAAGAAAATCATTAACCGAATAATCACCTCTAGGCAAACTTTTGAAAATGAGCCTTGTTCCAGCAGTGGCGTAACCAGTTGTAGGGGTGCAACTAAGAACAAATTCGATATCAAAACTAACTGTGTTATTTGCGGTAAAAGCGGCACTGTCAAGAAAAAAAAATGTGTTGCAATTAGTACAGGAACTGGTAGTGGGGCTCGTGAAAATATATTAAAAAGTGCTGTTCAGAGAAATCACTCTGTTATTACAGGCAGAATGGAATTTTATAAACTTGTTCGCGCCAGATGCAAAATACCACAAACTATGTTATGCGAAATACATATCACAAAGAAATATTACGTCAGCCACAAAAGTTTTCAATCCACTTAATGAATCACAGTCACTAGAACATGCTTTTCATGATTTTTTCAAAAAATAAAAGACCAAATATTTTACCAAAATAGTTGCGTAACTTTAACATGTTTAACTAAACAAGTAAATAATATTATTAAGGAATACGGCCTTCGTTCGGAAGTTGCACAAAATAGTAATAATGTTAGAAAAAAAATTGAAAAACATTTTGGAGACGCAGTATCCTATGTCAGCAGTTCTGGAAAGTCAATTATTGTTTTGTCTATAGAACATGAATATTCAATTATAAGTAAATCTGTACAGAGTGATGAAGAGGCAGAGTCCGAGGAACTATTTGATGTGGAAAGTAAGAGTATAGTATTACGTAGATTAGCGGCAATATTACGAAAGTCAATATCGAATCATATTAACATGAAAACCAAAAAAGATTATGCAACCCCTCAGGAACTGAACGCAACAAATATTAAAGAAGAAATACCGCAATGCCTGTATAAATTTATATCTTAGCTTTTAAATGAAAATGAGTTTGCCAATTCAACCTGCAGTTATTTTGATATCAATGTTCTCGTTTACCAAACAGTAAGAAGCGAAAAGCTTATATATATTTTGTACCAGTTTGGGTATTGAACCTCGTACGACGAAATGAGGAAATTCTTAACTTCCTTTGCAGTTCAACAGATTGAAAACATTGAGAATAAAGCATTTATTCCGCAAGGAATATGCAAAGTAGAGAACACAATAAATTTTATAAGGCCAAACATAGACAATTTCGATTTAAATGAAGATACTCTTGATGGGAAAGAAACAACTCATGCTCTAGCAATGATCATATTTCGAGCAAAATCGGGTCTGTTTGAAGAGCCGTTAATTAAACGATCATTGAATGATATAGAAGATTTTGACTTAGAGTGACGGCTTCTTCCTTACAAGAATCCTTCACAGCGTCCATAATCAGTAAAATATGAAAGCCTAGATGTTAATATAACAAACGACACAATACAGGAAATCTTAAGATATAAGGATGACAAAAATGGTTTTATAGTATGACACTAATTTAACAAAATAATATGCGCAAACTCTTTACAAGTTTCAAATGTTTACTACTACCCATTTATTAATGCCTCGTCTTCTTATACCATTTTTGCAGCGCTTGTACAGTTAACACGTATGGTGAAAAGTCTTGGTCAGGATCACATTGTCGCTACAGCTGACCTGGCTATTTCCAGTAAGGCTCAAGAAATTTTGTGGAGCAATTCTGACTTATCGGATAAGGTCACAATGCAGTTAGGTGGAATACACTTAAGTATGGCATTGATTGCTAGCATCGGACACTTATTTGGAGATGGTGGACTTATTAATATCTTAGTAGATTCAGGAGTGTATGCTGAAACATCGTGTAGACAAATGCTGCAGAGTAAACATTTGTATCGTCCTATACGTGGAATTATGCATGTTGCAGGTACCCTTAATAGATTGTTTTTTAAAGTATTGGAACCGTGATGTGACCTAAATTACATAGATCTATTTTATAAAGAAATAGAGATCGAATTAGATCAGTTACAACAAATGTGTGAAAACGATTATTTATGACAAGAAATAGCAGAATGCAGTGGTGTTTTAGACAATATCTTAAAAAAATAAAAAAAAAATTCCCCTACATTTAAATACTGGCGTCTACTTCTCGAAGCTGTAAATGTTCTGCGTGCGTTACTCATATCTGAAAGAAATTCAGACTTTGATTTACACTTACAGACCGTAAAGCAAACTCTCCCATTTCTTAAAACTGGTGGCTGTAATAAATACTAAAAATATACGCCTATATATTTATTAGATATGAAAAAGTTAGAATATAAACACCCAGCCACATATCAGTATCTAAAAGACGGAAATTTTGTCATTAAACGAACTGGCTCAAGAAAATTCAATTGCGTTGCTTCTGATGTGGCGTTAGACCAAACAATTAACAAAGACTGCAGGAGTCCTGGAGGATTTACAAAAAATCAATAAACTTTAGGTCGATGGTTAATTACTCGGCATTTAATGGCCGAATACTCCAACAAGGTAGAAAATTTGATTTTTAATTCTAATAAATCGAGAAAATCCTACGAGTTGACTGAAAAAAAGAAAGAAGAAGAAGACATTCAAAAAACGTTAATTTTAATAACATCCACGTGTGTTAACCCTTTTGGCAGTAAAAATTTAACAACCGTCTAGTACAAATTGTAACTGGAAAAATAGCTTCTGAAATTGTACAACAAGCTCTTTCAATTTTTAAACTTTAAAGAAAAGGCGTCTTTAAGCAATACGAAGTTTGTAGAAGATAGGCTAACAATTCACAGCGATGTTAGTTTTTGGAAATTTGTGCCGCGAGGCTAAAACTTTTGCATATGACAACGTTAGCTATAAAAAAGATAATAAACAAGAGATTATTAATCCAAAATTTATGTTTCGCAAAATTGTTAGTTAGTGCTGCTCAGTATAAAAATCTTGATTATGGCTAAATTTTGTCCTTCAAATTAACCCCTATACCGACATCCATTTTTCATGAACTTAGCACAATGAGAACTGCAACATCCGACTTAGCTAATAAACTTGAGAGTTTTTCAGATATTTTGTATGAGCCACCAAGTGCAGTTAAATCATATTTTATCGATAGGAAGGTGCTTCATCAGGAATTAAATGAAAAGACCTTTAAATCGTTTGAAAATCTTGCTGATGTGTTAAAAAAACTTTTATTTTATATAAAAGGAAATGAGGGATGCCATACAATAACGCTAATATTTGGCAGGTGTGATATTGCACTCTATAAAAGGTTTGGAAAGACAGAAAAGGAGGGAAATGAAAGTGGGTACGTATGCTATAATTGGCTACAGAAGCGTACCAAATTATAGAAACTTTTTAAAGTCTACAACGAACAAAATGTCCTTAATTAAGTTTTTAACACAGCATTTGATGGGTCTATCAGGATAACTGCCGTGTGGCAACAAAGTAATAGTTGCAGGAGGACTTCAAGACGGAAGTTCGTGTATAAAGGTATAACTTTTACCTACTGCATATGATTGATGTAATAGTGAGATTATGCTATAATTTAATTATATTTAGAATTTACATAAGTTCTACATACATAAAGACAAAATTTGCATCGATTGGGGCTTGAACCTTGGTGGCGCAGTTGTTAGCGCGGTACTCTAGCAAAGTACAGGTCGTAGGTTCGAATCCTACTCGGGGTAAACTTTTTATTTATGTATTTAATAAAATTAATAATAATTTTTAATTATGCTATAATTTGTATTTTAGATATCAAGTTCTGCGAATATTGAAGACCCTTTTTTACGATGCAACCATGAAGAAGCTGACACTCGGTTGATTTTTAACATTATCAAATAATTCGACTTCTAAAATTATGATTAAAATCAGATGACACTGATGTTCTACTATTGTACTACAACGTGATCAATCTCAAGTGTACGGTAGTGGTATGACAAAAATCCCTAGTTTTTAATATTGTTGTGTTTTGCAGTTGGCTGCTTTGGATTTTTAGTGTGGTTTTAGGCTTTTTGGTTTATGTCAGTTTATGTCATATTATACCTTCGTTTTTCACTTTTGTATTTTCTTGAGTTATTTACAAACTGTTTATATCAAGACAAATTATATATTCTGAATTTCAAATTTGTAAAAGACATTGTCATTCCATAAACATGTACTGTAAATTTTATTTAATTATAATGAAATTATAACATTTAAATACATAAGATTCATTATTTTATAATGATGTAATCGAATCATTAAATAATATTTTATTTATTTTATTGTATTTTATAGGGATGCAGTCTAATCAAATACAAAATATTTAAATTAAGATAATACTTTATAATATGTATAAGTTAATGACCTTCATACAAATTTGAAACTGATCGTAGTTTTTACTCGAACCATGCTCTAGAGTAGCTAGAGCAATACAGCTTCTTACCAACCTATCAGTGGTACCAACTTAAATATTTTGATCACGCGGTATACACTTGAGATTGATCACTCTGTATATTACTATTGGAATGACGAAATACTGAAATCGAACGAAATCTATATGAAAAAAGGTCATGGCACAAAGGTTTTAAATAAAAAAAGATATGCTGTCGTCCACGCGATTGCGAGTAAGTTGGGAGAAAGAATCTGTGATGGCTTACCAGCTCTCCACGATTTGATGGGGTGTGACACAACAAGTAAGTTTTACAAACTTGGAAGTAAATCTGCATGGGCCATTTACTTTTGCAATATTGACAAAATCGATTTAGATCAATTTGGAAAGGGTTCTCTAAGCGAAAATGTGGAGAAGGCAAGAAAATCTGTGTCGTACTTATTCTTATACACACACGCACGCACGCACGCACGCACGCACCACGCACGCACGCAAGCAAGCAAGCAAGCACCCCTCCACACATACACACACACATACACACACGCACACGCACACGCACACGCAGACGCACACGCGCACGCACACGCACAAGCACACGCACAGATACACACAGACACACATAGACACACACACACGCACGCACGCACGTACGCACGCACGCACGCACGCACGCACGATTGAGCTTTTCGTTTATTTACCATATCTGTTTCCAAGACAGTAAGATATGTTTAGTGGTTGCGAGACCCAACTCGTCGATAAGTATTTTACATACCGACGTGTTATACTTACCAACGTAAAATTATATATACTACCTATATTTCACAACAATAAGAACAAAAATTTTGGACATTTCTATTTACGTCACTTTTCACATTTCGTTTATTTAGTTAAACCATGCCTTGCAAATAATAAACATTCCATATTCTGTACATCATATGTATACCTACAGTTGGACGTTTTTACATAATAATAGTTAATACTTATATACGAATTGTGCGAATAGGTACGGTTCAAAACTATTTCCCAAATGTACACAATTTAAACAAAAAATAATTTTTAAACTTAAAAAAAAAGTTAAATTTAACACAGATTTTTTTTAATAAAGTTTTAATATAATGCATTTTTTTTCAGAGGCACCAGACGACGACATACAACACCTACTGATGAGGAGATAAGAAAGTCCGTTGTACTTTATCTAGCCACCTCAAAGGATCGGTTAATTAGAAAAGAAAAAACAATTTAATGTAATGTAGATGGTGTAAAATGCGTATGTTTCAAATGAGGACTAATTTGAGCTAACCTGAACATTTTTCATTGTTACGAAATGAAATTTGAATGTACCTGCCTACATTTGTTGCCATAAAATATCATTTAAAATTAATTTAACATTATGTATTAAAACCACATAATTCTCAAAATATACAACACTTTAGATGCTAGTATTTTAATTTTGTGTATTTGTGATTTTATTGGATCTACGGTTTTATAGTTTACAGTTAGATACATAGTTACAGTTTAGTCTAGCCAGAATTACAATGTTTCAATAATTCATTAGAATGTTATATGGACGTTTGAATATCTAGAAAGTTTTTATAATTATCTATTCAGATTTCGATTTTTATGCAAATAAACTTTTGTTTGTAATAAACCACTTATCATTTATATATATATATATATATATATATATATATATATATATATATATATATATATATATATATATATATATATATATATATTATTTCTGTCTGTCTGTCTGTCTGTCTGTCTGTCTGTCTGTCTGTCTGTCTGTCTGTCTGTCTGTCTGTCTGTCTGTGTGTGTGTGTGTGTGTGTGTGTGTGTGTGTGTGTGTGTGTGTGTGTGTGTGTTGTGTCTGTGTCTGTGTCTGTGTCTGTGTCTGTGTCTGTGTCTGTGTCTGTGTCTGTGTCTGTGTCTGTGTCTGTGTCTGTGTCTGTGTCTGTGTCTGTGTCTGTGTCTGTGTCTGCGTCTGCGTCTGCGTCTGCGTCTGCGTCTGCGTCTGCGTCTGCGTCTGCGTCTGCGTCTGCGTCTGCGTCTGCGTCTGCGTCTGCGTCTGCGTCTGCGTCTGCGTCTGCGTCTGCGTCTGCGTCTGCGTCTGCGTCTGCGTCTGCGTCTGCGTCTGCGTCTGCGTCTGCGTCTGCGTCTGCGTCTGCGTCTGCGTCTGCGTCTGCGTCTGCGTCTGCGTCTGCGTCTGGTTCTGCGTCTGCGTCTGCGTCTGCGTCTGCGTCTGCGTCTGCGTCTGCGTCTGCGTCTGCGTCTGCGTCTGCGTCTGCGTCTGCGTCTGCGTCTGCTTCTGCGTCTGCGTCTGCGTCTGCGTCTGCGTCTGCGTCTGCGTCTGCGTCTGCGTCTGCGTCTGCGTCTGCGTCTGCGTCTGCGTCTGCGTCTGCGTCTGCGTCTGCGTCTGCGTCTGCGTCTGCGTCTGCGTCTGCGTCTGCGTCTGCGTCTGCGTCTGCGTCTGCGTCTGCGTCTGCGTCTGCGTCTGCGTCTGCGTCTGCGTCTGCGTCTGCGTCTGCGTCTGCGTCTGCGTCTGCGTCTGCGTCTGCGTCTGCGTCCTCTGCGTCTGCGTCTGCGTCTGCGTCTGCGTCTGCAGTCTGCGTCTGCGTCTGCGTCTGCGTCTGCGTCTGCGTCTGCGTCTGCGTCTGCGTCTGCGTCTGCGTCTGCGTCTGCGTCTGCGTCTGCGTCTGCGTCTCGCGTCTGCGTCTGCATCTGCGTCTGCGTCTGCGTCTGCGTCTGCGTCTGCGTCTGCGTCTGCGTCTGCGTCTGCGTCTGCGTCTGCGTCTGCGTCTGCGTCTGCGTCTGCGTCTGCGTCTGCGTCTGCGTCTGCGTCTGCGTCTGCGTCTGCGTCTGCGTCTGCGTCTGCGTCTGCGTCTGCGTGCTGCGTGTGCGTGTGCGTGTGCGTGTGCGTGTGCGTGTGCGTGTGCGTGTGCGTGTGCGTGTGCGTGTGCGTGTGCGTGTGCGTGTGCGTGTGCGTGTGCGTGTGCGTGTGCGTGTGCGTGTGCGTGTGCGTGTGCGTGTGCGTGTGCGTGTGCGTGTGCGTGTGCGTGTGCGTGTGCGTGTGCGTGTGCGTGTGCGTGTGCGTGTGCGTGTGCGTGTGCGTGTGCGTGTGCGCGTGCGCGTGCGCGTGCGCGTGCGCGTGCGCGTGCGCGTGCGCGTGCGCGTGTGTGTGTGCACATATACAGGATATACGTTTTTCATCCCACATTAGCCATATCTTATATATTTATATCTACACTAATTGAAAGGTACCCTCTAAATTCTAAAATATGTTCATTTCCGGGTATACCGGACGTAAATACGAATTAGGTTATCTCTAATAGAACATCCTGTATATGATTACAATTGTGAGATTCTTGATGGAATTTAGCGTACAAAATAACTTGTGTAATACAATTTCGATTCGATTGTCAACGGTGTTTGAGATTATTTGTTTTATCAATTCTAATACAATTAATATTTATATCAAAGTTCACCTTGAAACAGTAGGTACTAAATTTCCTATACAAATGATAATAAAACATAGGTTAAAATAAACTGCATTTTTTTATTCAATTGAGTCTCAAGTAACCTATAAGTAATCTGTTAAGTTTATTATTAGTTTGTTAAGAAACAGACAAAAAAAACAACAGTGTCGGTATTCATATCAACGACCAAAGGAGATTTTATTGTAAATATGTAATTTCATCTAAAGCGGAACTAGTTATTTGTTGGCGACATATTAAAAGGCGATATTTGGAACACCCTGCACAGAATACTTGAAATGTTATAATTTTCAACTGCACATCAACTATTAAAGGAACTTTGTGGGAAAAGTGGTTTTCAAAAATGTATTGGAATATTGGTATTACCTAGTGCATTTTGGATACATTTCAAATAATTTTTTTAAATCTTGCTGCGCATGCGCAAATTATCTTACAATAATTCTACTAATACCCAATTGCATAAAATAATTGAAATTCTCTGTGGCAAAAACTTGTCAATTATTTGAACATCTCGTTTTTTCACAGTTCACACCTGTATTTTAAATAATATCTTATTTGTCGTATTTCACATCCGTACTGTTATGCAACCCTCTTCGTAATACGTTGATGATGAAAATTAGCCACATTGTAAAAGTGACAATAATAATTTATGTTAGATGGACATGTAAACAAAAAGTCCGGGAGATTTGAACCATGTTTCGTTGTAACAATAAAATACTTTTAAGGAGATATAATAATTTTTGTATCTAGCTTGCCAAAGCGGCAAATTATCATACTACATGTTGAATAAATTATGGCAACGATAAGTTAAAATCTGTCGGGAGACCTGACCCATCATGTAAACTAGAAGTTAATCAACTACACATTCAGGACAAAGAAATTTTTAAGCCCATACATATTTCATGAACGTACCTACGACATGAAATACAAAGTCACATATCCATGACCTCATCCGAATTGCACAGAGAACAGTTCAAGGTTTCATCAATATCTGCTTCTTTTTCTAAAGGACTATCAGAGCTATCAGCGTAAGAAACATTATCACATTCTTCCTCACTTGACTCAAAGCTTTTCTTTTGTCGGAGTTTTTCTGCGATTTTTTTGTCTTTTGTTTTTCTATTTTTGTTTTACATTATGTATTTTTCTATATAATTCCAGATTTTGGTCATCTTTTTCTGGAAGCTTAGTTAAGATTTGGGTTTTTCCTGGTTGACGACCCCTTCGTGTAGTTTTTCTCGGTGCGGCTTTCGGATATAGTTTATCCATTTCTGGCATAATAATTGTAGAAATTACCTACCTCTTGTAGGATGTACATTTAGATGGGATTGGCGAAGAAGTGGATTCATTTGTTATCTCCGCAGTTGCAGCGATTTCTATTTGCGGCTGTGTAGGCAAATCTTGCATTGACGTTGACAAGGCTCCTGAGGGATCTGCATTAAGTGAGAGAGCATGAGCACACGATTACGGTGGAAGTGTAGATGAACTTGGTTTAACGTATGAAGCTGAAGGTAGGTTATCAAGTACATTTTAATCATCAGGAAATTCTATGTCTGTAACTGCAGAACATAAAAAGTTGTCATCACCAAATATATCAAGATTATAGGGATGAATTCCAGATTTACGAAACCTATTCATTATATTACCTTGACTAAAAGCTTGCGACATTACTTCATTTACAAAACCAGGAATATTATAAGAATATTATAAATTGCTACTGTTTTTGCAGAATTGGTCAACATTCACGGCAGCATTGTATCTTCTTTTAAAGGAAGAGCAAACTACAATGTCTATAGGCTGCAGCCCGTTGCTGCATTGAGATGAAAGAGTTACCAAGGTTATACCGTTTTCTCTTGCAAAATTAAATCCTTCAATGCTCGCATAGCTCTCGTGATTGTCTAAAATTAAAAGTGTAGGATTTTCTTTAGAGGAATAGCAGTATTTTACAGAATGTTGCATGAACTTTAGGAAACTTTTGACTGTCATCCAACCGGGATAAGAATCCCCATCTGCACCTGCCGGACCACTTGACACAAATGGTTCATTATAATTTACTCTGTGGAATATAAAAAATGGTTACGAGAGTACCTCTATCAGCTGAAGTAACTTGCCGAACCTGACGAGATTTTTGCTAGCTAACACCTTCGGGCAATCTTGCACTGTGGTACATCCCGTTTTGTCACAGTTATTAAAAATTAAACTTTTCTAAGACGAATTTCAACTTATTAAAAAAGTCACCTACATTTTTCTTATTGAAGCTGGTAGCTCTAGAGAGACTGGTTGCTTCTGGAGTTCTTAAACTTAACTGGGAATTTTGTTCAATAAATCCGCGAAACCAGTCTTTTCCTGCTGTATTGCATTCTGACCAGCTCGTAGGCATATTTTTGGAATTAGCATGAGCGAATTCATATGAAAACTTCATACCTACATTTTTCGTCAAACCGTAGTTCAGATTAAGTCAGCAAATAATCGACAAAATGATTTTTTTCTTCCACCGTAAAAACCTGTGTATGTTTATATTGGCTTTCTTTATCTTCCATTTTAGTTAGTTTATGTCTATCGTTTTTATATCTGCGTAAAGTGGTTCTATCTATATAATATTTGATAGCTGTTTTTCTTATGGAAATGTCATTACCTATTTCTTCGAGAGCATTTGTTAACGCTTCTTTACCAAACCATTCCCTGCGCGTCCAACCCTCTTTTGGTTTATAGCGGAACGGCATTTTATATTGCAAATAAAAAAACTAAGTAACTAAAACAAATCAAAAAACAGTATAGGGAGAGTTGACCCACTGATCGTGTCTCCCTTTACAAGCTGGTTAAAATCCCCCCCCCCCCCCCGTACCTTTTCGAATTAAAGATTTTCTTAAGAATAGTTCCAATTATACACTAGAAGCACTTAAACCAGGTAAACTGCAATAATACCACATATGTACAAAACATTTACATTCCTTCAAGTGTTAAAAGGGTGTTAACCAAACAACCAACTTTATTCTCCTTCACTCAAGCCACCCAAAAATACGTGTTTCTTGATCACAACTGGAACAGACTGACGATCGTCACGTCGCTTCAGAGGGTACTAAAGACTGAGGGCGGGAGTGCTGAGACTTGTCAATTTGGTGCTTAGCGGTAAATTTGAATAAGATATGTGAACCGGTTCAACACTCCCGTATGGTCAAATCTTCCGGACTCCCCCTACATCTAAATGCTAAATTCCAAAGCCGCCCGCTTGTAGAATAATATCGTTAACGCAGTTAAAACATACTTTTCAATTTTATAAACATTATTCTGTTTTATTATTATAAGTTCTTGTTATGAACGAATAAGTTCAAAGGTAAATATGTAATTATTTTTTTTTGTATTAAGATATAACGAAACAAATTAACGTTAACAGTAGATTTTACTTACATTTAAATCGACGACCTGCTACCACAAACATTAATTTAGAAAACGACACATTTTGTAAGGAAAGCTAAAAGACGTAGACCGTTGAACTTAAGGGATATAGGTACTGTCGTTACTAATCTTCTACATAAATCCTTACAGTTCCAAGCTTTATAATTGTGCACATCAGCTCTCAAGTTCATGTGATATTATTTTGCGTACATTGTACAATTTAATGTATAGATGCACGGTATGATTAGAATTTGAAGACACGGGATGGTCAGAATTTGAAGACCTTGTGAAATTGTTTGCAGTTTTCTCTGTATCCAATTCTTCCTAAGATACATACCGCGCGGCGTTGAAGAGAAAATATACGTGGAGTGTTTGAGCAATGTTCCCAAGCAGTGTTGCAATAACACAAATGGCAATATATAAATGCATAATAGCACACTTTAAAGTGTGACTTGAAATGTTTTGAGCAAGTCTACATAAAGATATATATTGCTACAAAGTACTTTGGCAAGAGACTTTGTATGTTCTGAAAAGTTCAACTTTGGGTCCACCTGAAGTCTAAGAAATTTCACATGATCTGGATTCACAAAATTAAACTTTTTCATTGACGTAACCATTTAAACAGTTTTATTTTGGTTTAAAGGTGACCTATTAGAAACACAACATTTTTGAGCGAGATTCATTGCTTTTCTTGAATCGGATAGTACTTCTTCAAAACAGTTATTGCTTATAAGTAATCTAGTGTCACCTACATACAAAAGACACTCAGTTAATATGGACAAATAGTGTGGTAAATCCTTGAAAATATTAATAAAAAAGAAGAGGTCGTAAAATGGAACCTTGAGGAACTTTTAAGGTAACCACTTTGAAATTTGATAGTTTTTTATTAATTTTTACTGCTTGTTGTCTATTTTTAAAATAGGGTGAAACTAAGTTGCAAGCATCTATTAATGTCTACCAAAACATCATGTGAAACGCAATCGAATGCTTGTGATAAATCCAAAATGATTGAGACAGTATAATCTTTTAAAACATCCCAGAACATAATTTATGAAATAAGTATTCCGATTACTTCAGATTATAATAAACAAATATAAATGCTCGTGGCAACACGTCTATCTTAAACAAAAGATGATACTTATACAGAAATAAAATAGAATAGACATTCGGTTTTTTTTTATACAGACCCCCAACTAAGATGACGGAAGTTAAGTCACCAGACACAGTTCATAAATTTAGCGACTTAAAAACCACAGATATATTTTGCTACAGAAGCAGACACAGGCACAGGCTCAGACACGGACACGGGCACGGGCACTCGCACGGGCACGGGCACGGCTACGGGTACGGGTATGGGTACAGGCACGGGCCCGGGCATGGGCCAGGGCACGGGCACGGCCACGGGTACGGGTACGGGCAGGGGCACGAGCACAGCACGGGCACATGCACAGGAAGACGGGCACGGATAAGGAACACGGGCACGGGCACGGACACGAACACGAACACATACACGCACACGGACACGAACACGGACACGGACACGGACACGACACGGACACGGACACGGACACGACACGGACACGGACACGGACACGACACGACACGGACACAGACACGACACAGACACGACACGACACAGGACACAGACACAGACACAGACACACGACACAGACACAGACACAGACACAGACACAGACACACAGACACAGACACGACACAGACACAACACAGACGACACAGACACAGACACAGACAACACGAACACAGACACAGACAAACACACACAGACACAGACACAGACACAGAACACAGACACAGACACGACACAGAACAGACACAGACACAGACACAGACACAGACACAGACACAGACACGAACACAGACACAGACACACAGACGCGACAGACACAGACACAGACACAGACGACAGACACAGACACAGACACGAACGACAGACGACAGACAGCAGACCAGACACAGACACAGACACAGACACAGACACACGACACAGACACAGACACAGACACAGACACAGACACAGACACGACACGAGACACAGACACAGAACACAGACACAGACACAGACACAGACACAGAACACAGAACACAGACACAGACACAGACACAGACACAGACACAGACACAGACACAGACACAGACACGAACACGAACAAACAGACACAGACACAGACACAGACACAGAACAGACACAGACACAGACACAGACACAGACACAGAACACAGACACAGACACAGACACAGACACAAGACACGACACAGACACAGACACAGACACAGACACAGACACAGACACAGACACGACACAGACACAGACACAGACACAGACACAGACACAGACACAGACACAGACACAGACACAGACACAGACACAGACACAGACACAGACACAGACACAGACACAGACACAGACACAGACACAGACACAGACACAGACACAGACACAGACACAGACACAGACACAGACACAGACACAGACACAGACACACACAGACACAGACACAGACACAGACACAGACACAGACACAGACACAGACACAGACACAGACACAGACACAGACACAGACACAGACACAGACACAGACACAGACACAGACACAGACACAGACACAGACACAGACACAGACACAGACACAGACACAGACACAGACACAGACACCGGCACAGACACATACACAGACACAGACACAGACACAGACACAGACGCAGGCACAGATACAGACACAGACTCAGACACAGATACAGACACAGACACCACACGGGATGCCATTTTCATGAAATTTTTTAGAAAATACATTTAATATTTTAAAACTACCCATTTATGCTTTCATTTATTTGTCTGTATCAGTGGTAAACGTAATCGAGCCTAGCTCTATGCAAATCAAGGTGTAGGTATCGTCTTGCCATATTTTCCTTGAGAAGGAAATTCGGATAATAATAAAAACAAATACCATTATTTTCGTATGAAACCAACATCTTTGAACTAACGTTTGGCTCAACCTTAAGGCTTGCGCGTTATCACTTAAACCTTATACAGGATGTCCACAAACGCTTTTCACAAAGGAAAACTGCATATTCTAGAGCTGATTTTATGTCGATTTAACGTAAATTACCATAATGAAATACTTCCTAAGAGAGCTGGAGCTATTGGAAGATGGCGCCCTAACATCGGTTAAATTAAAATATCTTCAAAATGGTTTTCCTTGAAATGATAGCGTTCTGTACATTTATTTAGTGGATTGCCCAATCGTATAGCGTGAGTATGATTTTTTAGTTGTACTCATAAGCGACATTGTTGTTCATCAGTTTTTTGTTTTTCAAAATTTCGCAATTTTAACATAAAATTTAAACAAAAATCGATTTTTTTTATAAATGAATGATACTCTTGTCTGAAGTCTCTACGACGCGACGCACCGTTTTCGAAACAAATCGATTTGAACTTTTCATGTGTTAATCATACTTTGCCTATGGAAAATAAACAAAATAACAATTGCGTGAACGTCAAAATAACTAGTTGAGGTTAAAGTGTCAAATAAATTTTAAGTGAAAGACTGTTTATTGTTTAGTTGCATTACCGTGAATACAAAAAGTTGAATATTGTTAGAATGGTTTCGTTTAGTAACGAAAAATATGCCGATATGCATTTAGTGTACGGCGAAATGCAATGCAACACTCGAGCAGCAGCACGTAGATATGCAGATAAATTTCCAGGTAGAAGACGTCCTGCTCCTAAATCATTTATGCTTCTTCATCAAATAATTAGGGAAACAGGATCGGTAATTCCTAAAATAATGAAACGGGAAGACATGCTGATGTAATGGAAGAATATCAGGATGATATTTTAATGGTAATTGAGTACAATCGCGAAAGAATCGTAAGAAGGTTGGCTGCAATGTATCCCAATGTGTCAAAATTTTCTGTGTGGAAGATTCTACATAAGGAAGGCTTGTATCCTTTTCATTTCAAAAAAGTCCAGGCCTTGCAAGCAGGTGATTTTCCTTCTCGTGTTGATTTTCCAATTGGATGCAAAATAACAAGAATCAATATCAAGATTTTTTCTGATATTTTGTTTTGTGGTGAAGCCGCTTTTACAAAAGATGGAATTTGTAATATGCACAATGCACACTATTACTCCTAAGTTGATGAAAACCCTCATGCGATAAGGGAAACTGAACATTAGGAAAGGTTTAGCATAATGTATGGATAGGTGTTCTTGGTGATAATTTTCTTGGACCTACAGAATTACCTAATCGTTTAAACGGCGAAGAATATCTTAACTTTCTACAAAATACATTATCGGATTTATTAGATGATATTAATCTGAATATTCGCGCGGAACTTATGGTTTTTACATGATGGTTGTGCAGAACTGTTCGTACTTTTTTAGATAACAATTACCGAGAGCGATGGATCGGAAGAGGCGGCCCGGTTGCTTGGCCAGCAAGGTCTCTAGATTTAAATCTTTGCGATATTTGTGTTTGGGGATATCTAAAATCAATTTAGTTTATTCCCAACCAATAGAAACACGCGATCAGCTTTGGGAGAAGAGTTCAGGATGCCTGCGACGAATTTAGGAACAATGGGAGAATGTTTTCAAAAATTCAGCAATCTTTACATAAACGAATAAATTTGTGCAGAGAAACGAATGGTCGTCATGTGGAGCATCTTTTGAAGATTCAATTTTGTATTTCATGCTTTCAGTTGTCATTTTGAATTTTTTTATTATTAATTGTGTCTGCAACATTTTTTTTGTATTAAAAACGATTATTTTTTACCCGAGTTTATTTCTTAGTCTCTAAAGCAAAATTAATTTATGACATGAAAGAAGTTTGACGTTCACGCAATTGTTATTTTGTTTATTTTCCATAGCCATCTTTCATAATTGTAAATTAATTCGTTAGTTAATTTTATAAAAGTATGATTAACAGATGAAAAGTTCAAATCGATTTATTTCGAAAACGGTGCGTCGTAACGACTTTAGACAAGTGTATCATTCTTTTATGAAAAAATCGAAATTTTTTTAATTTTAAGTCAAAATTGCGAAATTTTGAAAAACAAAAAACTTATGAATAACAATGTCCAATGCCCCGCCCAACCGAGTCATATTCACGCCATACGATTGGGCATATTCCACTAAATAACTGTATAGAACGCTATCATTTAAAGGGAAACTATTTTGAAGATATTTGAATTAAACCGATGTTAGGGCGCCATCTTCCAAGAGCTCCAGCTCTCTTAGGAAGTATTTTTGTACTAATGTAATTTACGTTAAATCGACATAAAATCAGCGCTAGAAAAGAGATTGTGGACACCCTGTATATTCGGTTTGGCCATTCCACAGTGCAAGATTTCCACCGTGGGCCATTTTAATCACGTTAAAATCAAGCAAAATTGACTTTTTTCACAAAATTTACAAAACTTGTAATGGAATTATGTGAGTAAAAAAGGTTCAGTTCGTAATACAAACTTAAAAATAAATTATTTCACAATTTAGCAAATATTTATTTATGATAATGTAGTAGTAACGTGATTATGATATAAACAGGAGGTGACTCAAAAAGGAAGTTGAGATGTAATCAATTCGCCGCTTAGTGTTCGGTTTTTTTTTTAATTTAATGTGATTCTTTTTTATAATCTATGGTACTTATAATAATTTACATCCTAGTTTTACATGAATAAGTGTAGGTTTTGAACAAAAAACGAATCTTTGTTTTAAACTCGAAAATGCACGCTTATATCTCTTAATTAAAAAATCTCTGATAAAATGAATTCAATACGTTGGCTGACATGGTCATAAATAACCGTTTACGATGCAGATCGGTATTTAAGATTTGGGATCAACAGTAAGTAGGTACAATTCATTATATAACGATATAGAAATAAGAGATTATGTTGTTTCCTGTTAACAAACTCCGTTTAGATAGTTGGAAATGTGTAAAAACTTTACCTTCGTTAAAGTCGCTTGAGCGTAGAGCAGTGTTTGTTCATTGGCCACCTTATTTCCGGTATTGCGTTTAATCTGTAAAAATGGCATATTGAATAAACTGCAGTAACAATATTTTTACAGTTTATTAAGTAATTTTTATTCCGCTTCATTTTAAACGAAAATTTGTTTTTAATTACATTGAAATGGTTTATTGTATTCGTAATCTTATTAATTACAAATTACAAGTATACATTTGTCAACAAATACTATTTAGCACAACAGGAAATTTATATTTTTTGCGATTTTGTAATTTCAAAAAAGAAAGTCAAATTCTTCATTTTAGCCACCCATGTTGCTAAGATGACTTTTATTGGTGGATAAGTTGACGATAAACTTAAATCATACAATTTTATTTGTTATAAAACACATAGTTTTGGAAGTAATAATATACAATGAAATGGTTATTATTAATGGCTACAGAAATCACAAAAACATGCTTTTGCTTTAAACTGTTTATAGTTACGATGACTGCATTCAGCATGAGCCCATTTTTACATCAAATGCACTGGAACCAGAGCTCATTATGTTTTCTCACATCGTCACAAATTATGCAGTTCTTATCATCTTCATAATATGGATCCATGTCATCATCGGTCTCTATCAATTCTACTTCCACTGACGATTCGGAAGAATCAGAACTCGACTTACCTAAACGTCGCTTTACCATGTCTCCTTTGCCTTCTTTTGTGTTTCTTTGCTTTTGGTTCCTTTATTCTTCGTTCCTTTACCTTTTGTTTTCTTGCTAATTCTCTAAGTCTTCTTCCCTACACCTTTTCTTCTTTCTCATTTGCTTTTAACCCCAGATCTATTTTTACTGGTGTGCTAGAAATCACAAGGGACGGTAGTGTTTGAATTTGGCGTCTTTTATTGCGAATTTCCGCGTTGGGCGTTGGTGGAAGCCCAGTTTGTTTAATATAAAACTGTTGTAGATGCTTGAGAATCTTTTTTTAGTGTAACGTGCATGGGACTACAACCCGGTTGTGTTGAATTTTCGAAATTGTTAAATGTTTCAGTTGACTGCGTAGAAGTAAATGGGGTGGTCTCGGTTACACTTGCCGCAGATTTTCTGTCAGTTGTTTTAGATGCCGCAAAATCCGGCTCCGTAAAATTTGTGTATCAAGTGGTTCTATCCCAGTGGCTCTAAATCCATTTACTGCATTCGCTACTGTAGCAGGTTTTAAATAAGGCTTTCCAAAAAGAGATCCAGTCTCATACAGTGTGATAGTTTTTCCTGGATAATTCGTCTAAAAATCTTCACAAACAATACTATAGACCGTTTAAAGAGGTCCGAAGAAGCTGACGTCCCGTGGTAACACCCTATGTGTCGTATGCGCTGCAAATCCAAGCATTGTTATATAGTTTTGTCTGCATAAATTTATGGCGTCTAAACTTACATGACTTGCAAGGTTGTCCAACAGTAAAAGCATCGGGTGTTGTTTTGTGGGTTTTTCATGCTGTATAAAATGTTCCCGGTATTTCTAAGATTTCCAGAAGTCACCCAACCGCTCTGATGAGCTACCCCTATACAACCTGGAGGAGTTCCGCTCATATACCCTTGTTGCATACGAACTAGGAGAAAGATTAGCATTGGGGAAATATAAGTTCCAATCGCATTTATGCAGTATAATGTTGTTACATTAGTTCTGCTGACGATACTTTTACTACTACGTTTTCCTGTGGGTGACAGTATTTTGCGATTTTTTGTTAGAGCCGTAGAGATGCCCATTTCATCGCAATTATATTATATTATACATTTATACAGTGCTAGTCAAAAGTCCGCTCCCCCCCTTGTATCTTTTGAACGGTTTTAATTATACTAATGAAATTTGGAGGGTGAATGTAAATGGATATAAGCTTCTCAAGTAGTCATGACAAGTGACGTAATAGTCATATATGACGTCACAGGGCCACAGTGACCAATAATTTTAAATAGTACCTTAGGGCAAATGACATCTCGTTTGAAAGGTATTAAAATTACCTATTCAGTAATACTAATTTTGTTAGGGTTTAGGTTGATTTTGATAGAAAAATTAAATAAATACTAAAATTATAGTTTGGCATTTAATTAATCAAGATCCAAGGACCAATTCTTATAGTTAACGTTGGAAATGTGCTCCACTTAATTCCTGACAATAATGCATCCTATTGTTAAACTCTTGTCGTACTAGTTCAAATGTGTCTGCGGAAATTGCTCTACATTCTACAACAATTCTTTGTTTCAAAATGTGCACACTGCCAGGTGCTGTAGCGTAAGCCATAGATTTTAAGTACCCCCACAGAAAAAAATCTAATGGTGTCAGGTCTGGTGACCGAGCTGGCCATTCTATCGGACCTCGTCGTCCAATCCATCTGCCACGATATTCTTCATCCAAGTAACGTCTTACTGCACCATAATAGTGTGCAGGAGCACCATCTTGTTGGAACGTTATTTCCAAGTTGCCGAATTCATCTAGATTATCATCCTGAACGTTCCATTCATTGGTACACGTCGTTGTTGCGGAACAGTACCTCGGTGCAAAGGTTACTTTTGGAAACGCATCCATATTCAATGGGTAAACTCTCCTCGATGAAAACCTAGCTTTAATGTTACTCATTGGTTTAGCCGATACAAAAGAGGTATTGCCCGAGAGCTATGTTTTGTGATAAAACGATCACTGTTTAAAAAACACTTCATTACCTCATTCCAATATTAGAGCTGCAGTTCATGGGTAGTATTACTGGGAAGGCATAAAAAGGTAATATTAGCTCTCTTTACCGAGTTTACAATACTATAATTTTTTCGCCATCAAAGCTATTACACAAGATTCAGGTAATGCGAATTTCATAAAATGTTCAGTACACACTGAAAATCTATTCAAGTTCAACCTACCTGTTGGCGTGACAAGTGCAACGGTGTGTGGAGGACGAATTTTCCATTCAGGCTTCAATTGCGTTCCTTTAAATAGTACCATTGGGTGTGTTACTGCTTTGACCACGTTGCTACATGACACAATTTTGATACGTTTTTATGTCCGTCGGCAACATTACGCAGCCCTCGCGTACCTTCCTTGTCAAACACATCACGTTAGTTTTGTAAACACAACCTGTAGTCCCTTTTACCTAAGGTATAGATCCGGTCACGTTTGTCAATGGTGTCGAGCTTCTTAAGGATTGCATCAACCTTAAATTATTAACCCTTGGGGGCCTGGGCGGGTTAGGCTTTGCGACACACTTAGACTGAATACCTTACACACCCACACAAACGCACACGTTCACGTACTCCCACACCCACCCACGCACTCACACACACGCACATACACACAAACACACACACACGCACACACGCACACACATACACACACGCATTCATTCAAATACCCAGGCACTCACCCACGCACACACGCACATACACACACACACACACACACACACACACACACACAGATACACACACCACATTTACACCACACACACACATCACAACCACATTTACACACACCACACAACACAACACAACACACTCACACTTACACACCATCACACACTCACACACACACACACTACACACTACACACACTCACACACACACTCACACTCACACACTCACACACACACTCACACACACACACACACACACAACACAACACACCACACACATACACACTCACACACACACACACACACCACACTACACACACTCACACACACATCACACACACACACACACTCACACCACACACACACACTCACACTCACACTCACACTCACACACACTACATCACACACATACACACTCACACCACCACACCACATCACACACCACACACACACACACACACACCACACACCACACACTCACACACACCACACTACACCACACCATCACACACTCCACACACTCACACACACACACACACACACTCACACACACACATCACACACTCACACACTACACACCACACACACACACTCACACACACTCACACACACACACTCACACACTCACACACTCACACACTCACACACTCACACACTCACACTCACACACCACACACACACACTACACACACACACACACACTCACACACTCACACACTCACACACGCACACTCACACACACACCACATCACACACTCCACACACTCACACATCACACACACACACACTCACACACTCACACACTCACACACACTCACACACACTCACACTCACACACACACACACCACACACATCACACCACACACTCACACACACACACTCACACACACCTACACACTCACACACTCACACTCACACTCACACACTCCACATCACTCACACACTCACACACTCACACTCACACTCACACACTACACACCTACACACACACTACACTCACACACTCACACTACACACACTACATCACACTCACACACTCACAACCACACACTCACACTCACACACTCACACACTCCACACTACACTCACACTACCACACACTACACAACACTCACAACACTCACACACTCACACTCACACACACACATCACACACTCACACATACACACACACACTCACACACTCACACACTCACACACTCACACTCTCACACACTCACACACTCACACACTCACACACTCACACACTCACACACTCATACACTCACACACTAACACTCACACTCACATACCCTCCGTATACAACCAAAGTAAAACTATTATTAATATAACATTAGATAAATGCTACACACACACAAACTTACTTGCGTACGCACACGTACACCCACATGTAATGCAATTTTTTTATTACGACGCGTAATTTAGCGGCAAAGAATGCCCCAATAACGACGTTATAGAAAAATATGTAAATAATGTTTAAAAAAAATTTTACCTTACATAACCCTTGTATCGTATCTTTATACAAAGCCAAATAAACTTTAGACTTAATTGGATAGTATTGAAAATGCTTATACCGTATTATCGATATTTTTATAGAATCGGGCGGCTTTGTTGGCATCTATATGTCGTTTATCTTCTTTCCGTCGTCAAGTGTTAACGTCCACCTGGCATAAGTTATTGTTCTTGCTTTTAGATTGTTGCTTATTTTCGTTATGAACCTATAAAAAAGGAATTCTAAGAAATACAGAAATTATTTCCTTTCTTTCAATTTCCACTGTGTAGGTAGGAGAGCCGTGTGTTGTTTCGCATCAGATTTTTCTTTATCCTTTTCAGCATTTTTGTATCTACATATTAATGTTTCTTTGTCACCAACTAAGGTGATTCCATTTAGATTTATCTAGTATACAATATTGACACTCATAGAGAAGCGATGAATGTAATGGGCTTGAAAAATGAATCATCAAATTGAATATCTTTTTTCTAGGGAAAGAAGTTTTTTTTATCCAAACTTACAGAGCACGTATGGATAGTGTATATAAGTATAGCCGCAACTCTGCAGACCTTATAACATTATAACTGGGCCAACTTATAGCATTAAAACAAAAGCTATGATGTAATAACCAAAACGCAAATGTAATAAACAATTTGCAATTGATCAAATAATTTTAATTAATAAAAAATATACCAAATAACATCGCTACTGCCGTTGGCTCTGTCGGTAGATGAGATAGGGAGAGTTCTAATATACTGAGTTGTTAACCTACCTGAAATGCTGCTTGCTTCCCATCTGCTTAGTTATTTTCACTGCACTTAATTAATAAAAAAAATGCAATATAAAGAATTATGAAAATATAATGAAATGAAATCTCGAGCGCCATGTTGTCTTTTATTATAGGAACAACAAAATCTAGTTAATGAATAATAATAAACAATTTACCAAAATGAAAATAAAATAACATGATATACTTAAGTTTATTCAATATCTAATTGAAAAGGTTAAAAAATCAGAAGTCTTATTACTATTCTAAAAGTATATAAAAAATCATTACCTTTGAACGGTTCGGTACATAAACTGTATTACTGCTGGTAACTATGAAGCAAAATGGTGAACTTGGTGAGGTCAATGTCTTGCTAATCTATCCTTAATATATTGTGTCCATAACTTTATTGAATTTCTTTGAAGTTTAAGTATGTAGAACTTGCGTTGTAAAATGTAATTCAAGTAAAAATTTCCATTTAAATTAGAAAAATAATAGAATAGTAAATTAGTGAATTATAAGTGCCTTTAAAAATAAGTATTATGAAAATGCCATATAAAAGTGCAAAAGTGTGCAAAAAGTGTGCATTCTGAAAGAACGCATTAAAAAAAATGGCCTAAAAAAACAAATTTTTTAATTTAAAATATAATGAATTAGAAAATAACTTACCATCAAAATCTGATGGCAATAAATATAAAAAAAATTAGGTAAAAACCATGCTTTCTGCTGTAACATTCAGCAGCCAGTGAAAAATATAGCGGCTTTCAGAATAGCTCCTCTAAATGAAGAAGAAGTTGTCACGCGTTGCGCGGATACAATGATCAGAATCCAATTTCTTAAGAAAGGGAACTATAACTATTTATGAAATATTACACCCAAAAAGATGTGTTCCAGGAAATGCAAATTAAATTGCCTTTCTCAATTCTACATTTTAATAATTAAAAACTTTTCTACTATTACGCCAAATAAAAGAACGATCCCAAACCAATGTATTTTTTAATACAGCCACAAAAAAAGTTGTTACAATCTGCCATGATAACAGAAACCAGTTCCCATAAATATTAAGTTAGTGGCCATTTAAGAGTAATCTGCATTAAATAATAGACATATAGGTTATGCAACACATCACACACGTACCACAGTTGTTTATTTAGCGATCGAAATCTTTCTGTAATCATTTGTTTGGTGACAAACGTCTAAAATGGTAGAGATAAGCTTGAAAACTTCCACAAGTTTTCGTAGTTACTACAGTACCAACACAACAAAATAGAACGATTATGCATTTGTGGTATCAATGGTAACAATTACTGAAATTGTGAAAAAAACTTGCTGGTGTCAATTTTTATGATTGTTACCTTGCTTGGTTAGTACATTTTTTTGCTTCTATGGGTAACTCTTGGTAATCGTTGATTTTATCCAGCTGATACAGAGTTTTTACTTATTTGAAAATTTTCTATTAATTCAAGTCCTTGGACTTTGTAAAATGCAGCCTGAATTAAAATTTTTTTTTATTATTACAGTCCAATGTAACACATTATAAATACTAATAATACAAAAATAGGAACAGTAAAGTACCCTGCTTTTAAAATTCTTCCATGCGAGGAATTGCATAAGGTTGATGTGCACGTGATGCAGTTTTCCTTACCGTTGCAATAAGAAGATATTCCGCAATTCCTTGTTACTATGTTAACTAAAAAATACTGTGTTAGTGTTTCTTAATATGTTATTAGACGAATTTACTTCCGTTTGTAATATTTTGCTCAGTAAAACAAACAGTTTGTGTACTATCACAAATTGTTTTGGCTGCTCTATTAAAACGGAAGCGATCACCACAAAAACCCATCGATGTGGAAAAGCATTCGTAACATATCAACGAATTTACTAAAAGTACCACCTTTAAATGCTGGAAGTGTTAGTCGAAACTTACCATAACTCATCAAAGTACAGTATGTTATAACTAAATGAATTAACATTTTAAAAATAGTTCAATTAATTTATCTTTTGCACTTTTACACGTACTTAAACTTTTCAGCATTGATGATTATGTGAAGTAATTATAAACGTTATCACTATTAATTATATTTTTTGAACTTAGCCTAATCACTATTTTTTTATTGATCTTTCAAACCATTAGTTGACCTACAGATCTTTTTTACATTATGAAATTTTTTTATCCTTATCACGATTTGAAGTGAAATGTGATAAAACGTTTTTTGAGGCCCTGCGTAGATAGTTTCGCAGTTTAATGCAAATCTTGTAGAATTATTATAATACAAGATTCCAAATTGAGATAACCTCACAATACTATGTCTAACGTTATTAGTCAAATAATTTGGAAGCAGAACACTGAACATACATTTTCCCAACACACCTTTAATTCCGTTTTATTACATCCGATTGTTGTTGAGCTGAGAAAAATGTCTAGTTATGCGAGTTTCATTTTATCACAAAAAGAAAATAAGCTGATTATGAAATTCCTTGTTAAACTATTTGTGATTTTGTGTGTTCTATAATTTGATAATATGAGTGACGAATCTAAGAAAATATATATTTACTCTCAATTTTTAAGTAAACTAGCGTGGTCAAATCGTCTTCCATTCATTAGTGAAATATGAATAATTAGTACTACAGATAAATTAATCGGTGTGTTTCACACCGTTCGATTACTTAACGTTTTGAAAATTTTCTACATATTGTGTGATGCTTACTCCATTGTCATAAGCTGAATTTGTAATGAACTCACTAATGCAATTACGTCCTACAGATTTTATGGCTTTAATTTAATTTCCACATTTTATTTATTGCAATTCATTTATTGTAGAGTGATTACACTTGTAACTTTACTAGGTTTTGCAATTGGTATCTACAGCAATTAGTTTGTGCTTTAATTAATTAATACCATATTTTTTGTTATTAACAAAAAAGTGAATATAAATTTAAACTAGTTGTCACTGGGAATAACACCGCTGTCCTTTTCATTTTTGTGCCTAATTAACTATTTATTTTAGAAAGTGCTGTCGCTGATATAATGATTTTGCTGTTAGTTTTTAATTTTAGTTTCACGCATAGACGCTGCTTATTTTTGTTTAAATTTATTTACGTTTTTGTGAGTTGTGTAGTAACCTTTGATTTATTCACTTTAGGTGGGTTTTCTTAGTTTTAATTTTAACGTTTTCTTAAACTCTCTCATCCTGGAGGAACAACAGATATTCGAGAATCCTGTCAGAATCAATATATTAGTATCTACTCTATTGTGAATTTTGACTGTGGAGGACTTACTTTGTGTTCTCAATGTATTGGAGTAACCTCTTGGGCGTAAATTACAAAACACGTGGGTATGCTCTTTTTCCACAACACTTCACACTTATGCAAATGTTCACCGCCTGAAGACCTGGTCAATTGAGCTACATGGTGTTCTTTTATTGTGTAAAGAACCTCTATAATACAGACCAGCGTCATATTTTGGTCACAGGTTAACATAATTGCACATAAACAAATAAAGAAGTTTGGTTAATCAAATTGCATTGTATAAAATAAGCATTTCTTCTTAGAGTTTTAAGAATTTATGCTACTAAAATTAGAAATTAAAAATACACAGTCACATTATATCATGTGTCATTAAATTGATACAACCGAGGATTGTTCTTTTGCAACCTGCATTATTTATACTCTTCGATGGATATCAATTAACCGCAGTGTAGAAGTGAACGTTTCCTAATTGGAATGGGTTTTGTGGCAATATTACCATGAAATAGTTAGATGACTGTAACATATGGTAAACTCCTTTTTTCTTCGGCCTGCTAAAATGAATAAACCTTCTATGAATTTGGCCCCAATTCTGTTAATGTTGAACTACCTTTACACGTAGAAGCTCTTGTGCTACGATTTTCTTTATTTTGCCCTTAATTTAAAATACAGGGAGTTGTGCACATTCGTCGCGTTAGTTATTTAAGATGCATTGTAGCGACTTAGCCTGATTTGTGTCAGTTGTCCAGAGCTCTCGGTAAGTTCGTCCTGTCCTTGACATGCTCTCACTTTGTGATCTAACACGTGTGTAAATAATTTGAAAAATCTGGAATACTGGAACTGTGTCAGGATCTGTAATCTTACCTAATGTAGTTATGTTCTTAACCCTCATCCTATGTTTGTTTGCTAACTATATTCATAACCACTTCATCTGAAAACCCATTGTATGCAACAATTTCTTTAATAGTGCGCAATTCTTTATTATAATTTTTAACTGAAAAAAAAAACCGAAAAAATTAAGCAATCTATGAACCAAAAAACTTAAAACGTGTTTTTGCTGTCTACAGTGATTTGTGTCATTGGTTATGAATCTTTTAGTGCTAGTTTCCTTACGATAAATATCTATATCTAGTTTACTGCCATTTCTTGTTACCAGGGTATCAAGGAACGGGAGACATTTGCCTCTATCTCATAGGTAAATTTGATTGTCGGAAATTTAGAATTTAAGGTATCTACAAGGATCTCAACACTACCAGTTTTTGTATTAAGGATGGCAAACACATCATCCACAAATCTAATGCAAACTCTAGGAAAATAAAGCAAATCTCGTTTTAAGTCTGTCTCAAATTTACCCATGAACAGATTGGCTATAAACGGGGATAAGCTATTGCCCATTGTCGTACGACAAAGACATTTTCGTTACAAATATTGTTTATATTGTATGAAACTTATTTTGTTACTAGTTGACCTTATATACAGGGTATTTATGTGATAATCTATACAATAAATGTTAATCAGAGTTCACTTAACGCCTTTAATACGCCTTTAATAACCAAAACTGAAAGAGATATGCAACAAAATGATTTACAACCTGATGATTATGATTGCCCTGATTTTGACAAAGTGATTAATGAGACAGGTAATGAAATGCAATCCTTAATTAAAAAAGAGAGTAATCGATTTAATTCATAAACATAAATTAAAATTAAAAACTTAAATTGAAAAGTCTAGAAAGAGAACAGTCTAATATGCCCTTTTGGATTGGAATTTGAAATAGTTTTTATGTTGAAATATTTTTATAAAACAGTTATATTAAACATAAAAGAAGGTCAACTGAGTATGTTGATAATGCTGAACTAGCGTCAAGCTAACTGTGTCACCTAGTTGCTATACCAAGTCAAAGATAGAATTCATATATGGCATTAGAATGCACTTAAGTAACCTTTGACTAGTAATAATCGTTGATACCCTCAAGTAGGTTGTGCTAAACATTATAAAAGGATTGTGTTAGTGTCAGTAATTAGTTAATTGTTAATCAGATTTACTTGTGTAAGGTTGATTAACAAAGTTATTTGTCTGAAAAATACATCTTTTAAATGGCATCTTCTTATGCAGCTGTATAAAGCCACAGTTGTATACCATGGCGATCATGCCTAAACGTATCCGTGATTGTAAAAAATAGTAAAAGAGTGAAAAAAAAGTTAAAATATTAGCAGAAGGTTTAATTTAAGAATTAAATAATACAAATTAGAATTTTTGTTGTGTCGACGTATTTAGCTTAATTATAGCGTTATAAATTATTAAATAATTCGTTAAAATTGGTAAAATTATTTCTAAAGTAGAGAAATAAGTTTTCATTCCTCAAGCTGTAAATAGTGGTGATTTAACAAATGGCGGTAGTCAAAACCAAAATGACGGAAATGGAAAAGTTTTTACGTGGAATGAAGTTGCTGCAATTGTACTTATAATCATCATAATGTTGTACTCATTGAAATGTTACAATAAACACGTCAGCAAAATAATTCGTAACGCTGCGAAACGCTGAATATGTTGAATAGGTTTTAAGTTTATAATAATGGCATATCCAATTTTACATCGAATACTCATCAACAAGTGTGCTAGTGAAGATTGCGCAAGAAGAAAGGAAAAGGAAAAGGCCACGTATTTCATTCCCTCCCCCAAGAGGGAGGGCGGGCTGCTTGAGCTTTCGGAGCTCCTTCAGCCACAATCATGGATTCCCAGCATACATACATACATTATGTATATATGCATGGTGGGATTAAGGATGGGAGTGGTTAGGATAAGATCGGAATGAACGGAGTTAGGGTTCTGAGGGAATGGAACCCATTACCATCCGAATGCTAAGCAGGTCGTCTCGCCACTACTCTACTAGCTTGGATGCGAAAAAAACATTGGTGGAAAGTGCTAAGAAATCAATAAGTTTAGTGACAATAAAGAGAATAAGTTCGTTTAGTGTAATGTTCCAGGCTAAGCATGAGTCATTGACTTTCTTGTTCGACACAGTTATTCTGTAATTTGGACCTCAACTTAAATTTTTATAGAAGTAAACAGATGTCTTTGGTCTTTAATTCGAGAGGATATAAATTCATTCCCTTAAATATTATATGGAAGTCAGTTAGGAGATAAAAACGTTAGCAGAGCTGTTATGATTATAATTGTGATTGTGATTATGATTATGATTATGATTATGATTATGATTATGATTATGATTATGATTATGATTATGATTATGATTATGATTATGATTATGATTATGATTATGATTATGATTATGATTATGATTATGATTATGATTATGATTATGATTATGATTATGATTATGATTATGATTATGATTATGATTATGATTATGATTATGATTATGACTATGACTATGACTATGGATATGGTTATGATTATGATTATGATTATGATTATGATTATGATTATGATTACGATTACGATTACGATTACGATTACGATTACGATTACGATTACGATTCGATTACGATTACGATTACGATTACGATTACGATTACGATTACGATTACGATTACGATTACGATTACGATTACGATTACGATTACGATTACGATTACGATTACGATTACGATTACGATTACGATTACGATTACGATTACGATTACGATTACGATTACGATTACGATTACGATTACGATTACGATTACGATTACGATTACGATTACGATTACGATTACGATTAACGATTACGATTACGATTACGATTACGATTACGATTACGATTACGATTACGATTACGATTACGATTACGATTACGATTACGATTACGATTACGATTACGATTACGATTATGATTACGATTCATTGCGATTGCGATTGCGATTGCGATTGCGATTGCGATTGCGATAGCGATTGCAATTGCGATTGCGATTGCGATTGCGAATGCGATTGCGATTGCGATTGCGATTGCGATTGCGACTGCGACTGCGACTGCGACTGCTACTGCTACTGAGACTGCGACTGCGACAGCGAGTGCGACTGCGACTGCGTCTGTGACTGCGAGTGCGACTGCGACTGCGGCTGCGTTTGCGGTTGCGGTTACGGTTGCGGTTGCAATTGCGATTGCGATTGCGATTGCGATTGCGTCGTTGCGATGTTGCGATTGCTGATTGCGATTGCGATTGCGTGATTGCGATGGCGATTGCGATTGCGATTGCGATTGCGATTGTGCGATGTGCGATTGCGATTGCGATTGCGATTGCGATTGCGATTGCTGCATTGCTGATTGCGATGCATTGCGATTGCGATTGCGATTGCGATTGATTGGATTGCGATTGCGATTGCGATTGCGATTGCTGATTGCGATTGTGCGATTGCGATTCGTCGATTGCGATGCGTGCGATTCGATGCGATTGCGATTGCGATTGCGATTGCGATTGCGATTGCGATTGCGATGCGATTGCGATATCGTTGCGATTGCGATTCGTCGATTGCGATTGCGATTGCGATGGATTGCGATTGCGATTGCGATGTGCGATTGCGATTGCGATTGCGATTGCGATTGCGATTGCGTTTGCATGCGATTGCGATGCGATTACGATTGCGATTGCGACTGCGATTGGATTGCGATTGCGATTGCGGTTGCGACTTGCGATTGCGATTGCTATGTGCGATTGCGATTGCGATGCGTTGCGATTTGCGGTTGCGGTTGCGTTTACGGTTGCGGTTGCGATTGCGTATTGATGATTGCGATTGCGATTGCGATTGCGATTGCATTCGGATTGCGATTGCGTTACGGTTGCGATTGCGATTGCGTATGTGATTGCGATTGTGATTCGATTGCGATTGCGATTGCGTCGCGTGCGACTTGCGACTGCGACTGCGACTGCTACTGCTACTGAGACTGCGACTGCGATGCGAGTGCATGTGCGACTGCGATTGCGTTTGCGGTTGCGTTGCGTTTACGGTTGCGGTTGCGATTGCGTATGGGTGCGATTGCGATTGCGATTGTCGATTGCGATTGCGATTGCGTTGCGATTCGATTGCGATTTCGACTGCGACTGCGTTGCTATTGCGATTTCGATTTCGATTGCGAGTGCGATTGCTATTGCTATTGCGATTGCGATTGCGATTGCGATGCGATGCGATCTGCTACTGCTACTGAGACTGCGACTGCGACTATGCGATTGCTTTGCGATTGCGTATTGCATGTGATTGCGATTCGATGCGATTGCTATTGCTATTGCGATTGCGATTGACGATTGCGATTGCGATTGCGGTTGCGATTGCGAGTTGCGATGCGAGTACTGCGATGGTGCGATTGCGATGAGTGCGATTGCGCTTGCGATTGCGATTGCGATTGCGATTGCGTGTTGCGATTGCGATTGCGACGATTGCGATTCGATTGCGATTGCGATTGCGATTGCTATTGCGATTGCGATGATGCGATTGCGATGTGCGATCGATGCGAGTGCGATGCGATTGTGCGATCGTTTGCGATTGCAGATTGCGACGGTTGCGATTGCGATTGTTCGATTGCGATTGCGATTGCATTGCGATTGCGATTGCGATTGCGATTGCGATTGCGATCGTTGCGATGCGATTGGATTGCGATTGCGATTCGATTGCGATCTGCGATTGCGATTGCGATTGCGATTGCGATTGCGATTGGATGCGCTTGCGATTGCGGTGCGACTGCGACTGCGACTGCGACTGCGACTGCTATGATGCGACTGCGACTAGAGATGCGACTGCGCTTTGCGTTTGCGGTTGCGGTTGCGTTTACGGTTGCGGTTGCGATTGCGATTGCGTACGTGATTGCGATTTCGATTTCGATTGCGATTGCGATTGCGATTGCGATTGCGACTGCGATTGCGATTCGACTGATTGCGATTGCGATTGAGATTGCGATAGCGATTGCGATTGCGATTGCGTAATTGCGAATGCGATTGCGATTGAGGCTGCGATTGCGATTGCGATTGCGATTGCGATTGCGATTGCGATTGCGATTGCGATTGCGATTGCGATTGCGATTGCGATTGCGATTGCGATTGCGATTGCGATTGCGATTGCGATTGCGATTGCGATTGCGATTGCGATTGCGATTGCGATTGCGATTGAGATTGCGATTGCGATTGCGGCTGCGACTGCGACTGCGACTGCGACTGCTACTGCTACTGAGACTGCGACTGCGAGTGAGAGTGCGACTGCGTTTGCGTTTGCGGTTGCGGTTGCGTTTACGGTTGCGGTTGCGATTGCGATGTGATTGCGATTGCGATTTCGATTGCGATTGCGATTGCGATTGCGATTACGATTGCGATTGCGATTGCGATTGCGATGTTGTGATCTGAGATTGCGATCTGCGACAGCGATTGCGATTGCGATGTGCGATGCGTTTGCGATTGCTGTGCATTGCGATTGCGATTGCGATTGCGATTGCGTTTGCGATTACGATTGCGATTGCGATTGCGATTGCGATTGCGATTGCGATTGCGTGCGATTGCTATTGCGATTGCGATTGCGATTGCGATTGCGATTGCGTGATTGCGATTGCGATTGCGATTGCGATTGCGATTGTCGATTGCGATTGCGATTGCGATTAATATTGCGATTGCGATTGCGGCTGCGACTGCGACTGCGACTGCGATCTGACTGCTACTGCGACTGCGATTGCGACTGCGATCGATGTGCGATCGTGCGTTGCGTTGCGGATTGCGATGATTGCGATTGGATCTGGATTGCGGTTGCGATTGCGATTGCGATTGATCGATCGATTGCGATTGTCGATTGATTCGATTGCGAGTTGCGATTGCGATTGCGATCTGCGATTGCGATTGCGTACTGCGACTGCGATCTGCATCGATTGACTGTGATTGCGACTGCGATGCGACTGCGATCGATTGATGCGATCGATTGCGACTGCGTTTGCGGTTGCTGTTGCGAGTTACGGTTGCGGTTGCGATTGCGATTGCGTGTACTGCGATGCGATTGCGATTGCGTTGCGATTCGATTGCGATTGCGATTGCGTGCGATTGCGTGATTGCGATTGCGATTGCGATTGCGATTGCGATTGGGATTGCGATTGCGATTGCGATTGCGATGCGTGCGATTGCGATTGCGATTGCGATTGCGATTGCGGTTGCGATTGCGTCGATTGCGATTGCGTGCGATTGCGATTGCGATTGCGATTGCGATTGATGCGATTGCGATGGATTCGATTGCGATTGCGATTGCGATTGCGATTGCGATTGCGATTGCGATGCGTTGCGATTGCGATTGCGATGCGATTGCGATTGCGATTGCGTTACGATTGCGATTGCGATTGCGATTGCGATTGCTGATTGCGATTGCGATTGCATTGCGATGCGATGCATGCGATTGCTGATGCGATTGCGATGCATCTGCGATTGCGATTGCATTGCGATTGCGTGCGATTGCGATTGCGATTGCGATTGCGATTGCGTTGCGTTGCGATTGCGAGTTGCGATTGCAGATTGCGATTGCGATTGCGATGCGATGCGATCTGCGATTGCATTGATGCGATGCGACTAGCGATGTGCGATCGACTGGCACGATGCGACTGCTGACTGCGACTGCGTTTCGTTGCTGTTGCGGTTACGGTTGCGGTTGCGATGGCGATTGCGATTTGACTTGCGATTGCGATTTCGATTTCGATTGCGGTTGAGATTCGATTGCGATTTCGATTGCGATTGCGATTGCGATTGCGATTGCGATTGCGATTGCGATTGCGATTGCGATTGCGATTGAGGCTGCGATTGCGATTGCGATTGCGATTGCGAATGCTATTGCGATTGCTAACGCGTTTGCGATTGCGATTGGGTTTTCGATTGCGATAGCGACTGAGATTGCGATTGAGATTGCGATTGCATTCGATTGCGATTGCGATTGCGATTGCGATTGCGATTGCGATTGCGATTGTCGATTGCGATTGCGATTGCGATTGCGATTGCGATTGCGATTCAATTGATTGCGATTGCGATTGCGATTGCGATTGCGATTGCGATTGCGATTGCGATTGCGATTGAGTTGCGATTGCGATTTGCTATTGCTTGCGATTCGATGCGATTGCGATTGCGATTGCGATTGCGAGTTGCGATTGCGATTGCTGATTGCATTGCGATCGCGATTGGATTGCATTGCGATTGCGATTGCGTTGCTATAATGCGATGCGCGATTGCGATTGCGATTTCTACTGCGATTGCGGTTGCGGTTGCGATTGCGATTGCGATTGCAATTGCGATTGCGATTGCGAATTGCGACTTGCGATTGCGATGCGATTGCGATGTGCATGCGATGCGATCGACTACTGCTACTTGACGACTGCGACTGCGACAACGAGTGCGACTGCGACTGTGACTGCGACTGCGTTTGCGATTGTTGTTGCGGTTACGATTGCGGTTGCGATGGCGATTGCGATTGCGCTTGCGATTGCGAATGGGATTGCGATTGCGATTCCGATTACGATTGCTATTTCGATAGCGATTGCGATTGCGATTGCGATTGCGATAGCGATTGCGATTGCGATTGCGGCTGCTAATGCTACTGAGACTGCGACTGCGACTGTGACTGCGACTGCGTTTGCGGATACGGTTGCGATTGCGATTGCGTTTGCGATTGCGATTGCGTTGCGATTGCGATTGCGATTGCGATTGCGATTGCGATTGCGATTGCGATTGCGATTACGATTGCGATTGCGATTGCGATTGCGATTGCGATTTCGATTTGCGATTGCGGTTGCGATTGCGATTGCGATTGCGATTGCGATTGAGATTGCGAATGCGATTGCGATTGCGATTGCGATTGCGATTCCGATTGCGATTGCGATTCCGATTGCGATTGCGATTGCTATTGCGTCTGCGACTGCGACTGCGATCTTGCGATGCTAGCGACTGCGTACTGCGACTGCGACTGCGACTGCGACTGCGACTGCGACTGCGACTGCGACTGCGACTGCGACTGCGACTGCGACTGCTACTGCTACTGAGACTGCGACTGCGACAGCGAGTGCGACTGCGACTGTGACTGCGTCTGCGTTTGCGGTTGCGGATACGGTTGCGCTTGCAATGGCGATTGCGATTGCGATTCCGATTGCGATTGCGATTGCGATTGCGATTGCGATTGCCTTCGCGATTGTGCGATGTGCGATTGCGATTGCGATTGCGATTCCGATTGCGTTTGCTATTACTATTGCGATTGCGATGGCGATTGCGATTTCTATTGCGATTGCGGTTGCGATTGCGATTGCCATTGCGATTGCGATTGCGATTGCGATTGCGATTGAGATTTCGATTGCGATTGCGATTGCGATTGCGATTGCGATTGCGATTGCGATTGCGATTGCTATTGCGATTGCGATTGCGATTGCGATTGCGATTGCTATTGCGATTGCGATTGCGATTGCGATTGCGATTGCGATTGCGATTGCGATTGCGATTGCCATTGCGATCGCGATCGCGATCACGATCACGATCACGATCACGATCACGATCACGATCACGATCACGATCACGATCACGATCACCATCTTGATCACGATTATGATTATGGTTAAGATAATGTCTTAAGAAATCTGTAAAAAACTTCGTCATATTTTCGCAAATATCACATTTTCAAATAGCATACCTGAACGAATTGGTCCTCATATTATAAAAGTAAGGCTATTAGAAACAATAGTTGATGACATTACGGAAGAAGAAGCTGAATAGTTAGAAAAGGAGCTTCAGAATAGTTTCGCAACGGATCTTGGGAATGCTACGACTTCAGAGACGCTGATTGCGAATAGGGAATCGCATACGAACGTACCAAGCGCGTCTCCCACTCCTTTACCATCCCAAAGACAATAGCAAACTCGGACTTTAAATCTTCAAACACAAACGGCGGTCGCAATACCTCATCAAAGAAAAGAATTTTGCGTTACTGCAAACAATATTTTTCCTAAAAAATTTAGCGGTGATGCTTCTCAACTAGATTGGTTTCTAAATGGTCTCAAACTTCTACAATTAAACATCCAAGGTGATGAAGATACAGTCAACGCTTTGATAAAAGTTAGACTTTCAGGTTGTGCTAGTAATGTAATAGCTAGTACAGATGGTATGAATGCGACTATAAGTAAATTCAAGAAAGGAATACGAAGAGATACCATTCAATCGATAACTAATGCTCTTCAGAAATGTAAACACACTTATAAAGATAGCACTAAATATGCCACGGAAATAGAAGACCTCACAGTGAAACTGAAGGGATGCTATGGAAATGAAGGAGCATATGATAATTTGGCTGAAAAGCTTACCCTAAACGCTACTGGTTAAGGATGTTAAAGAACATGTGTCAGACGAACGAACAAAAATTTTTTCGAATTATCTGAATTTACATCAACCGATCTACTTATTAAAAAAATTCGTAAGTTGGTTGCTAAAATATCGACAGCCAATGTTCGCAGCATTTCGAACATAGTATACAAAGGTAATGTTTGAAAATGAAAACTTCTCACAAATTTCACAGCGTAAGCTCATCATTTCCTCTAGCAAGCGATGGAATTCTTGGGAGAGATTACAGCGAATGGAAACTAAAAACCGGTGAAAATTCAATGGAAAGTTTTCTAAATAAAAAATTATCATACCCCCAAGATGTATTGAAAAACTTGATTCATTGTTTTGGAATGATAAATAGGATAAAGTAATTGAAAAACAAGAATTGGAAACGGGTGTGTTTGTTGGATCAAGTAATATTTCCTCAAGTGCTCCATACGTTCAAATACTTAATGTAAATACGGAAAGTGTTAGTGTTGATGTCAACAATATTATATTACTTATTGTTTACCTTATTTCATTCTATTTATATAAAAATTTAGGTAAATTATTTTTTTTTATTCATACTCAATTAATTTCCTTCCAAATTTCCAAATTTTTCTCACCAGAAAGGGAGATGATATGCCCTTTTGGATTGGAATTTGTAATAGTTTTTATGTTGAAGTCTTTTTATAAAATTATATTAAAAGAAGACCAACTGAATGTGTTCATAATGCTGAATTAGCATTAACCTGATTGTGGTCACCTAGTTGCTATACCAAGTCAAAAGTAAAATTCATGTGTGGCATTAGAATGCACTTAAGTAACCATTCACTAGTAGTAATTGTTGGTACCCACAGATTTACTTGTGTAAGGTTGATTAATAAAGTTGGTTGTCTAAAGAATACATCTATTAAATAAAATCTTCTTGTACAACTGTATAAGGCCACATTTGTACATCAAGTCACTTCTAGAGGATAAGAAAAACTCAATTACAAAGCAGAAATGCGCAAATTTAGGTTTTGCAGTGAAAAACTTACAAACTCAAACTAATACATTATCCGGAAATAATAAGGGAAACAGAAGGGCTTTGCAGTTTGAATAATCTACCTCAGAGAATATCCGTAATGATGCCGGTATAAAAGTCTCCCATAAAATAAGACCAAACAACTTTACTACTCTATAATTATAATTATAATGAACGTTGCTGAAAGTGAACTGACTAATGCTGTGCACAGAAAAAAATCAGCCACAGGAAAATTTGCAATTGACTCCAATGATGGTAGAACGACGTCTATTTCAAAACGTACTTTTTCCCCAAATTAAAAAAAAAAATAAAGGGAAAATTCTAATTATATGAGATCACCGTGCCAGAAACGCAGCACAGCAATTCTGCGATTTACATCAATCTATTTTCAGTATCTTGTTTATTCAAGCACAACACTAACTTTGAATAAGTTACTTGTGATATTGCTACTCTAACAGCCAATTTTAATAAAAAGGACTGTGAAAAGTTTGAATATAAATGTTACATATACAGGTACATACAATGAATTGATTACTTATAAATAAAATCAATACTGAGTTGTACTCTTCCACATGTAGTTTAAAGAATATTATGGAGAATTTTACTTAGATATTAACGACGTTATCACCATGATTTTTATTTATCACAACAGCACACTTATACTAATTAAATTAAGTACATACGTGGATCTTTCCTACTATGGAGCTGCGATAAAATTAAACATGCTATGTCACCATCGAGCATTACTCACCTTACTCAAACTGCACCCACTGTTGGACTTCATTTGTTAATAATTCCCATAATACTTTATCCTTCTGTCATCAAAACATTCAATACACTTCAAATAAAATTATGGATCTTGTAGTAATAACCAGTAGATTAAATACTGAAGATTTCTTATTGGTTAGTGAACAACGGTAACCTCGAGATACACTTATGGCCTCTAGCATTAATAATTATACCCTATTTTTTCTATTATGGGAATTCAACGAAGCATGGAGGAACAGCAATTTAGAAAAGAATTGCAACACACATAGATACCATCGAGTTAAACTTACATTGTCGTCTGAAGGTCATTTAGAATTTTGTGGGAATGAATTATATAAAGCACGCATTACGTTAATAGTTATTCATGGACAACAAAGTCATAGTATCGATCTCCACTTTAATCGTTTAGAGGACCTTCCTAATAAAAGTGTGTCGTAAAAAGCAAGTCATAATATGTGGAGACACAAAATACTATCACTACTCTTCTTAACTATCTTGTTTCATCTTTTGGGTTAAATATAACAAATAAAAAAATTTCAAATATAATTACTTCCTCCCAGAAGTGAACTTCAACAATGAGAAATAGTCGCTTAAATAAAAATGTAAATTTCCACCACAGTCTAGATCAGCATAGTGCATTACTTACGAAACTTACTGTACATTAAGAGCTCTTTTCCTTATCAGGTCGTAAGGCAAGCAGAGATATAACCCTCGCCATAATCAGTAAGCATATCAGTCAAGCGCCATTCAATTTGTTATAGATCAAATAGTTAAAATACAACAAAAATTGAGAAAGTTGTACTTTAATACCACATGTAATCTTAATAAACAGTAAAACATCTGAATTTATTTATATATTTAATAAAACAAAACAATTTCTGTTGATTAATTTCAGCATGAACGTAAATAAAAAGTACTTAACCTTTCGCACAGCATTACAGTAGTAAACTAATTCTTAATTGGCACATTAACTATACATAACATATAACCTATCTTTATGCAAAATTATTTCAAGTTGAAAGATGATTGAAACTGTACGACTTCAATATAATAATCAAGTTTAGTTTGACCTATGTCAAAAAATTAACTGAAATGAGGTCATACAGTCAAATTTTTTATCTTCGAAAGCATTAACCGAAGTCAGCTGTTTTCTCTTCATTACAACAGTATTAAGATTTTCGAAACAATATTAGGCCAGCTTGACTTTAATGTTCGTAAATCAATTCACCTACATTGTTCACTTAATAAAAACGTAATTTGCACTAAAAGGATACGTACTTGCTTGTTAGGACACTCAAAATAAAGTTAATACATTATGTTGAAGTGACTTGCGGTCGAGAATCTCATTTCATGACGATACATACGATAAAACGAAACATCTGGTAACGTAAGGTAACTTCTAGCACTTTTCAATAAGATAAATGTAAGAGTACACGTGCTTAGATGCACAGATGTTGTGACTACTAAAGTAGGCGGAACTAACAGCATACGTTCTCTTCAGGAGGACGAAAATTGCAGTATCATGCAAGTAAGTTTCCTCATAGCGTCATTCGACCACTCCTCCTTCAACGTGGAATTAAAACCATATATCTTTAATTACAACGATTCGAAATTTATTAACACAAGGGAGGGCGCATTAGATACAATAAATTAATACAAAAATGTAACTAATAGCAATTGCATAACTTGTGTAGAGAAGTAACTTAAGATACGACGGGCATTGGAGGGTAGAAGGAACGGAAATGAACTTACGCATAAAACAAAATTGATGTGGCTAAATACTCATTATAGACGATAAAAATACGCACACGGATATTCGTAACTATATACAGTAAGGAGAATATATCGACGTAGCTGCCAAAATTATTGAAAGAAAGAAGATGCCAGTAATATAATAAATGTTTACAAAAAATACCATACGTATTCAAAACTTGCATCAAGATAACGATACGATACGATTTTGATATACCTAAATAACATATTATAACACATGCATCTAGCGCTTTCAGATCAACGTGCTCAGGTACCACACATAGGTGCATTTCCTAATAAAGAACTTCTAAGAAAATAGGATCATTTTCCAGAAAAAATTACGAAGGTTTCCTCAAGTATCTTTCTTCGGAAAATTGGAATACTGGTTACAAATGTAAGGATTCCAGTGCTCATTCTTTCATCGTTTTGAGTTATTTATTTGAAATAAGCTTACCCATTAAATCCAGTTTCTCTAAAGGTTCTAAAAATATTGATAAGTGAATTTTTCATAAACTCAGCTATTAATTTCAAAATTCAGTTCATAATCCCGGATTTCGTCAACTATATATTCATTTTGATAAAATATTCGGAAAAAACTACGATTCCTTACCTAGTAATAGTGCAAATAAAATATTTCCTGATTTTAAAATGGTGGCAAAATTTTCACGTTATTACAGTTCTACACAGTAGGTTAGAACAATTTGTTAAATCAAACGAATTGTGTTATGTGTTGGATGCAAATTGTATTTTGATTTCGCTTTAGTTTTTACTTAAGCTTAACGTTTCGGGAACAGCTTTTTTAAATTATTCCCATCTTCAGAAGCATAATGATTTTAAATCGTGAATAACAACAACATCACAACTTAAATTGAATTAACAGTTACTACATAGTATATTAATTGATAAGACTAAAGTAGAGTTGAAACATTTTAAACACGTTATTGGAGTAGGAAATGTGTGTTTTACATTTTTTACAATCTCCATTGGTCCATTTAAACCAGTAATGAGAAAACCTACCGTATAAAACGGGTAACTACCGACCCCCATAAATACTTCAAGTATTAAACCCCCAAAATAAAATTAATCTATTGAAAAATTGTTTTTTTTTCTCTAGCTTAAAACGCGTGTACTAACGCGTTAGGTTAGTACACGCGTTGTGGACCCCTCTTGGGTGCTTCTCCTAGGAGTAGGTAAATATCGGTTAATCTTGTGTGTCCTATTCTTAATCTTAAGATTTTTACTTCGTCATTTCGTGACAGCCCTAGAGGATTACCCTGATTTGCTACAGGAATACATACCTTTAATTGTTGTTGGCAGCTATTCCAAGTGTGTTGCCAATTGGTGATAACCTTTTTATTTAGATCTCTCATTACATCTAATTTCGAATAAACAGCCATCGTGTTGCCAAGAGTTAGCTGTTCTACCGTACTATGTGCATTTGCCTTATATTTCTCCATCGCAAGGCATGTTGATGGTATCCAAAGGAACGCCACTCGTATACCTCGTTCCTTAAAATTGTCACAATGGTACATTATAGTCGCCAGGAAATCGTTATTTGTTTACTGAGCCTTCAAGAGTGATACCAAGGGTAGGGAAGAGAATAAAACTGTTGTTGGTGAGATTTTCTTGTTTTCTTATGTTTAATATTGCGTCAACCAGCGCTGCTTTTTTAGCTGTGATCATTAAACATGGGTCGTGTAGGAACCATGATGTTGTTCAGTTCTTTTCTGATATACTTATGTCACACCCAAGTGTTGACCTATACGCAGCAGTGAAGATGACATTTTCCGCTAAGGTATTAATAACTCATTCGGATTCGGTGTTTAACTGCAATATATTTAAATATTTTCTGGATTATATTAAGCCCTCGGATACCGTAGGAGGGTTTAGTTTCCAGTCAATGAATTAAATGGGCTTTTCACACATGTTATTGTGTTTCTTTTGCCAAATCCTGGTAAATCCTAAATAAAGCCGGAATCGCACGCGTTTGTTGCCACAGGTATTTATCCATTACCATTATATTATTCTTGACGCGCAATACTGAATCCGGATGTCCCTTACGCAAACGACAAAAGTGGACGCACGTTGTTTTATTTGTAGAGAATAATTTAAACCCACGTTCCTCAGCCGACTGTACAACAACATCTATGTTCTCTTGCATATATCTTTCAATTTTTTTGATGTCCTGACCAGAAATAGCAACTGCGAGATCGTCTACGTACAGCATAATTTTTGCATGGTTGCTAGTACAGTCTCCAATGCCGTTGATAGCGATACTAAACAGCGTAACGCTCAAAACCGATCCTTGTGGGATACCAAATATTTGTGAGTAGGGCTCTGAAATCGAAGTATCTACTTTCACTTTCAACACACTATTGGAAAGAAAGTTTTTTATGAGACGCGGGAGGTTACCCTTAAAGTTCCAAGATTTTAGCATTTTCAGAATTCCATGTTTCCAAACCGTGTCATAAGTTTTCTCCATATCGAGAAATACCACCACTGTATACTAAGATTTTATCCAGGTGTGCTATTTGGTCTCGCGTAGAGTACCCACGTCTAAAACCTGTATGGTTGGGAGTATTCAGTTTATTTGTTTCCAAAGTTGCGACTAGACGGTGGTTTACCGTAGCTTCCATCACCTTACTCAGGCATGACAGTAGGTAAGATTGGAGACTTTTCGAACACAACACAATTCCAAGGTCCCACATTTCCAAGGTTACTACAATTTCAAGTTTCCACCGGCTCAAGGTCACGAAATCAGTAGGCCATATTAATGCTCAACTTTTCCAAGGTCGCACATTTCTAAGATTACTACAGGTCCCAGGTGAAACAACATGCATAGGCCACTAACACTCAACACATTCTCAAGGCTATTTGCCCACCCTACCTAATCAGATAGTCATCTCACCTTTTCAAGGCTTGCTCATGTAATTTTTTACACTTCTCTCATACCGCATTTAGAACAAAATTAAGAAAAGGTAATTATATACTAATATATTTATTTGCTGTATGTACAAATGTAATCAGTGTACTATTCAAATATATGATTTTCTCTAGGAAGGGCAAATGTGTGTGAATAATATCCCAAATTACACAGGAGGGCATGACGGTGGAAGTAGCGAATCCGTTTATCTAGGTTGGCAAACCATTCAGTATTCCACTACACATCTTCATATGTATTCGTTGGCGCTTCTATTGTCGTAGAAGGCAGTAGTCCCTTTTTTCATATTGTACCCAGGTTAGAATTATTTCACATGCTCGCTGCACACTTACATTAAAAACTCATTATAGTTGGTTGCACTCCCTATCATCCCAATTGTTTTATACTGGTCTAGAGACATAGTGACACGGCTGGAAATAACACGATACTATATATGTAGGTGCCCCTACTTTTAAAGAAAAAAATGACCTTGGAAAAAGCATATCTATAGGTAACCTTGTGGAATAACATGATTGATGTCGGTATTGTGTAACCTTGAAAAAGTGGTAAACGTTAGAAGGGGAGGACAGTGGAAGTGTGGAAACCTTAAGGTTGTAAGAACCTTGAGGGTGTGAGAACCTTGAAAATGTGGGGACCGGAAAGCTCAAGTAGACATGCTTCAAGTGACTGGTGAGATCCCGCCAACTTTGCAGAAACGGCGTGAATGAAGACCGTGAAACGGTAGGATTGCTGAAATTATATGCAGCGTGGCGGTCAAGGTGAAACAGGTAACCTTGACGGTAGAAATAGTGGGGAAAGTAGGATATAAATGCAGAGGGAGTACATGTGAAACCAGTATCGTGTGTAATGGAGAACATACTACGTCAAGCAGTAGAAAAGGCGAAGATTGTGAGTGTTATGAATTCAAATGTATGTCGTGATATTTTAATTAATAATGTGCAGTATTTTTTAAATAAAAGTAAATCGAAGTATGTTAGTGTCGGTATGTCACCCCAATTCAATATTGAACCAGTCGTGGATATAAGAGTAATGGAGTGGCGTTTGATAAGCAGGAATGGTGCATACTTACGGACCATCAAGGGATAATTACAAATTATTTCTACACACCTGAAGGGACATGGCTACCTACAAAGATGGGATGGAAAACTATATCGTATGAAACTATTAACAGGAAGAAAATTATAAATATATTTAGGATCTATTTAGGATGAGAGTCGATAGAACAGTTATGGAGACTCCTTAAGATAGTCAGTTACCGATAGGATCTAGTACATATTATGGAATTTCCCGAATTCTATAATAAAATAATACATGAGGCGGCGGAAATGCCGCATGTTGACATACCCAGGTTAGTTCCATTACAAGATATATCTGATATCAATGTGGCACGTGTTACGAAATTGTAGAATTTGACAAGGAGAAAATGGATATTGACGTAGAAGTTGCGAAAGCTGTTAAGTAATGAGTGGGGGTAGAGAACATATAGAGAATGGAGACAATAATAAAGGTTTAGTTAATATGTGGATGTGTCATAGTGCAGAGTCGTGGCCGAAAGCGATAGACTGAGTTACTCCAGTGCAAAGACTAATATGTCAATTTCAATCATTAGAATCGTTAGAAGTTCATCATGTAGTGGAATTGGAACGAAAAGGAGAATGGAAAGAGTAACCTAGAGACTCTGCACGCTTTTTGAAAAGAATAGAAGAGTAATAAAATAATTTCAGCAGTCCTGGAAAAGCAACATCGTGATTACGTGTTTGTGAAACACTTTAGTAGTGTATAGTATTGTATGTATTAATAGAAATAAAAAATTTAAAATAAAAAAAAGTTATTTATTACATAATAACATTACAGTATATATAATTAATCGTCCAGAACGTATTATATAATGTCTTTGTTAGAAATCAATGAATTGCGAGATTATCAAACCCTAACCATTTAACGAGAGACATTTCCTTGACGTATTACACGTTCAACTAGGTGAATGTGATGATGTTTAACACTTTAAAGTTCTGGAAACGTTCTGGAAACGTCCTTGTGTCTTTTCATCTCGACTATCGCGTCATATGTAGGTAATTAGACTGAAACGTTTCACTGATGATATTTGAAAGACTTCATAACTCCAATTAGGTGTGTAACCATTAGAGAATATGCTTCTGTATTTGATAACACGTATATAAATTTAGGTGTCTTACGGTCAGTAACTGTATGACATTTTAAACGTTTCAAAATAGACGCGTCATTCTTTTCCGTTACATCCATAGGTTTGTATCCGGTGGTTCTATGCTTTCATGAATTATAATCCACGACAATTTGAGGTAATATTGATAGCCATTTATAACAACCCTGCATACTGAATGTTTTCCACATTATTGCTTTAAGAGTTCAACTATGCTACTTCAAGATGTAATAACTATTGTAATGATTGATATTAAATTTTTTCATTACTTTTTTAAATTCAGCACTATAAAACTGCGTTCTCATGTCAGTTTGTATATGTGTAGGGATCCTTTACAAACCAGACAAAAATTTATTTATTACATCTGCAACCAGTTTACCATTCTTACGTTTGATGAGATAAGCCCAGACATATTTAGAAAACGCATTTATTACTACTAAAATGTATCGAAATCCTTTATTTACCCGAGCACAAGGTGTTTTCTACCAAATCAACTTGAAATAGATCATTTAAACCTTTAAGTACCACACAAAGCCGCAGAAAATTTCTTCTTGCTGGCTTGTGCAGCTCTTCAACAACATCAGCTTTACTCATTTTATCACTTTGGATTGTATTACGAGCTCTACATGGAACATCGTCGCAGTTGCAAACTGTATAAACTCTGGTATAGTCACTCTAATTGCGGCATTCCTGGTTATATGGTGACAAATTACGTCGCCAGCACTCAAAAACTTTTTATCATTTATGTTAAGTTCAAGACCTAGATGACTCCACTTCCAATACACTACGATGGCCTCGTTACAGGGACAGGTGTAGGTGTCAACTGCACTAGTAAGAATACTAACTCTCTTTTTACTAGCTATTCCAGAGAAAGAAATGAAATTTTCATAATGAAGATCACCAGAATGCTGAACAATATGTTTAACAAATGTATCTATTGTCATTTGATGATGAAGGTGTCCACCAAATGTATCCATTGGCATGATGGATATGTAGTAGTATCTATAGTGATGGTCGTTGTAACAATGAAATGAATATAGTAATAGGTTCATAACAAGAGGTCCAACTTTATTCCTTTCGCTTTGCGTAATTCGTCAATTGTATATTTCGTTGTGATTTCTAGTATTTCCTGCCGACATTGATCCCAGTAACTCCCGCAACCAATCCACTAATTTATTCGGATCATTCCAAGGTACAAACTCAATCGCTTTATTATATCGTAATAGTTGCATTCCACCCCCTCTTTTGGAAACAGAAGTTGTCCGAGGTCCTGTGGCAGGAGGTGCAATAGCTGATGAAGCGGGTCGTTTTCTAGGTTGAAGTAATGGTTTAATGATCTCAATGTATTTCCTACTATTAGTGCCTTGGATATAGTCAGCTGGGTTATAATTACGTCGAGCTGCATTTGTGCGGGGGAAGACGTCATTGTATTGCTGCAGATCACTCTTTTTGTATCCCGTAGGAGCTTTTTTAAATACTAGCTCATATAATCCCGGAGTTCCATCATAATCTAATGATGATCCATCAGGAAGAGCGATACGAAAATTCTCTCCAACAAAGTCTAATTCACCATCACCAATAAAAAATTTCTATTCTTCGGGAAGGAAGTGTTCACCGTATGTTCAATCATACTCGTCTTCGGGATCTCTAAATATACCTTTCACATAATATTTCGCTAATCCTTCATACTGACTAAGATACCTTTCAAAGGCCGGTTGAGACCCAGCACCTAACAGTTCTGATTTACATTGTTGTAAAGTAGCAATCTCCCTCTCGTCATCATGTGTGGTATCAGCAATCAAAGTTTCCTCTAAAACTTGTGGAATGGCGTCAGGAACAAGAATACGTGATGCCTTCTGAGTTCCAGATGTTTCAGGCGTATCGTGTAAAAAAACCTCCTTTTCATGTGCAATAGGCTCAGCTCTTCCGAATTCTGATGTAAAGTGTTCACCTTTGACGAAAGAACCATCTTGTTTAGTAATAAATTATTTCAATGGTTGTGGTATAGGTTTAAAGTGTGCCTCCATTGCACGCTCTGTAAGTGCAGTATCTTCCTTTAAAGTAGCATGCTTTTGTTGCACACTGTTGTGCAAAATGTCTTGAACTAAGCACTCCTCCATTACTAGTGCAAGTTTACATACGAGGTACAGTATTTATAATGCAATGTACCAGCCAAATCCCTTACGGAAACGGCCAGAATTAACATCACTCTCTTTATCAATCACAAGAAATCCAAATTTGTCACGCCAGCAACAGAAACATAGGTCCTTAAATCTATCAAATATCATATCTACATTAACGTGATCATCATATACATGCTTAAGATTGGTGCTATCTTGTTGAAACAGAACTAGTAAATTGCCATTATCACGTATAAGCTGTTGTGGAATAGAAGAATACGTTTGCAACAGATAGAGACAGTCATTGTTTTGGTGTCTGCCAAAACAGAAATGATCCCTTATTTCATTCTGTTTATGGCATGCTACATCATCAAAGATTATTATTGAATTTTTACGTGAATTACTATGGGATATAACGTCACTGTTATAGTATTCGAAATACCCGATATTTTTAAAGGTGCAAGTAAATTTCGTAGGTACTGGTATTTGGGTTGATATAAAGGTTTGCAGTATACATAATCATTTTTAAAACGTAAACCGTTTGGATGTACTAATAAGGTAATCATAGAATTCGTTTTTATGCAACCTGATGACCGACGATTATTATAGCTCGTTTACAACCTCCTTTTAGTAGACCACTATGTTTTGAGAATTTTTTATATTTAATTCAGTACCTTGTAGAACGAAACCGATGTCACCCATTGCAGTACTGAACTATAGCTTGTATGGTGGTAATATATATATATATATATATATATATATATATATATATATATATATATATATATATATATATATATATATATATATATATATATATATATATTGTGTGTGTGTGTGTGTGTGTGTGTGTGTGTGTGTGTGTGTGTCATTCGCGTTAAATGGTTTAGTAGTGAATTGTCAGTCCGTGTGGTATGCGGTATAGTTCCCGGTGTAATAGATATAAAGAGGATTCTGAATGAATTATTACCTCAATAAATAAATTACCCGTGGAGTTGCATATACCAGGGCACAGATATTGTGGTCCGCGTACCCGTTTACGAGAACGATTAGCTCGCGGTGACAGAGGTATTAACGAACTGGACGAAGCGTGTAAACAACACAATATTGCATGCTCCCAGTCAAACGATCTAAGGCATCGCCACATAGCTGATTAGGCTTTGCAACGAAAGCTTGGAATATATTTCTTTCCTCAAACGCCATCTTTGGAGAAAGAGCAGCTGCATTAACCATAGCCGGTATAATGAAAGGAAAGAGAACAATGGGAATGGGAAGCAAATCACGACGTAGGAAGAAACAGACCAATTTCATTCAGCAAAGCAGTCCTAGCGCGACGTCGTGTGGTTAACTTCGGTTATCATTAAAATCTACGGTACAAAAAGCCTTGAACGTTTTAAAACATAAATAAATCTTGATACCCAAGAGAAGAATATTAACAATACCGAAACGTGAATGATTCATATCTCTTATTCCCATATTTGCAGCATTAGGAGCTTTAGGTTCTTTGGGTGGAGGTGCAGCTGCAGTTGCAAAAGCGGTTACAGATGCAAAAACCTCGTTAAAAATGTTAGAAGAAACCAAATGACACAATGAAGCAATGGAAGCAGCTGCCTTAGGAAATATTATTATATATAAAACCATTTAAGTGAGGTTTAGGCCTATATCTACAACCGTATTCAAAAAGCTCCCACTAAAGCTACCACGTCACGCATTAAGCAACGTTGAGCTATCAAAATTTGTTGAGAAATTAAAAATTCCCTACTTTAGAGGGATACACTTGCGAAATAAATTACCTACACGAATCCATACGAATGTAGGAATGAATAACAGGGGAACACACTGGGCGGCTTACATCAAGGGTAATGAGCATATTTCATATTTTGATAGCATAGGACACATTAAATCACCATTAGAATTAATTCATTATTTTAAAAGTGATGGTACCAGAAACACGATTGACTGTAACTTTACCAAGGTTCAAAACATCAATACATACAATTGCGGTCATTTAGTCGTACGATTATTATATGACAGTTCGTTTTGATTCTCATTAGTGCTTGTTCGTAATGTTGTACACATTTACCGACACAAGCAGTATTTTGCAAGCCAACTTTAACCCACCGATTTATCTTAGTAATGAGTAGGAATATGTAAAGGGGTTGACTATCTATCAGTACTATGCAGAACGTTACATCCAAGAATAACCAACTGATATTTGAAGGAACTAGAATTACAATAACACCAGGATCATACGAAATCGCAGATGTGAATAAACATATAAACGGTACAGTGAAGGGTTCCAAAAATTTTTTTTATTTACGGGCGAACAATAACAATATGAAAGCAATTATGAAAGCAACACGTGATATTAACTTTAATGTAGAAAATTCTATAGAACCTATGCTGGGATTTAGCAAAAAAGTTTACAAAGGTCGTGAATTGCATACCTCTAAAGATCCTATTAACATTATCAAGACTAATTCGTTAATTATCGAATGCAATATTGCAAGTGGAAGTTTTCAAAATGGAGAGGTATCACATATTATTCATCAATTTTTTCCCAGTGTACCAGCGGGATACAAAATAATTGAATTCCCTGTACATGTCACCTATTTACCTATAAATACATCCACCATTTCAACCATAACACTTAAAATAGTAAGACCAACACGGTGATCCCGACAGGGTTAACGGTGAAGTCATAACGATAGGATCACATTTGAAGAAAAGATGGCAACGCGGTATAACATATGTGCGTGTAGCCACAGCAAGGTGAACTATAAAATATCGAAGTGTGTAAATGCGAGGGTCAGTAAGCGGTCAACCCTCAAAGCGTTCACAGCGCAGAATAGAACATTCCTGCAAAGTCTTGGTTTTACAGTAATACAATAAGAATATTAAACGTAAACGAAAAGGTCGTTGTTGATAATGCTATAGTAAATTCCGAACTACACATCAATCAACCATATACTACGAGATTTGATGATGATTTCATTATGAAATCAGAATACCCATTCAGAAAGACATGTGCACTTTACCGTCAGAAAGTTATGTCTACGTAAAGGGATGATTGCTGAGGGTGGATGGTGCTGTCTCTTACACCGCGCGGTTTGTTAATAATGGCATTGCATTTTTATTCATGAAATTAGATACGAAATGGATGGAATAGTGGTAGATTCGTGAGGAAGGTTGGATTAACTTCTACAATGAAAGGATTGATATCATTGACACTCAACGACCTCGCTCGCCATGAAAATTCGGGTTGGTTTCATACCTCAAATAGCACACTAACAAATGCGTTAGGGTATTTCAATGTTTGTGTCCCTTTGCGAATGCTACTTGGCTTTGCGGAAGATTACAATAAGGTGATTTTGGACATCAGACAAGAATTGGTTTTAATTCGCAGTAATATTGATACCGACGAAGTAATTTCAACTATTGCAGATAAAGTCATAAATGTTAACATAGATAAAATATATTGGAAATTTCCGCACATCATTCCAGCATTAGCGGAGGAATTGGGGTTAACGAAGTACAGTAGCATTTAGACATTGGGAGACACATGTATCCAGCAGTTCCCACAACAGGTAAATATACATGGGCAATCAAAACATCGACTAGTATAGAAACACCTAGATACATTATTATCGGATTTCAAATGGGACTTGAAAGTAATATTTCTCAAGATAAGAGCAGATTCGATAAATGTGCACTAAAAAATATTAGGGTATTCCTTAACACGGATCGTCATCCTTATGACAATTTAAACGTTAATTATGATAATAATTATTTTGTTACATTGTATGAAATGTTTGCTAAGTTCCAAATGTCATATTATCAAACAGATGGTCAACCATTACTTACACCTAATCAATTTACGGCAGTCGCACCATTGATAGTGGCAGACCGTCCGAATCAAAAAGATACCTTGGACTCTAAAGCAGTAGTACTTCGTGTAGAATTCGAAACAGCAGTCAACATACCCGCGAATACGATAGCATTCTGTGTTACACTCCACGATCGCTTAGTTACGTATAACGCGTTAACCAAAGCAGTAAGACAGCTGTAATACGATCCCCATCATAGTTGACGTACAAGGCTTTAAAATTTCAAGTTTTTGTGCAGAAAGAACTCGCAATTTTTAATGGAACACAAGTCGCCGTATCCACAGCATACGTTAGATGCGGAGAGTCGCCGTTAAGCTACTTGTTAATGCGTAAAAAGCACTGTATAAAATGGGAAGAGGGATACACCACCACTCCAATTTCAAAGAATTCTCAGTCGCTTGTTTCAACCTACAGATACTATTTACGTTAAGGGTAGAGAGAAATCGGATTACATTAGAAAATTTGTTACACAACCTGCTATGGAAATTGAGGAATATCCTACTCTTTCTGCTTTGCAAACAGTTTGTTATTATCATTCTAAATCATTATGTCACTGCGCTCTATCTAATGTATACCATCTGTACGATACTTATGTAATGCAGTAACGCTTGTACACTTTTTTTAATAAACATTGTAAATATATATTTTGTTTATTTCTTTAATATATCACACAATATAGGTACATTCTGTATATATTTCCTCGAAGTTACTACATTAAGTACCCGACCTGGAATGCTGTATTGATATTATACATATTAACATGTATAATTATATATCTTCATAGCTTCATTATGGAGATAATATGTACACATCTAAAACTAACAAGTATTAGTACCCAAACTATTAGTTACTATCTGGATCATACAAATTCATTTGCCCAGCAACCCCTAGTAGACCGCTCAAGGGATTGACGTTCTCCAATTCCAAACTTCGCCAATGACCCCACGACAATGTTGTACACGTATCATGCAATCGTACCGTTTGTCTTCCTGGGACTTAAAGGCAATTTTATTTAACATCTCACAGTATATACCATGCAAAGTTGATCTAAACACGAACATTTTACACATTACTGTTTTATCAGACGCCTCCGCAACAGATTTGTAGTCTACCTCCGCCAGCACTTTTTGAATGACGATTTTCTTAACACCTCTCGCTTTCTTAACCACTTGATCATCATCAAGCTTTAGACAGCAAGATTTTGTTCCTGCTCCATAAAAATATTGAATAGCTTTCCATGCATAATCATCTTTCATTCCTCCGACGACAGATGTATTCGTTGTAATACCGTGCATACCGTTTTGATAGTTGGATGTGTCATATTCATTAACATTATTCCGCATGTGGGCATGCATTATTATCGTAAACAAGATATCGTAAAAGAAATTGATACATTATAATTTTGGAAAAACCTAAAATACTAAATCCAACATATATGGGTTTCTCATAAGTAACGACCTGTTTGGACATTTACGCTGCAAATAATTTATCACTAAATTGAATAAAATTATTAAAATGCGGTTTTGCGACGTAACGTGCTGGACCCAGGCGACGTCCGTTATTTTCCCTATGTGTTAATAACTTTATTACTCTTCTTTTGTCGACAATCTCCATTGCTTTACCAAATACACCAATGTTCATGCATTTAAAGAGATCCTTTTTGAATGTGTTTATGACTTTATTTCGAAGAGTTATGTTAAGGTCTATGTATGGTACTAGCTAAGGACTTTGACGAAACCATAAAACTCTATGAATATCAGTAACAATTAATCCATGCTGTATATATTGTTTTAAATATCGGTAATGTATGACATAGCTGGTCTGAATTAGGAATTACTTTTTCGTCCTTGGAATGTGGTGCGCAAATCATTTCGGGAAAAAAAGGATAATCATTGTGCATGCAGGTTATGCGGATAGTGCATATCAACCAGTAGTACAAACCCAAAATCGTCATCATCATTAACTATTAATACATTGAATTTCCTAATTTCCTCTTCAGTTAACCACATAAACTCATCATGAGGGATATATTGCCCCATACTCCATCCGTATAAATTCGTGGCATCTAAATACTGTAAAAATTCTTTAGAACGATTATGGTCATAATTTGGGACAAACTCGTTGTTAGCAATACTTCTTCGCTTACACAAGTACTCACTCCTCCACGAATACCTTTCTTAATAAAGTGTTACATGTCCATATCAGTCAATAGTTCTAACTATACTTTAGTACATTTCAACATGGCATCACACGCCAATCCAGGTATTGTAACATACTGCGCTGGTTCTAATCCATTCGTGTCTATACATGGTCGACTAAAGTTTTCGAACACCTCAGTCAACAGCAACACGTCTGATTTTAAATATATATCAGCTTAATCTCCGAGTGTATTACACTTAAAGTGATCCCATACCAGTAGGACGCGACAGTATTCTTCATCGGATATATTTTCATTACGTATTTTATCGTAGAATTTGTAATAGGAAGGTACAGTGACATCGTCTAGTTTATTAAAATTGTCTACGTACGCGTAGGGGAAATTACCTTTCTTTATAGCTAAGTTAAAGTCTTTGTCATCACCAAAATATTTTCTTACCTCTCTACATTGATCATCTGATAAATTATGATATAGAGTATCTAAGCATGCCGCCATGAACCTACAATTATCGACGAATCACAAATTTGTGTACTTCTTTTCCCTAAGATCGCGACCGTTAATGAATTCGTCTACATAAATATGCTTACCGAACGTTATAGATGTTGCATTATTAACAGGGAGTACGGTGTAATTTCTTCAGTTTCGCTCGCTAACTGTTTGATGAACAGGTGGACGTCATATCTACTGAGATTATGGAAAAAACTGGGATAAACATAGGTAGTTGATAGTTTAAATTGCAATTTGAATGTGTCGTACCACGATATACACCAGTGACATGGCAGTGATCTCGTACTTTGGATTTGTAAGATAGTCCGTAAAAATCTTGTCGCATATATAACCATTACGACTTTGTTCATGCATCACCAGTTGTTCATCAGTTAATGGTAGCATAGGAACAAGTTTTCAAATGTTCATTATATATCCGTTTCACATCACTCTCGAGTAGTGTAATAAATACCTCCGCGGCATTAACCCCCCCTATAAAGTTCTAATTTGGCCAAAGCATCGTTTACACCGCACTTAGTATAATAACTGAATAAGTATGGTTCATGTTTACACGTTTTTATCGTGAACGGTTGTTAGGGATCGGGTTCAGCCGTCTTTACCGGTACTAATAGAGCTTCAAAATATGCATGTATTACGAATTGTGGAAGCATCTGTTTTTGAAACGCAAGTATATTTTGAGAATAGAACTCCCCAGTTCTGCTTTCTTCGCATTACGCCAGGTAATTTAGTGCATGCAAAATTACAGTGATGAGACACGTGTCGAATTAATTGCACCTGCGTTCTAAAGTAATGAATACATGAATCACAAAAATATTTTGGTCAATTATGTCGGCTTATTTGGTTGTAAACGAAAAAAATCATCGTACACTTTACCTGCATCCAAGCATATTACCTATTCCAAGGTTTTAAAAGGGCCCACGCTGCCTGCGTATATTCTGCCTGCATCAAAGTATATTCCTCAAGTGATTGAAGTAACTGGATTTTAAAAACGCACTAGAAAAGTTACTAGACTAGTTTTCAAAATCATTGACGCTCCCGTACAGATTTTCCACTTTAAGGTCACGTGGTAGGAAATAGTCAAGGTCACTCTCATTGTCAAGGTTCTTAACGTACACAGACCACGCTTCAAGGTCTTCTTAGGATTTCAAGGTTACGTATAGGGATCAACCTTCTTGTTTTGTCAAGCTCACACGTTCAGGGTTCAATTGAGGGTATATAGGAGCATGCTCTTCCACCAAGAAATCAAGGTCGATTCTAAATCAAATTTTGATGGGAAATTTCAACCTTCATTAATCTTTTCTCAAGTGGTATCATACAGATTGTTGTCTATGCTAAGCATGTTTCAAGGTCATCAAGCAAGCCCTGGAGGTTTACTTTGTAAGGTCACTCCCCCAAGAAGGTACATTGACCTCAAGTGGCTTCGTTCCCCAAATACAGATAGATGTTTCCCAAAGACACATAGCCGTTTACCAATACAGGGAAGCCGTTTCCCAAAACAGATAGCTTGTAACCGTTTCCCCCAATTTCAAGGTCACACCTCTGAGAAAAGAACAAAATCGATCTATTGTTCTGGCCGAGTTGGGGTCATAATTCCTAAAAATAGATTGTTATCTAGGTACCCCCCGCCATTTTAGGCACAATTCTGCGAAAACAATTTTTAAGAACAAAGACGATCTATTATTCTAGCCGAATAAGAGTCATAATTCCTAAAAATAGATTGTTATCTAGCTACTCTCACCATTTCAGGCTCAATTCTAAGAAATCAATTTTCAAGAACAAAGGCGGTCCACTGTTCAAGCCGACGATTCAAGGTCAAGGAGATATAAGCCGCAGTATGTTAAGATCAGTCGGTTAGTAAGTTGTTAAACATGGAATTAGCGGGGTTAAACCAAAGCACGTATTGCAAACTCTGTAAAAATGCGAGTGACCTGAAGATATCGAAAAAATATAAAGCTATTAACGTGACAGTAATTAATACGAAGTATGATGAACGTATATTGTTAGAAACGGAGGAGTTTAAATGTGTATTACCTCAGCGTTTTTACGAGTATTTAAAAGAAGAATAAAATCTAATTGAAGAATTTAAAACGATGGTAAATACAAAGTATGCATTCATGAGTAATCTGGGTGTAGTCGGAAAAAGAACAAAGTAGTGCCTCCAACCATACGTAAACATGCTCATTTGATAAATAGTGTTTAGTAGTAGTGCAGTCGCGGACACGTAAAGTCATGCAAGCTGCAATAAAATCATTCCTGGAACGATCTGGAAGTCCACTGCCGGATACTTCATACCACTGTAGCAACAATATGAATAATAATTTAATATTTTGTTGTTCATGCTGTCAAATAGTGATGGTAGTAGTAGTAGTAAAAATGAAGGGAAACAAGATAAAGGTTATTCCAGCTGGACATCATTTCAACATAGAGATGAGGTGTATAAACCGGCAGCTAATGAATACTTAATCGATTGTGCTTTCTATAAACTATCGAACGATACGCATATTGAAATTGGATACAGTACACACCTTAACCCTGTACCAGTAGTGCGTATAGGATGTGGCAATTGCGATAATGTGGTATTAGACGTGAAGGAAAGGAATGAACTTCTAAGACGGTATTCATACGTAGAAATACAATTTTTCCCAAGAAATTGAAATTGAAAACCAAATTAATTGGTTACATGTAAACGAGGAAGATATAATCTATAAACAATATTACGAATGATAAAAAAATACAACTGCTGTTCGTGCACATTGAATGCCCATAATGTAGAGAAACAATTCAATTTGAAGGATATAACCAGCTATTGATTGGAATTTCTTGAATCTTACAATCTGGTGTGTTTCTATGAAAAGATCATACAAGTGGTTGACTACCGTCGTTTTCGTGAGAAGAAATTCGGTGATGATGACATTTATAAAGACATTCAAGATGTCATAATGCCAAGTAATTATTAAATTAATTAAATTTAATTATTAAATATTATTTAATATTTATTATTTAATAAAACTAAATTAAATTAATTAAATTAATTCACAAAAGACTGTATACTTAATGGAAATATTGTACTATCTCCCTGCTTATCTAATGTATAGCATTTACTAAAAATAAAATTATTTTGCCCTATTCCTCAAGGTGAACAATGATAGGTAAGAAGCGGAAGAGTGCAGGTGGTTTAGTGAATACGCTAATCAATAAACTTCCGGTGGAGTTACATTTACCCGGTTACCAGTATTGTGGTCCTGGAACAAAATTAGAGACACGACTCGCACGCGGTGACCCCGGTATTAATATATTAGATGCTCAGTGCAAACTGCATGATATCAGTTATAAAGACCACTGAGATTTAGAAAGCAGACATAAAGCAGATAAAATTTTAGAAGAAAAAGCTTGGGAACGCTTTATATCGGCAGACGCAACATTAGCGCAGCTGCAGCTTTAGCAGTCGGTAGCGTCATGAAAGCAAAGAGAAAATTTGGAATGGGGTGTAAACGTCGATCAGGAAGAAGAAGGAATTTATTTCACGTACCAAAAACAATAGCTAAAAAAATGAAAGCTAACCGAGATTTCACCGACACAATAAAGTCAGTACTGTCAACGGCAGAACGTGTAGTAAGAAGGTTGGGAGGAAAGAAAAACATTAAAGTTGTTAGAGTAATTCCCTTACCTAAACAAGATGTTTTACTATTTCTTATTCCGTTATTCGCAGGATTATCAGCAATCGGTGCTTTAGCTGGCCACGCATTGGGAATTGCTAAATCAGTCCATGATGCAAAAAATGCCAAAAAATTGCAAGAAGAGACATCGCGCCATAATCGCGTGATGGAATCGGTCGCTGGCGACGCACTTTATCTAAAACCATACAAATCTGTCGGTGGTGTATTATACTGAAAACCGTTTCCAAAAAACTGAGTAGATTACCCGAAAGACCGTTAACAGATATTGATTTAATGAAATACACAAAAGGTGTACTCTACTTTAGGGGTATTTTTATGAGAAATAAGCTGTCTACCATGGAGAAATGAATCTGGAAGCATCAACTTAGATAGTCAAAACGGATCGGGTACGCATTGGGTTTGCTACAAAAATCTTGGTAAAAGGGTATGGTACCACGATAGTTTCGGTAATCTTCGACCACCATTCGAAGTGTTTAACTACTTTCGGGGATGTAAAATTTATTATAATTATAATCAAGATCAGGAATTTAATACCATTATTTGCGGGCACCTATGCCTACAATTTCTATGTAAATAATCGATGCAACCTTAAATTTTCGTCAATAACATTCCGTTTAGAAGGTGTTGGTAGCATAGCTAGCTACAACTTCTATCCACCGATAGAGCTAGATTCGGAGAAACAATTTGTTATTGGATTGGTGGGATTTTGCGGTTGCAACAGCATTAGAAACATTTATACGGACAACGATAGATCTTATTTTAGAACAAATTCAACTCATTTGCGAGTGATTAATATTCCACACAGTGCATATGAGTTAGATTAAACTAGTGATTACCGCCATTAGGGCAAACAACAATACACTTAAGTGCGAGATAAACAGTTCATTCGAGATCGATTTCACTAAAGAGAATAGCATTGGTCGCATTCTCGGTTTTAAACCTAAAATATTAGAAGCAAATGTTTTGCATACATCTCCGTTAGACATCCAAATAATTAAACACACTAATCTACATGTAGAGTGCAACATTATAAAAAGATCTAATCGAAACGGGAAACCTGCAAAAGTAATATATTAAATTGACGTTTCCATCCCACCGAATTTTCGTTTGGATAAAACTCCAACCAATACTCAATATTTAGAAGTAAACACGGACATAATTGACTGCTCTAAAAAAAATGAGCCCTTAAAAAACTCCACGGTAGACATCAGATTTAAAATGGAATCACCTACACCTTCCGATAATGGAATCGTTGTCTATGGTCTTATTCACCACGATGTTATTGTGTAGTACAGCCCACTCACCGGAGAAGTGAAAAAATTATAATCTGTATGTCTAGTATACAAATAAAAATTATTAGTTAAGTTTCATTTCATACGCCAAAGGTGAAAGTAATTGAGCAGAAACAAAAACTTCCTATTCAAAATAATGACTTTGATGAAAAATCTGGTACTTCAAAACATGGTGATTTACTTCCTAATAGTATACGTGGCATTATATGTGACCCCTCTAACTGCGGCAAAACAAACGTAATGATTAGTTTGCTTACTGAGAGAAATGGTTTGAAATTCACACATGTTTACGTATACTCTACGTCATTGAATGAAAACAAGTACAAACTTTACCAGGAAATCCTACTTCTGATGAAGGATATAGGTTACTTTACGTTCAGTGAAATGTGATTGAGCCGAATTGTGCAAAAGCAAACTCTATTTTTATCTTTGATGATATCGCCTGCGAAAAACAAATTGACTGTTTCTATTTGGGTCAAGCTTAGATTAAAATTCCAAAGCAATTAATTCGTGACAATGCGAATCTAATTATATTATTTGAGCAAGATGAGTTAAACCCAAAACATGTGTATGAGGATCATATAAGCCCCACCACAAGCATGACATTGTTTCGGGATATGTGTTTAAAGTGCTGAATAGATCCGTTTGGTTTCATAGCTATAAATAAGAATGCTGAAGTCAATAATAGTCGCTATTGTAAAATGATTGATAAACCTTAACTGCTCAGTTTAGGTATTAACAGCTCAAGATAAACTGGAACCTGTCTTGCTACACCCTATATAATACCTTATTCTGCTTTCAGTGGTTTAGTAATTACTCACCCGTTCAGGTATTAACAACTATGTATTCAAACTCCCATTTTGCTACAATGGATAATAAGGAGATGATATTACAGCGAAAAATTATTCAGACTCGTAAAATAATACGGCAGAAGTATAACAGGTTTAAAACTGCTCGCATTGATAATGAAAGAACATTTGAAACTACTTATAAACCTCTAATAGAATCTCTAACTGAAATAGTAAATAAAATGCATCCTGATAAAAAAAAACACCCAAAAAGGAGTCCATTGACGTTAAACCCAAAAACCCACCTTTGTTCATATTTCGAAGATTGCATGCTACTACTCACACTAGCCCCCTAGCTCCAGGCTCCATTTCACCCTCATTAGGAAGAAAGAGTGCTACTAGACCCCTAGCTCAGCTTCCCTTTTTTCAAGTAAATCCCCCTCCAGGTCTTCGTACACGATCTTTCCTAGAAACATATAGCGTAGGAGAGATTAATACCGCGGAAGAACCTCTTGAAGGTGCTATTGATCACACTTATGGAGTCCACTACGATACCAAAACAGATAAGTAGACTATTGGTAATACCCCCGTCCAATTAAAGGAAACGATATGATTATTAAAGGTATCACGTATAAAGGGACTGCAGGTTTGTATGATCTGCCTATTATGAATGAACCCGATGCAAATCTAGTAAATTCAAAAGATAAAAAGAATTATAAAGGTATTTTAGAAGCTACGAATATTGCAAGGCGAGATTATGATATAAGTGGACAGGTTCTAGGAAGCCGCGGCAAGAAAGTATACACACATAATCAAACCCTTGCTGTCAGCATCATCACCCAGAATTCAGGGAGGTGCAGCTATGTTTTTTAAGGAATTAACAAGCAGGCCAATTGAATATAAATACAAGAACGATGTACACGAACTAATTCGTGATCTAGACGTTTTGTGGGCAGAAAAATTGGCTGGAAACACAGGTGTCGTAAATGATATTATATCAATTGTAGAAGAACTGCATGAAGATGGATACATTTAAAAACGAAACAACCGTTTTCTAAGCAATATAAATGGGGATGCATTGATGTCGTCATATCATAACTAAAGTGTCCCTTGAAAAATTTAGACGGTCACATGCCCAGTATCAATTCAAGAAATTAACCCTTCAGTTTCAACTTACTGATGATAATAAATTCGGTATCGAGAATGTTGCCAACACCATAGATCCTCAAGATGTCATCACCAAGCAATACTATTTATCGACAAGGTTGAATTTGGATGGAAACCGTTTGACAAAGTTGGCGAACCAGTAAGAAAATCGTGATGCTATGAGAAAAGGATACCTTGATTTTTGTCTGCAAGCAGTTAAGAAAGCTGTTAAAGGAAACGCTTGGAGGAAGGACTACATCAACTTAAAGAAATTGTGGATAAATTAGTACCATGTACAAATTACAACTCGCCAACGAACTGCACAAATCCTCAAGAAAAAATTTTAAACGATGGCGCACAATAATTAAGGGATATGATGACCTTTGACAAGCAGATTTGGTAGAATTTAACACATGTCCCAAACAAGATAAGAGCTACTAGTATATTTTAGTGGTTATTGACTGTTTTTCGAAATACTTGTGGACCAAAGGATTAAACACGAAATCGGGTATGGAAGTTGCCAGGGCCATGCAAGCAATCTTCAAAACGAGCCGGAAACGTTCCAATTTGCATACAGACGCAGGAAAGGATTCTACAATGAGCATTTTGCTAAACTAATGCAGCGTTATGGACTCAACTATTACTCCACCTATAGCACAAAGAAGTCAGCAATTGCGGAACGTGTTATCAGGACCGTTAAGTCTGCTCTATATACGTCCTTCAGCCTACAGGGTAAATATAAATGGATTGATACAATTGACACCGTACGATGGATTATAACAGTCTTAAGCTCAAAACTACAGGAATGAAGCCCAAAGATGTCGGTAACCATACGAAGCCAGAGGTTTACACTCCCATAAAAACAGTTGATAGGAATCGCTATTGTATGGGTGACAGTAAGAATCAATAAATTTAAAAGTATTTTCGTCAAAGGATATAACCCCAATTGGTCAAGTTAACTATTTAAGATTGTGAAAGTTCGCATTACTAACCCAACCACCTAAATTTTGGAAGACATGAAGGCATCACCTGTACTGGGAGGGTTTTATGAACACGAATTACATAAAACAAAGTATCCAGATGTGTACCTGGTGGAAAAAGTGCTTCACTCCAAGAATAATAAGTTATTCGTAAAGTGGTGAGGATTGGATGAAAGATCATGGAACAATAAAGACGATTTAGTTTAGTATAGTGTTTTATAACATAGCTATAGGAATAGTTTTTAACTCTTAGATAAAACAAAAACATAAAAAAGATAATTGTACTTTACTTTTAAATATTACATCATCTTATACAGTAAACCTAAGGTATTTCTATAATCGTTTAAATTACTGGATGGCCATATTCCCGAATCTGTCCATGTACATCCGAAGCAGAAATTTGTTTTTCCTTTCTCGATGCTTTCCAATACCAGCGGTAAATATTGGGGTGCTCCTCATTTTCCCACGAGTGAAACTTATATGTAATGATTTGTTATAATAATGTTTCAATCAAAATAGCGAGGCTATTGTATGTAATTAGCATAATATGCTGCTGACTCAACACATTCACTTATAATAGAGAAGGCATCTTTACAAACAATACGTTCTACGCTAACAATTGTCGAAGTACACAGTGAATCACCCCATTATAACTTGTACCTGTACATTTTAAGGGGTATGTCACCAAGTAAATTCATATCATCTAAGATCCTATCTACTTCATTTTATTTATCCCAAGTGTCAATACACTCATAAGGAAACACGCCTTTGCAAATTGCTAGAGAAAATTCCTCATCATTTTTGCAATTAACACGGGCAATAATTTTTGTACTATCCTCCAAATAGTCTGACAACTTTCCAACACTACTCATAAATCTGAAAGAATGAATAAATCTAAACTTAATTTTGGTGCCCTCTCTTACCTTCGTGAAAGTGATACATCGTATTTTGTTTATGGGAAGCAGTGAAATTGAACCAGGAACACTAGTCAATTCTCTAGTGATGAAATGAAACTCATAACCTAATAAATTATGAAATACAGCTGGTAGAATGTATGAATGTGTATGGTTTGTTACATGCATGATACGCTGCCCCCCGAAATGCTCCTGTAAGATGATTATAGTCTCTAACTTTTATATCAGAATCAGTAAATGGTTTTCGGCAAATGTGACAAATCGTGACTCAACCTGACTGGGTCTTAAAGCACCCATATGAATTATTTCGGTGGTCTAATGTGCAATACTTTGAAGCTCGTTAACAAACCAATGAATGCAGTCCTTTCTTCTATAAAGCGTAAATCCCGATAAAGAATCATTGAATGAAAACTTCAAATAGTAATCAATGCTGAAAGGTATATGTTTGGAGTGAAATAGAGTATTACTTTCAATGTCTGTTGTAAACTTTTCTAAAATACTTTCTACATCGGCATATATTACAAATGGTACCTTCTCTTTGAATGCGAAATTTTTGAACTGCAAATTCATTTCCGCTTCGGTAGGCAGACTATCAGAGCATCGATTAAGTTGCTGACAGTGAGTGGTATGTCGTAAGGCGATCGGATAAAAAATGATTTAAGCATCGGTAAATTTATTGCACATCTTATTCTTCTTATTATTATTATGCGTAACTGTAATTTTTGTAATGCGGATCACTGGGTCAATTGTAGTTGTAATGTGTTAACAAGTTTGGAAGATAAACTAGAATACTTTGAATCCACTGCTAACCAGAATTCAATACTAATCTTAAATCAAGATATTCGTAGCATTAGTAAAAACTTTGAATACCTGATAGCTCAGCTAACTCTATTAAACGAACATTATGAAGTTTCTGGTCCAGATATTATTGTGCTTACGGAAATTTGGGCATACAAGGAGGAAATAAATCTCTATCAGATTTCGGGATACCAATTATTTTATAAATGTAACCAATATCAAAAAAGTGCTGGAGTTGTTATTTACCTTAAAAAAGGAAAATATACAAGTGTACATATTATACCAAATAATCTAATGTGTAGTGACATGATTCACCTATCAGGTAAAGTCAAAAGTATTGAGGTCGATTTAGTAGCAATTTATAGGTTACATGCCTACACTATACCAGCCTTTATAGACGAAATCGAGCCGTGTTTAGACCGTCTAGTAAATTCTAATTGCATTTTGCTTGGCGACCCTTAACATTAACATACACCCACAGTCAAACAGCTCTGTAAATACTGACCGTTATTTGTCAATATTGAATTGCCATGGTTTTAAGTCATGTATTAACAAATACACCAGAATACTTTCAAATTCTAAAAGCTGCCTGGATCATATATTTTACAGAACGAACAAATTTTTCGAATATGAGAGTAAAATTTTTCACCTCGGAATTTCTGATGATAGCCTAGCAACATTAAAAATAGTGAAACCTGACTCAAAACGAAAGGTAAACAAAAAAACACAATATTCAATAATCGACTATGATATATTAATATCCGAAGTTCAAAAATTCAACTGGAACACTGTAACTAACGAAACTGACGTAAATGTTGCAACCAATGGATTTATCGCTGTGTTAAGTACAGCAATTAAACAATCCACCAAAACTGTTTATAATAAATCAAAACTTGATTATCTAAAGCAAACTATGCCTTGGTTCAATAGAGAAATAATGCAAACCATAAGAAAAAGAAACATCCTCAAAAGAAAATTATTCCGAAAACCGTCTGACATATTGTTACTTGACAAATATGAAGAGTTAAAAAAAGATATTGACAACAAAATAGTAATAGTTATATCTACATACCTAGAAAATAATTTACAATTACTTAATGGAAATAATAAAGAGCAGTGGAAACTTCTTAATCGCGTACTTGGCAAAAATAACATTACGGATAAAACTATAAATTCAATTATTCACAACGGTCGTGAGTATAGGGATGAAGTTGACATTGCAAAAATATTTAATAGCAATTTTGTTCAAGTTCCAAACGATATATCCAAAAAATTTTCCGTAAACAATATAAACCTAGATACCAAACAGTTCTCTATACGTAGCAATTCTAAAACAATGTTTTTAATTCCTACAGTTCCTGACGAGGTGCTTACAATTATTCGGAGCTTACATAATAAACGCTCAGCGGGGTTAGATAATATATCTACTTAAATCCGTAGATACTCTAGTGGCAAACGTAATTTCTCACTTAATAAACTTAAGTTATTCTTCTGATACCTTCCCTGACGCCTTAAAGCATTCAGTGGTTACTCCCAAATACAAAACTGGAAATAAGCAAGATGTAAATAATTACAGACCTATATCATTAGTCTCAGTATTATCGAAAGTTTTCGAAAAAGCTACCAATAACCGCTTAATGCATTTTTTACGAAAAACAAACATTATTTCTATAAATCAATTTGGTTTCATGCAAGGTAGAAGTACTGAATCAGCTTTAGGGAAGTTTATAACAGATATATACAATGGGATTAACACCAACAAAAAAAGTGCAGCTCTTTTTCTTGACATTAAAAAAGCATTTGATACTTTAAACAAACAAATTTTGCTACATAAACTAGAAAAAGCAGGTATTAGAGGTAATTCAAACAAGTGGTTTGAAAGTTATTTAAACAACAGGAAACAATGTGTCAGAATTGGTTATTCTATAAGTAACTCACTTTCAGTTACTTGCGGAGTTCCTCAAGGCTGCGTCCTTTCTTCCACACTATTTCTAATATATTGTAACGATCTTTGTAATGGCAATCTGGCGGGAAGTATCACAGCGTTTGCTGACGATACAGTACTCACATATGTAGGGGATACCTGGGATGATATACACTCTAAAATTAGCCAAGATATCAAAGATTTGAATGTATGGTTTAAGAACAACAAACTGATGCTTAACATCGATAAAACAAATGTTGTGTATTTTAATTTGTCAACAAAATTAACCACTACCCATATGCCACTTCAATTTCACAATAACTGCACTCAACAGTCATTCTGCACATGTCCATCGGTTTGTCAGGTTAAAATTCAAAAATATCTAGGGGTTATTTTGATACCAAATTAACGTGGAAATGGCACATCGATAATTTAAAGACAAAGGTATACGGCACAGCTAGAAAAATCTATACCCTAGGAAAGGTTCTAACCGCTCATGCCCTGAAAATGATCTATTATTCATATATGCATTCGCATATTAGTTACGGTGTTTCTTGTTGGGGAGCTGCAGCATATACTAGATTACAATAAATTGCTAAGTTACAAAAAATGGCAGTCCGTTCAATATGCAACAAACCAAGAATGACTCCATCTCTTCCATTATTCATCCAACTGAACATCTTACCACTAAAATATTTATTTCTTTTTAAGGTCCTTCGACAGTTTTTTAATATAAGTGACGCTCACAGTTCCCAAAGGCGGAATTATAACGTAATTGGTACCCGAAGTACAATCAAAGAGAAAAAAAGATTACCAAAGGTAAATAAAACGATATTCCAAAAAAGCACAATATATCTAGGACCAAAACTGTATAATGCTCTACCTAGTTCTCTCAAAAAGGTAAAACTAACAAAAAACCGTTGGAAAATCTTGAAAAAATGGATATTACATAACATACCTCTCTTAAAAAAAATATTGCTAATTACAAAATAAATATATCTGAAACATATCTAGTTATTTCTTTTTATTTATTTTTTTCGCTTACTACTACATTGCACCAAGTTCCAATTATAGAACAATAAATAATATAAACAGTGATTTAAATAGATTGGATAACTATACTGTAACTCTGGGCTGTATGCGTAGTGCATGCAGAACCATTTCCCATATAAGCCTACAATATTATTTTAAGATATTATTACTTTAAGGTATTAATTAGGGTGATAATACATATGTATATTATTATGGGAATAAAAACGTATTATTATTATTCGATATTTGCTTTGAAAATAAAGCTGACATATTTTTAATCCATGTGAAATCGTATACAGTGTTAATATCATCCGCGGCTTGATCATTAATATCAAAAGATTATGGGTTCTCTACCTCTTTGCTTATTACTCAATACAAAGTGTACAACTTTTTTTTATCATTTATGCAGTACAAATTAATTGCGATGTTGTTTAGTTCCACAAATTTTTTTACCTCATCCCGCCGAACACCTTTAGCATGGATTGCCTTAACATTAATTTAACCTTACGCGCAAAACTATTATACGCGTTTTGTAAAAAAATTAAAGGGTCCTTAATGTTTGATATATTGATTATAATTCGTATAAGTAACCTACCATTAAGACATGAGTTTAGAAGGTACCAACGTAATTTATGTATACCTTTTTTATTGAAAATTCTACTACCCACTCTCTCTGAAGCGTTCTTTAACCGCTCAATCTGACCAGATATCACTTGAGCAATGCTGAATTGCTCTCAAACTTAAGCAGACTTTCATTGGTCTCATAATAAACTTTATTTTCAATTTTATCTTGCAATAGCTTAATATTGGTGTTAACTATACGGATGTGTCTCGCAAATTTATTTTTTGTTTTCAATAAAGGAATAACACGCCTTGTTAAATTAACTATCTCACTACTACTTGGCATACTCACAGTTACTTTCAACAATATAAAGGACACGCGTAGTAATGAACTTTTAACAAATATCTAATTGCTCTTCACAATACTTTAGGTTTACAATAAAACCTCTAGTCACGATTGTAATGTGAAATATGACGCAACATACTGGTGATTATGTAATAATACTTGCTCTTCACACTTTAGGTAATTTGTTGTCACGATTGCAATGTATCGACTGACATGGGACTGTTCTTTATCTACTCATATAAAAATAAGGTCGGGTATGGTGGAATAAGGTCGGATAAGTTCGGATCACACTTAACCTTGAAATTAGATTTCTCGGACCTTGAAATTTGCGTATTAGGTTTACGAAACTGTATAATTAAAGGATCTTAATTTGTGTTTTCGCATATAAGTTTAAGAGACGTAGGTTTGTAAAAAGTCTTGAACAATATTTCAAACTAAAAGGATCTCAGATCCTGATATGAAGGCGTTAAGGAAAGCTGAATGTATGGCTAGTGAACACTATCATGAAGCGATAAAAATACCTATTAGGAAAGATGATGATGATGAGTCGTGGACCAAATTAAACGAAAATCAGTTGAAGGAAAGTAAATGTGAGAAACAAATAATAAATAAAATAGATATGATCCTACAAATGTATTACAAAATGTTAAGTGGCAGCACATCAAACTTCCCGTAATATGCATATTGACTTAAATCGATATTTTATTTGTATATAGATGAATATTGTGGTTAATAAATTACAAGTTTTAAAAAAATATTTTATTTGTTAGATGACTTTGAAACGTCGGCTTGAACAATGGATCGCCTTTGTTCTTGAAAATTGATTTCTCTGAGTTGAGCTTGAAATGGTGGGGTAGCTAGATAACAATCTATGTTTAGGAATTATGACACTAACTCAGCCAAAGCAATGAATTGCCTTTGTCCTTTTCTCAGAGGTGTGACCTTGAAATGGGGGGAAACGGTTACCTGTGTTGCGAAACAGCTGTCTGTTTTGGGACACGGCTCCCCTCTTTTGGGAAACGGCTATCTGTCTTTGGGAAACGTTTATCTGTATTTGGGAGATGGAGCCACTTGAGGTCAATGCACTTTACTGGGGGGCGTGACTTTACAAAGTAAATTTATAGGATTGCTTGATGTCCTTGAAACATGCTTATCATAAACAATCTGCATGACCCCTTGAGACACCCCGTGGCTTGAGACAGTGGTCATAATGAACGTTGAAATTTCCCATCAAAGTTAGATTTTGAATTGACCTTGATTTCTTAATGAAGGCATCCTCCTATATATCCTCAATTGTGTGACCTTGACAAACCGAGAAGGTTGATCACGTAACCTTAAAATCCTAAGAAAACCTTGAATCGGAGTGTCTGTACGTTAAGAACCTTGAAGAATAGGTAGGAAATGTGAGCGACCTTGAAAACCATAAGCTTAGACGTAGATAATTTGATAACCTTGAGGAATATACTTCGATATATGCAATGTGTACGATTAACTTGACCTTGAAAACCATTGATCTTGATGTAGGCAATCTGTACGGGAAGGTGTATTATTATTATCGAAATTGTACCAGGATCACCCTAGCTATACTACTAATACCACATCAAAATCGTCCGCTCGAGGTAGTGTATCCAAAGACCGCAGCGGTACTGACAGTCATCCTGGTAGAAATTCTGCCCGCTTTCCACCAGGTCACCAACAGCACCGCCTTATTTGAGTAGCTCCATCACATCCGGTGCGTGATTCGTATGAGGTCGGTCTCCCAGCAACCTCCTCAGGATGGGAGTGTTATCCCGCGGTAGTATCACAACGTAGTTTATGATATTAATTCGTCCACCCACCGCTACGGGACGATTATAAGCCACGAATGCTTGTGACCTACCTAAAAGTAAAAGAACATAAATTACTCATCCGAGACAATAATACATGAAAGCGCTTTCTTGCCTCTGTTTACGGTTGACGTATTCTCGGCGGCTACACTTAGGTTTACAGAATCTAAAAGCGATTACCATTATTAGTGTACAAAAGATGAACGCCTGCAAAATATCTTTTGAAGTATTTTACAAGTCCTTAAAGATCTTATTGAAAATGTCCGCTAAAAATGGATGAAAAACAGTACAAATTATTCGTTCAACTGATTCTATAGTTGACGCTACTGAATATACAATGACTTCAAGAGCAAGTTCCCCATCATCCCCCAGGTAAGAACCAACAAGCCTTATGTTTTTCTAATTATAATTTCTTTAATTCTTGATACAATTCGAACGTTTTTTTTGCAGGTTGCTGTTACCCCCCGTTCTCCATCTCCTGGGGAACCCCAGTATCCCTTCGACTTCATCCCGCTAGCCTCCTCAATTCCTCTCCCCGACGTCCTGCCAACTCCTACACCTCAAGTTTCCTGTCCAATTGACCTTGACCTCCCTTCAACTCCCACACCTCAGGATTCCTCACCCTCTTCACCTGAGGTTCTGTATAGCCCGCCCTCTGCATCCTGTCCTATTACCGTGGACGCTCAATCTAGCGACGACGAAATTTATGAACTGACGACCGCAGTCCTGGACTCTACAATATTACAATCTTGATGCGGATACAGTAATACTTGACATGACCAATGTCGAAATCATTACTATCAGTGACGAGGACACACCACTACCCATTGATATAGACGAACATAACGATGGTAGTGATGGTTTCGTCAGCATATCATCCAGTGTTGAGGGAGTATGTTATTCCAGTGTTGGGAACTATTACCTCAACACTGGTGACTACGACTCCGACGTAGACATGGACCATGCCTACAGCTGTGATTCCGACGACTAAGACAATGACGCGTTACGACAAAGCGACTACTTCGCGAAATACGTACTGACTTTTGTAATGAAACCATCGTTGAAGAAATTAGCGATGAGGATAACTTTATGGACACTCTCATTAGTAACATACGACAACTGGAATGTACCGCTCAAGAACTGCCAGAGTAGTACTACAACTAAATGCACAGGAACAGTTACAGCATACAGGACGAGATAATGACGATGGCAGGGCCCCAGATGCCGCTTCGCATGTCCAGGATCACGGAAATAACGAAAACAGTGACGACAACATGCACGACAATGACGAAGAATAACTTGACGATGACTGGTTTTGGACTACCCACATCCCTATGACGATTGTTCGCACTATGCTTCCACCTTTATACGTTGTTAAGTGTGCGATGCCGTCGGGAAACAGTGCCACTCAGCGCAATTCTGCGTTCCTTATTATCTCTGGGTAGTACTGGTTATTCTACGCACATCGCATCATCACATGGGACCGTCTCACGTTCACGGTATGTATTGTCTCAATACTACTTTGTTTATATTAATAATTCCTTTTTTCACTACAGCTCACAACTATAGAGCCATTCGTCCGGAATTATAATCTCATGATTACGGAAAGCTCTTTAGAAGAGTAGCCCGACCGGGCCCACACTAGGCTTGTAACATTATACCTTGACTGGCATAGTGTTATAAGCACTATTATACTAAGTGGGTATGATCACTAGAAACTGTGGCAGAGGTTTCCAGACTTTACGGACCCATCCGAGTTCGTGAAGCAACTCTTCAAAAAGTGGTCTTTGCAAGTGATCGAGACAGGCGTAGTAAGTATAACTGACAGAGCTCTGTTTCTACCTATATTTTTTTTCCAGAAAAACATCGACCTCAAATAAATACATTAGCAAGCCTTGAAAAAGTGAGAAGGCTATCTGCATAGGCAGGGCGCTCAAATAGCCTTAATATGTGTTGAGTGTTAGTGACCTACTCATGTTGTTTCACCTTGGAGCTGTAGTAATCTTAGAAATGTACCACCTGGAAAAGTTTTGTATAAACATGGCCTACTTATTTCTCGACTTTGAGCCGGTGGGACCTTGAAATTGTGGTAAGCTTGGAATTGTGGTGTAATCCAAAAGTCTACAAAATTACCTACTCATGACGTGAGATAGGTCTGAAGTTTTCTGGTTTGGTATGGTCTTTATTTTCTTTAGATAGTGGTAGTATAATAAATTCTATCCATTTATTGGGGTAGGTATCAGATTCCCAGATTTTGTTATATAGCTCTAATAAACTAATTTTCAACTTATCAGTCAGATTTCTGATCATAGAAAATGATACTCTATCACACCCTGGTGCAGTATCCTTTACCTGGCTGAGGACGCGGTTGGGTTCTGACATAGTGAACGGTGCATTGTACGGTTTACTTTGACAGGTTTAAAAAATTACACCCTCATGTTCATCTTTTTTTTTATGATTGTGGACCTGAACAGGCTAAATAAGGCCTATCGTGCTAAAGCACTCAGGAACACTTAGGAGGATGGATAGAGGGATAATGTTTCTTTTGTTCCAGGAAAGTTTTTGAATGAGAAGTATTCAGCTAAATGGTTTGAAACTTTACTTGGGTCCTTTTCCATCTCGCCATTTACGTCTATCATAGGAGAGATATTTGGTTTCCTAGTACCAATGATACCTTGCACTTTCTTCCAAAGCTGGGACATGTTAGAAGATGAGTTTGAGGTGGAAGTGAAATTGCGCCAGGACTCTGAATTACACTTTATACGCCTTTCTTGTGCACGGACTTTCTTAAACGCCAAGAAATTAGTGGGGTTTCGATGTCGAGGGTAGGTGTTCAATAATGTCATCTTTTACTTGTTAACCTCACTAAGTTCGGAAGTCCACCATGGGACGGCACATCGTTCGTGGGATCCGCACCGATAGATGGTCGTGCAGCTTTTATTATTACTGTAGAAATACTCTCGACTTAATTTTCCACTTCTCCATCAAGCTCATGGTGGGTAAGTAAGTTTTTATACTTTTCCCAATTAGTCTTTTTTAAACACCATTTCGGATTTTCGTTAAATTCATATTTCCTTGCAGATAACTGCAATAATATCGGAAAATGATCGCTGTGATGCAAAACTTCTTCGGCAGACCACGATGCGAGGACTGTTATGGTTGTAGATCCCAAAGACAAATCTATTGCACCAAAATTCCACTTACTTCATTGAGATAGGTGGGTTGGCCATCGTTGAGTAAGATGAGTGCGGAATCGCTAATAATGTTTTTAGAAGAGTGCCCTTGGGGGACGTGTATTGACTTCACCAAGCGTTGTTATGGCAATTGAAGTCTCCTAAGACTAGTTTAGGTTCCAGAACTTGGCCAAAGAGTCCACGTAACTGATCTTCCGACCAATTTTTGTCTGACAGGTATACATTAACTATAAACAGTTTAAATGAAGTTTACAGCACACGCTTGCAGTTTAGTATCGATTACAAATTTATTTGATATTATATTGCTTTTTATGAAAGAAACGACTCCCCCGTGTGATCTCCCTCCTTTGGGTACTTTTGGGATACTTTTGAATACTTTATAGTTTACGAACTTTGGAACTTTTCGTTTAGAAGGTAGCGAAGTTCGTTATACTTATTATTTATGCCTCTTATATTCCATTGTAAAATTTTTTCGTACATTAAGATAATTACAGATGGTCTTGGACATGTTTAAATGTGTATGTATTTAACTTATGCATGAGAAATTCGCATATGAAATAAAAACGTTTGACTTCACAAATACATAACAATAAAAGAAAACAAAGACAATAAGAAAAAATATAAACTGTAAAAATATATGAATATTAAAATATCACAGATAAATCGTAGTGTAATACCACAGATAAATACATTTTCGGTATCAGAGAAAGGTCTTAAACTAAATGTATATCACAGATTGTCTTAGATGACTATCTATTCACTGGTGACTTTCTAGGTTTCGCTTTCGGCCACCCTTTACCCTTTTTCCTTCTTTTTTCGACTTTACTAGTCAAGTATGGTTGAGAATCTCTATCATCACTAGCCTCAAAATCATCTGCTGTCTTTTTTTTATTGTCGGACGGTACGTCAGAGTACAGCGTAATTGGTTGACTAGCGAGTACTACAAAACTTAACGCGAGCAAGTGTTGGTCGCTTATTACTTTGTGTATTAACGGCTTCATTGCTTCCACCATTAAGGAAGTTAGCTCTTGTGCTAGTAGTGGGATATCTAATTTAAATTCGTTTTCTGTCACTACCCTGGCATAACTTTTTCCTGCAATGGGTGTTTCAATTACCACTTTACTTTTAGCATACGTTAGACTATCTCTCACTCTTATTTCTTGAATGGCCGCTTCCGTTTTAAATGTTGGACACGTGGTGGACCGGACAGAATGTGGTCCATTACAATTAACACAGGTTATGGGATCTACGCACTTCGATCCGTCATGCATCGCCTTTCCACACACACACAAATTTGCTTGGCTTCGCAACTTAAGGATGTATGTCCAAACCTTTGCCATTTGAATCATCTCAGCGGGGGAGGCATATTAAACAAATTATTAAGTGTTAACACATGAGCTGGAGCATCTTGTACCAGACCATTCTTCCTAGATTTCAACCTGCGTACATCAATGACAACCTGAGAATGCAGTTCGTTACGTATTTCTTCTGTTGAGCATTTTAACAAATTCGGGCAGGAAATTGCACCCTTAGACACGTTTAGCGTTTTATGCCGTATCACCTGCGCGTCAAAATCTAGAAACCTATTCGTTTGCCTGTTTAACGGAACTTGATTCAACAAGAAGACCATCTTTAATCTTTTTCGCCATTTTTACAGTGCTAAACATTCCCGATACAGCTTTGTAGATCACGAATGGACTAATTTTATTCCAATTTCCTCCCTCACCTGATTCTTTCCTTTTAGTGGCCAAGAACCGGGACGTCACCACCTTTTCTTGACTCGTTTTCCCAGATTTTTCCAGTTGGACCTGCACCAACATCGATAATCTCAGAGATGGACCTGGTATTTTGAGATGGACCGGCCGATTCCATTTCGCACCTAAAGCTGCCAAACGACCTTGAAATTCGGAGATTTTTTATAGAGGTTACCTTCCTCGTAGGGCGGGCGGTAAATCCAGGATCACCAACGGCTAGCTGTACGACGTTCCCTAGCCACGCCCTGCTAGAGTCTCTGAAGTACAGTTTACGATTGCGGTATTAGCAGAGGTCTAGCGCTTAGCCGCTCCCATTATGGACATCCCGGGCTAGCCACACCCGTATACGCTTTTGACGGCGCATGTCCTGGGAAGAGTAGAGAGAGAAGGTAGTGGTCTCTCAGCTTTCGCTGGGAGCCTGAAGAGAATACGAGTTGGAGCGATGGTGCCCCGACAGAAAAGAGTTAAAGTAAGGAAAGTCACTCAAGACTAGTATAAGAAAAGTGTACTTTCAGCTAGGAAGACGCAGGGTTACCATCCCTAACCTCGCTAGATACGAGGCCCCACGTGGACCGGTCCGCGACACCGTATTCTCTAGAGCTAGCAGTGGCGGTTTACCGGCACTAGCTCAGATTTCGGTGTTGGCCTTGCATCACTTACGATCATTTGCAAGGTCATTACCCTATCCGCCACATTGGGAACCCGCCTAGTAGGTATAATTATGATTATTATTATTACTAATAATAATATTGTTACTATTATTTTTATTAATTGGAAAGACCGCTGTGGTCATATGCCTATGCAATGCTTATTTTATAGTTTGTTTATTATATTTATTTCTTTTAAAAATCTTATTAATTTTTCGATTGCTTCAGGACTATCTCTAAATATTTATTTTATGTTATTTGGCATGTTTAGGTCTATTCGAAAATTGTTATATTGTGAGTATTCTATTGATATATGATCAATGCTAATCCTTACGTTGCAATGGTTACACATCGCTTGATTACATCTACCCAATAGGTGCAGGTGTGTGAGGTTTGTATGCCCAATACGTAGTCTAGTAAGTGCTGTTTCTTCCCGTTTCGTTATTATTGGTTGGCTTTTCCATAAGGTAATGTCTTTTTTAATTTTTTGTAGATGGCTGTGCTTTGTGTTTTTCCATTGATTTTCACAGTATTGTTTAGTTTTTTGTTTTATGTACAGTTTGACGTCTTTAAAGCTAATAGAACAGACGTCTGCGTTGTGCATTTCAGTGGCTTCTCTTGCACTGGTGTATTGCTATATTGTTGCCAGGTATACCCATGTGGCCAGGTACCCACATCATGGAGAGCGAAATAGATGGGCCCATATGGTAAATCAATGATCAATGATGAAATAAACATTAGCAATTCTATACACATATAACCAAAAAGAAAACAGTATCCTCTTTATTACAAAATATCCCAAAATCAACTTTAGCTATCGTTCACTTATCCATTTCATATGGCTCTAGGAACATGCTCCTTAAGTCCTGTAACAGAAAAGTGAAATCAGAGTTGAAAACACAAAAAACAACAAACATGTTTGAAAGGAAAAATATATTATTGGAAAATGGTCAAAAATTATTTCTTCTTACCTATCTTCGCTGCAGTTGCTGCAACGTGCACAACTTTCGGAGTGCTCTTTGCAAATGTGCTTTTTGCATTGTTGGCAGGTTGATTTCACCTTTCGGTATTTTTTCCTGGGACATATAACACAACGACCGTAGGAGCTGGGACAGGGCCGCTTTGATGGGCCTGGTTCGTTTGGATGTTCCTGTTGATCAGGCGCAGATTCGTCCAGTATATTTCTAACTATACCTAGTAGATCTCTAGACAAGTTTTTTGATTCCAGTCTACGTTTTACGTGATCATGAATCAGCGACATGGCAAGATCAATAGTAAATTTACGACGTGATATTTTGATGTATTCCGGAGAAGCTGCTACGTAGATTATGAAACTGTTGGATCTTGCAATGTCGAGCATGGCACCAAACACAGCCACAGGCCATCTTTTGGTTCGCCTTTGACAGGAATAAGTAGCGCACCTTAGATCCAATGCGTCCATACCACCCTTGTAGAATTGTAGAAGGTAATTATTTCGGGTTTCCCATTCTCCTCTACAATTGGCGCATGGTGCATAGTTGAAACTAGTATAACCGACCTATTTTTTTTTTGGGAACATATGACACTATTGTGTCATTACTTGTAAATCCTAAAATAGAAGATGCTTCTTCACGCTGTCTGTTTGGCAGAAACTGTGGAGGAACCTCGCGTTTAATCTTACGTAAGGTTCCAACGTAAGTTAAGCCTATATCACGTAGTTCCTTCAAGGGAACTAAACCAATTGTCCCCCGTCACATTGCGGTTAGCGTTTTTGATCGGCTATACTAATTTTAGGGTACTTTGAGTGGGAACTGATAATTTCTTTGGATTCGGCTCTTTGGTTTTTCCGCAGTATATATAGGAATGCGTTTTGGCATCGCATAAGCACATTATCTTTAATCCATATTTTCGTGGCTTGCTCTTCATAAACTGGCGGAATGAACACTTTCCTCTAAAACCAACCAGCATTTCATCTACTACCGCATATTCACTGCACGAATAATTAAAATGACAATTTCTGTTGAATACCTCATATATTTTAAAAATCGCAGCTAGCCGGTCCCTACTTTCAATTCTTTCCTGACGAGTAGTCCAGTCATCAAACCTCAAAGCAGTTACCAGAAATAGAAACCTTTCTTTAGACATAGTACCTCGAAATATATTTCTTCCTATGCTATCAATACCAAAAAGAGATTTTACATCTTCGTGATTAGATTTGCATACTCCAGCTAGAAGCATTACACCCAAAAATGCTTTGTGTATGTTGTTGCATATGGCTTTAAGGACCAGTTATGTGTTTCGTTTTGAGTCTAAAAGCGCTTCCTCATCAATTCTTTGTTCTGAACCCGTCAGTATACACTATGAGATGGTTATTATAATTAGTTAACGCTTCTCTAAAATAGTGTTGACACATGTCATTAGTGGTTCCCTTTTTTTCAAGTAATGTTAGATCCAGCTTTGTATTTATTTTATCCAATAGGCACACTGGGTGGTATGGTATACTATATTTAAATATTTCAAATGTATCGAATTGCATTTTATTTTTTAATTCTATTGCACGTATTAGAGCTGGTCTGACCGCGGATCTATTATTTTCATATGGGTTTAATGATTGATAACTTTCTAATGTTGAGAGATTGAGGTGGTCCGAAAGGTGTAAAAGTTTGGCCATATAATTTAATAATATATAGTTTTGTCTTGTTTCTAATGGCATTATTCCGGATTCAACATATAATGACATATGTGGGCTAGTTCTGAATGCACCAATTGCTAGCCGTATTCCAAGAGCATATATCTGATTTAATGGTTTTAATGTAGAAGGTCTAGCAGAGGAATAAATTATAGACCCATAATCAATGATAGGTAGTGTGAAGGATTTGTATAATCTGATTGTAGTGTCTCTACGTGCACCCCAGCTAAGATTTGATGTACATCTGATAATGTTTAGCCTTTTTTTACACTTGCTTACGAGGTTTTGAATATGGTCTTTGAAATACATTTTATTATCAAAAAGGACTCCTATTATGTTCAACGTGCTAACATTTTTAATGCGTTGCTCGTATATGTACAGACTCGGTTCGTGGTCTTCTCTCAGCCTGCAAAAGTGTATTGTAGCTGTTTTATTTATTGAAAAGGTAATGCCGTTTTGGTTCGCCATATTTGTAACAATATCGATGGTATGTTGCAATTCCTGTATGATATCTAGCATTTGATCTCCGTCTTTGTATATCAGCAGGTCGTCTATATATAGTCCACTATGAATTTGGGGTGGGATAGATTTGATAATATCATTAATTCCGATTAGAAAGAGAGTTGTACTCAGCACTGATCCCTGGGGCATCCCATTTTCCATCATGCGCGGTGAAGATAATACATTTCCTATTTTAACCATGAATGTTCTGTTGGACAGAAAGCTTTTTATAAATTTTGGTAGGTTCCCATCGCAGTTCCATTCGTGTAGTTTATTAATTACATTGTTTCTCCACATTGTATTAAATGCTTTTTCAATATCAAATGATACGGCGATCGTGTGGTGTCTTCTTAAGAAGCTATTTAGAACTACATCTTCTAGTTGAACCAGTTGATCTATAGTGGAATGGTTTATTCGAAATCCCATTTGCTTAGATGTTATTAGCTTACTGTGTTCTAGGAACCATATTAATGAGTCGTTTATCATCTTCTCTAGGATTTTACTCATTGAGCTTGTGAGTGATATGGGTCGGTAATTGGCAGGGTTTGTTGTATCATTTTTATTCTTATTATTATTATCATTATTATTACTATTATTATTATTATTATAACATTTTTATTTAAAATACAAAAAAGTTGAAGATAATCAACATTCTCTTACGTTTATACTAATTATTACATTTAATGAATAGTCAAAATTTATAACAAATGGGTATTTATTATAATCATTTGCTAATACCTTTCAAATGAATCTCTTATTAAGGTTTATTATTGTTTTTCAAGGTTAATGTTCCATCTGTGCAAATTCGTGGTGTGTTGCTTATGTATCTCTTTGATCATTTATGACTTAATGCGAAATGTAACATTGCTCCTTAAATGAACTATAACAACCATCTTTCGAGAAAATCTTGCCAGCAAAAAAACGGTCTATCCGCTTATTATAAGTGATTATGGTTATGGATTCTTCCTTATCAAAAATAAAGTTTTTAATCAAGTCACTGTATGTAATCGTGGCCTATAACACATCTCCATCGTAATTTATAACGTAATAAATGGACTCAATTGTTAAATATTTACTTAAATTAATAATAAGTTTAACTTAATCTTAATCAAAGACGCATTCAAAACATTTAATAATTAAATGGGAGCTTGTGTAATCAAAGGGATAATTATTTTATGTGGGAAAAATAAGTGTCTTAAAGGCGGTTACTTATTTCTACGACGTTAGTAATCACACTAGCTCTCATAAAAGCTGTATAAACAACTAGGTTCCTTGAAGATCTTAATATTAATTTATGCATTGTAAATACGTAAATATTTTTTTTACCTACTCACTCTTTCAGTACGTACGATTTCTACTTTCAAATATTCAGCTTAATCGAATTAATACATTTGTTAAAACAATTAAAGTTATATAATTTGCCATAAATATTTAATACATAAATATGTATATACAATAACACACTGAAAGATAAGAATAATAAATATGTAATAGATGGACTCCGCTCGCCCTCTCTGAACGCCAGCATCAGAATGCAACCTCCGTGCTTCCTTCTTGCTCCACCATTTCCCGGTCTATGTCTTCTAACCGCGCCCTTCGCGCCGCTCTCTTTTCCCGCGTAACAGTCGGGCTTCCTGAAACAGTAATGCCCTCATTACTAAAATTAACTTACAAGGAGGTATGATAGGTCTTGCCCATCTGCCTCCGTGACCGCCTCGCCACCATTCACACTGTCACATTCATTTTGTGACATTCATCCATGTATAGGTACCGTCTTAAAGAGTCAACCGTGACAATCACCTTAAACAGCTTATAACCTCTAACGCATTCTGTCGTCTCAATTATGTACCTATCATTAAGTAGACCCTCGCTACTCTATAGGGTCCGTCAACTTTATTCATCAACTGGGTACTTACCTTGGCATCCCCCGTGCCAGTAGCTGCAGCTCGCTATAACACCAATTCACCTACCTTATTCGGTAGCCTTTCTCTGTATTTTATTTATTTAAGTAATCATTATTACACAGAGGCGGTTCTATTTGTTTTGTTTGTTGAAAATTTATGCAATTGCAGATTTGTAAGAGCGTATAAATTTAGCGTAATCATTATTATATGGGGCGTTATTAAAAATTGCGTATAGAATTAAAAGGCGACTCTAACCATTGGTCTTGGGTGCAATTTATGTACTTATCGATTTATAAAAGCATTATATTCGATATTGCGGATTATTACTATACAGGGGCGTTACAACGATTTCCTGGCGAGGCCATTGGGATTAACCAAAATTCGAGACAGTGAAGGCGTAGTGCTCAAGGGATTTGAGGAGGCCAAGTGCTGGCATTAAACGAGGCGTTATTTGTCGGCAAGATTGATGGGATACAATTACCCATTAGGGCGTTGGTGACAGATGCAAGTATGGGGCACATAGAACTGCTTAGTGGGCAGGCGGATCTCCAGACACCAGGAGTAATGCTGGTGATTAAGGATGGCAAGGCGTTGCTGACTGATGTCGGCGACATCAGTGCATTTTTAGGGCGACTCAGCGGTATGAAGTTCGTTTGGTGGCACACTTCATATGCGGTAGTTGTGGTGATCGGCGGTTCCCTGGGCGGGAAACTCAGGTTGAGCGAGAGGCGTGTATGCACCGGGGCGTACAATTATGCACTGAACGCATCCTATATCTCTGCGGATCGGCGAGAAGTTTCAAAGACTCGTTCATCCAATGGGAAAAAGGACACCTACTGACTAGAGTGGAACCATTCATTGAAGGGTGGCGATATATAGTTGCACAATGAAGTGTTGGTATATACATATATATATATATATATATATATATATATATATATATATATACATATATACGGGTGCCCACGAGATCACTTTCCGGCTGCTATTTTTTTATTTATCTATCGATTTAAATGAAACTTGGCAGGGTTGTTACTCTAACCAAACGTCATTTTTAGGAATTTTTGACAAGCATTTCCGACTTCCGGTTTCACCGGAAATGACCTTAACTTTTGATTTTTAATTACTAAATACATAATTTCTTGTTTCGATTTGTCTGTATTTGTATATATGTGATAATTAAATTTTTTTCTTTCAACTTCCTTCTCTATTTCCACGCTTTATGAATTTTCAGGGTAGTTTTTTAGAAAATTTATAATTTATGTCTATTAAAACTATTACTAATACTATTAAAAATACTTTCCAACGTTTTTACTACTTCAGTGCAAATAATAAATTTTCTTCCACGCATCCTAATAACTCTAATAGTGCTGGGTTAATGCCTCCTAGTCACATCTTGAATTACTCCTCTTGCAGTAAATCCGTATATAATTCTTCGAATTTACCTTGAAACTTGAGGCCGAGATGACAGTGGGACCAAACTATGGAAAAAAACGATTTAAAAGTAGAGCACCATAATCACATTTATTAAAATGAGTAAAAACGTACACCAAATAATGTTATAAATTTAAATTTTCATACGCAAACTGAGTTGCATAACAATCAGGCGAGTTAAGATCTGCGAATGTGAGGGTACTATCAAACTTATACACGGTTTTTTGACTTTACCTCATACGGGTGTTAGGTAAGCTGGTAATATTGTAGTTTGTGAATAAATACAAAAGTTTAATTATTTTATTTTGGTAAATAATAGTTCAAGTTCAAAATAAAAATTTTGAACGTACTTTTAAAATTGTAGGGGTTTACCGGTTTTTCCAAAAATAGGACGATGGTGCCACCTGTATTGTTTTCTTTAAGCTTTAACAGGAATTTTTATCATTTAATTAAAGCCTACGAGTGAACATAGAGATATAACGTAACTTATTCCATATATCTAAACGTTTAGTCTTTGTAAGCACTTAAAAGAAATAAACTCTTCAATTTAAAATATTAAAAATAAACTGTGGGCTATTTCCGTAAGTTGAACTCCTTCGTAACTACCGTATAATTTTAATGTTTCACAAATTCAGTCCAAGGCTTGTGCGGTGCGTACTTCATTAACGTGATCTAAAGCGTTGTTGATTTTACAGTTGTATCACACCTACAATCGGCTATAGACGAAATCATGGATAAAAGCGGAACGTACTTATTTATTACAGTGCTATTAATTTCTTATATTAAAAATGGTAAGTAGGCTAATGATTTAAGTGTGCATTCTTTACTGATCTAACTTATATAATTTTCTAATGTTAATGTCATTATTTACAAGGTTAATTTTAAGATCGAATTCGAATATAAACTGTTTTGCAATTACTAAAGTTGGCAGTTGACGCTAATTTTATTTTGACCTGTGACCTAAAATTTGTATTTCAGAGTTATACTAAAGTATGTGACACAGGTGTGACGTCGATCAAACCCTAATTGTTTAATGACATTTCTTGTTGTGGCCTCATTACTATATCCGCCTATCACTTACGCTAATTAAAAAAATGATTATGAAATTTTATTTTAGGATCATCGTTAGAATGTTATACGTGTGCATCCCCAGATGATTTTTTGTGTGGAAAAGATTTTAGTGCATTTAAAGTAGCTTCGTTACAATGTAAAGCAAATGAAAACGTCTGTATTAAGGCAACAACGAGCGTTTTGGGAGGTAACTCTTGGATGTTGTTTTTATCATTTTAATCATTTCTTTTTAGCAACTGTCGTTACAAGGACATGTGGAATTCGTGATTCTTGTCAAATATTTGATACATGTTTAGTTTGTACCACTGACAAATGTAATTCATCAACAAAGCATGGAATTAGTCTTGTACTTTTTTCAGTAGTTGCTTTAACAATGATTAAATCTTATATCTGAAATATACGTTTATGAAAAGTATGTGTTTGTGGGAACAATTATAAAAAGTAGGTAGTTACCCGTCACTCCTTTTTTTAGAAGGTTACATTAATAAATGAAGACACTATTAGAAATGATGTCACATAGATTCATAAGCATTAAATTGGTGTGTATTTTCACTTTTTGCACAAATTATTGTAATAATCATTTATGTAAATCTGGAGTATGACATAGTTATGTACCTACTGGAATAACAATCAAACGCAGACAAGGTTGTCCCTTCTTTTAATATTTATAAATTATTTTGGTATTTATTTCAGAAATTCCTTACATTTATAAGATTAATAACTCTATGCATTTAAGTTAATTTTCTTTTCTGTTTTAGAGTAATTCCAATTTTTCATTAATTAGCGTATGAGAATAGATCAAAAATATTTCACAGAAGCGTAATTGCAGCTTCTTATTAGAAACATGGGTTATCTTGCTTCTACGTTTGTTTAAAAAAATTTTTATTATACAAATACATTTTAAACCATCGGATTTAACAAAATCATATTGTAGACAATGCATCTTTTACATATTCGCATTTTAGAAAACCGCGTGTTATAAAATTGCATTCTGAAAACCGCATTTAGATAATCGGGTTTCAGAAAATGCATTGTTAGTAAACGCTATTCCAGACAACTGCATTTGAAGAGATCCCACCTTAGAAAATAGCGTTTTAAAAACGAATTTTTAGAAAACTGTATATTAAAAAATCAGGTTTTTGAAACTTTATTTTAGATCATTGAGTTTTGCACACATCTTAGAAAATCTAATTTTAGAAAACCGTATTGTACACAATTGCAATTTAGACAAATTTAAAAAAAAAGGGGGTTTAAGAAGCCATATTTTATAAAATAAAAAATGTTGGAAAACACATTTTACAAAACCACATTTCAGAAAACCGCGTTTTTAGAAAACCTCGTTGTACAAAATTGCAACTTGGAGCTTCAGATGTTAGATAACATTTTTATAACATCGCGCTTACATACTAGTATTTTAAAAAAATCTCTTTTTAGAAAAAATTATTTTAGAAAACCCCATTTTAAATAATCGGATTGGACAGAAACGTAATGTATTATAAAGAACATTGTTACAAAACTGCATTTAAAAAAATCCTATTTTAGAAAATATTCTTTTTTGTATATGCTCACCATAAATGGGTACTTTACGGACTCATTTCAGTCCGCAAAATAGCTCATTTTCGGCCTAGCCCCTAAAAGTCGTCATGGCAACCATTTTATATTATTTTAAATAATTCAGTGTGCAATATTTTAAAAATTATTTTATTTACCAGTTTTGTCACTCGAATTTGTCAAAAAAACTAGGTGCTTTCAAAATAATAACGAATAAAATTGATGCATTAGGTATTCTAGAAAAAATTTATAGAGCTTAAGCAAAAATATGTTGTTTGTAACACGTACCTAAAATATGGTTCTCACCAGGAAAGTTTAACGCTACGTCATCATATACAATCATATGATGTAATATGAAAAACATGAGTCAAAATTATTTTCGTTGTAATAAATTCTGATTAGAAAATATACCCCGAGATGGCAGCATTTGAAGCTGAAGTATTCAAAAATACAATTATTTATTTTGTAAAAATTAGAGAACGTTGATTATCGTAATGGTAAAAGTTGAAAAACAATATTCTTGAAATCTAACAGGTGTTTGGTACGTTATTTTTACAGGCTGAAGGTTATGTAAGTTATAACCTACAAACAATACAATTTTCGATAAAATGTAAACATTTAATAATTGTAGCGGAATTATAAAAAAATGAGAATGGTTGGATTGTAAGTTGCTGATAAACAATCATTCAATTGACTAGAGATTCAATTTATGGGTTAAACAACTGTGGAGCTGCACTATTTACACCTCGCATGGCTATTACGTTGATTATTGTTGATACCAATTCAGTAGCAATAATGGACCACAATAAGTTAGTAACATTAATACACAAAATGGATCTTAAGTTACGTGCCCAAATAAAATGAAACTATTATTCGTACCAAGATGACATTTAATGTGGAACATAAATACTATGGAAAATGTATGAATTAACATTTTGAGAAGCATTCTACCACAAAATATATTGTATTTACATTATTGAAATACAATAAATTGTATTAAATATGAACTAACACACTTGTATCACTAATTGTACGTTGTAGAAACATGCTTTTTAAAGTTAGAACTTTCTAATCGGAGTCACTATCTACATCCGAGCTTTCAGAATAGTTTCCAATGTTAATAACCAGTTCGTCAACTGTGATGTCCAACATTTCATCCCGTTTATACCATTGCTTTATTGTTTCTTCAGTATGTCACGCACAATTACCGCATACGGTTTCATCACATTGCTGTAAACCTTTGTTCCACATAGCAATTATGTTGTCATATTTATAGGTATCTCGTCCAATATCCTTGCCATAATATCCCTTTGTGTGTACCCATACTAATTCTATTGCATTAAACTCACATTAATGTGGTGGTAATATTAATACTTCGTATCCGTAGCTTCTTATTATTTCATTTACTTCCCACCTTTTTTGTAGTTGAGGTGAGTTAATTAGGCCATACCGCTCGGTTTTGAAGAATGTGGGATCGTGACTGACGTGATTCTGTGTTAACCAGGAAACCATATTGCTTTTGTCCAGGATGAAGTTGGTAGCTTTTCAACTAACATTGAATGGTACGATGACATTATCAATTATAATTAGCAAAGACTATTCTAAATTTGTTATCAAATGTTCAAAAAGCCATTTTTTAAACGTGTCCCCATCCATTTTACCATGATAATCTTCCGTTAACGATCTTGATGCAGATAACAGAGCAGCACTTTGTAGAAATCCTCTGGAGGATCCGTCGTGAATAACAATAAACCAGTTTCCATCGTAGCCTTGAGGTTTTCGTACACTCCTAATGTCTTCAACCTGTCATGATTTTCCTGGATTTCCTTTGGAGTAGATCCACGTTTCTTCCATAAATACTACTTGTCGACGATTAGGTGGATTGATCTCTTTAATGTATTGTGTAAAAAATTTAATTCGCATTTCTGCGATATAACTTTTTTCCATTAAAGCTCTACAGTTAAGAGTCTTTTTTTGAATTTCAATTCTAGCGACTGGATTGCACGATGAAGGCTTCTGTCACTTATTAATATGTGACTGTTACAAATTTCTGCATTTAAACTTGCAACTGTGACATGTTTTGCTGTAAATAAAATACCATGTCAAACATATGTAAAAGATTGTGATGTAATATTACTCACTCTGTGCATGCATATTGTATAACCTATTCCTTATGCCCATTTTGGATGTTTCTTGCGTGGTAGTTTTTTACCCGGACTTGTTAAAACAGGGTTAGATGTAGCTCGAGACTTGTTATTTCTCACCGTCTTCTCAGATATACCCAAGGCGCTTGCTACACGCTGTAATTTCGTGATTGTAATGAATTAAGATATAAATACTTAATGTCATACTTACTTCTTGTACAGCAGATACTGATATCAGGGGATCGCCATTTTCATTAAAGTGTGTAATAAATGATGATTAAAAGAAGTAAATGTAGGAAATGAGGAAAACACCCCAAGGATAAACAGACAAATGGAGGTAGTATTAGTCAAATGAGAAATAAATTCATTTGCATATAAAACAAATTGATTTCGCGTTTATCGGTTTACTCTTTCTACTAAATTTCTTTATTCAATACCGTATGTCGATTTCGTCAGATGCACTACGAATGTTCACTATCCTTATTTAATTCACTGTTTTATGTAAGAAGACAGTATAAACAAATTGGATAGCTATATTCATAAATTAATGACGTAGCGGTGAATACTCCTGGTGAGGACTACAGGTTTTAGGTACTACAAAAATAGCTCTTTAGTAAACGCATTTTGAAAAGCGCATTTTAAAAAACGAGATCGCATTTTCAAAAACCCCACTTGACAAACCGCACTTTACATAACTGCATTGGAGAAAATCTCATTTTAGGTAAGCGCATATTAGATAATTATCTAATATGCGCTTACCTAAAATTATTATGAATAGGATTTTGTAAAGATCGATTATAATCTGAGCTATCGAGGAGGCAAGTCACAATCGATTCAAACTTGAACTGTATGTACTTCCTTAGTTACGATGTATTATAATTATTATACACAGAATGAAGGTTCACAGTCAACTTTTTTGTGAATGTCATGTGAGCCCGCAATTCGCTAAGCTTTCTCACATGACAACACGTGACTGATTGTTAATTTTTATTTGCTGTATGCAACTGTAATAGATAACTATAGAAATTGGTTTTTTAATGAACGAACAGAAGTTCAATTTAATAATCATTAATTGTATTTTATTTTATTTTATTACTGTATGTACTTTAAAAGTTAATTTTAAATAAAATACAATTAATGAATATTAAATTGAACTTCTTCGTTCACTAAAAACAATTTATATATATATATATATATATATATATATATATATATATATATATATATATATATATATATATATATTATATATATGTATATATGATTTTGTGATGATTGTGGTAATTATTATATAAATATCTGAATATGGGGATAGGATTAATGTTTAAACTGTAAATATTAATATAATGATACTATATAATTATAATTGTGCACCGGACTAGCTCAAATCTCAATGTGGGGATAGAGTGCAGGATTTAGTGGGAAATTATATTTGATTTGAATATAATTATGTGAAATGCCCTTTATGAAAAATATCATGTGTAAAAAAAATATATCTGAACACAATTTATACTCTAACGCATGCGTTGTAACGTTACTGAATAATAGTATATTAAGAACAAGTTTCATAAGACGCGTTTTATTGCATGAGTCCAAGTTTAGAAAACGACCCGCGCAGCGGGGAGTTTTCTAATGGACGAATGCGATAAAGCGTCTTATGAAACGAGTTTCTTATACTATTTTTTCTATTTTGCGAAAAATGTAAATTCCATTTGTCACCTTATTTCATAATTTTGAATGTAGGTTGGCAACAGTGGTATTTGTTTGTTTGAGTTCGATACAAATATAGGGTATTAAAACTATTATTTGTTACTAATTCATTTCAAACTACCTTATAAATAGGTTCTCAATAGAAGTTGTATACTATATACATTATAATCGGAATAAAATTACACTATACTATGTAAACTTAATAATTTACACTCAAGTGAAGTTATCGAGGTTAAATGAAGGTTATATTTTACGCAAAATATGTAATCGGCTTAATCTGAAAGCATATTGACGCTTTATCTTGAAACACAATAAAAAGGAGAAATCGTCCATATTCGGTGTTGGTCATCTTAATCATTGCAACACATTAATCAGGAATAATTCAATACAAAGGATATATACACATTTCAAATAAGAATAGGTTATGTTACACTTACGTTTACATACATCAATAAAGAATTTCATTAGTTTACATACCAACATCAAGAAAAAAAATGTTAGGTTACTAAACTTTAAAGTCAAACATTAAAACACCCGTTTGAGTGTCATAATGTACATATTAAACGCGCAAAATAGAAAAAAATTATTAAATGTCAGAACTGTCAAACAATGACTTGTTGATTTTATGTTTATGCTTTTAATTGAATTTAAAATTTGGAAATAATTTAAAATTTTGTTTCTTTTGCAGGTGTTTACACAAGTATTATTTAAAAATATACATCTATACATATAACCAATAATAATAATTGCAGGAAATCAAACACAACAATGAACACAATGGATAGGGTTATATTCAAAAGTAACTCACATATAAATGTTCCAAGTTCAAACTGATGTCTTCATACAGGTTGTTCCAATTAAATGCAGGCACTTTCCTATGCTAACGAAGATCTTTATAAATGAATTCTTACTGCTACCATATACCCATTAGCTGCTAACTGGTGCTCGGGTTGTTGATCACGTTCGCTTCCGTAACTGGTAAAATTTCTCTTTCAATACGGGTTCACTCCAACCACAAATTTTCACTTGATAATATTTTATTTAAATATATTAATGATTTCTGATTGTATCGTTTATAAAATGTTTACTGGTTGTCCAAGGTTTAAATTAATGTCACTTTATTTTAGGTTCCGGCTCAAATGTAAATTATTAAAAAAAATTCGCAGCAAGAAATAAAACACAAATGACAAAAAATGATTACGAATTTATTTTGGTATAACGTAACCAAATTCAAATTCAACAAAACGAAAAATTTAAACGTTCAACATAAATCGTCACAAAAATTATTAATTGGTAATGAATTTTACGAAAACGTACAGGTATCGGTAACCGAACTTAAATATTTAAATTATTGTCGGTATAAAAACAATTGCACCTGAATACTCGTCTCTCCGTTAGTTATAACTTTTTCCCGATGATTATTTAGGTTAGAAAACTTACTTGTAACACAAAAACACAACACTATTTTAACCTTTTCAAAAAAACTGAACAAATTATAGAGAGCTAGCCACTTCCAGGGCAATTCCTTTTATACCCTTTTGGTTGTTACTAAATCTTCAATTTTTTTTAGCAAATCCAAATACGTAACCAAGTTTCTGATTGGTTAAAAAAAATTACAAATTTAACTAAAATAGAAATTTAGCCATATCTTTCTTATACAATTACGGATTCAAAATCTAATGACAGAAATGAGATCTGTGTAAAATTGCGAATAGATAGGCATCCAACAAGATATGGTTCCTTTAAATATTATGCGAAATGACCTACTCTAATTTAAATTTGCTTATATCTACCTAATCTTACAAGCTAGACTTAAATTACTTACATATATGTACTCCTGATAAAATTTTGCATAGGAAAACACACATTTAAAGTTCGAAATCTTAAATTTAAAGGAATTTTATGTTTATCTAGAAAAATTATAAATTCAACCCCCATTTTCATAAAATTTTGCGCTGAAATGCATTGTATACTTTATATTACTATGAAATACTGTGGAAGACCTCCTATTAATCACTTTAATAATATAATTTAAGCCTAATATAATCAAAAAACTATAAATTTGTGAAAAAAACAAAATTTAAAACATAACCAAACTTAATTCTAAAATTACAAATAACTTACACTTAAAAACGTTTATGTAACTCAAAATGTTATTCTAATGACTTGTAATAACTGTCTTTATTTTATTTAATGTTCATTTCACTTGCATTATATAAATTAATGTTGCATTAATAAGTCATGTCGTTTAACACACTTTCTTGAAATTTCACTATAAAAATGTATCTACATGTAAATGTCTTTATGTGAATATGTTCTATGCACTGCTCTTACTATTTAAATTGCATCACTAAGTTTGTCACACAATCGCTTCCAAAAATATGTGAGAAATAATCATATTAAGTCCATATTATAACTCTTTCCTAAATTTTACCAAATTTCCTGCACTCTAAACTATTTATACAATATCCCTAATATAAATCTATCTTTACACTTTGTGTTAAACACCTGTAAAATATTCACATGCCAAAATATTTTCGAAAAATTGAATTTTATTGAAACAAACTAAAATACTAAACTGAATTTACGGAAATAAGTTTATTTGACATTCCTGACATTTTTTTTGGTAGCACAATGCTTTTTATGATGAAATCAAATTGTATAAATGTTATTCAGATTATTTTGCCCAAAACAAATCCACTTTCAACCCATCGTGAACCAAATTATATCAAATAAATGTCTCGCACATGTATTAAGCTTGAAATCATCCCTTTTTTTAAAGAAATTACTAATTACACTGTCCGATCCTTGTCTTACTCCTTTCTAAACATCTCAATATATATAATTAAAAATCATTTTGATGTTTTATATAACACTTGATAATCAATTATTGGTACGTACACCTAATTCTTGAGATATAAACATGTTAAATTGGCTGACATTTTTCATTGTTAGCTTTCGTCGTAGAGTATTCCGATTTGTCATCTTTAAGGCAGATTAACAATATTTAATTTTTAATGACCTAGTTATTCTTTACTAAAATTAAAATTTATAGTTGGCTTTATACGTTTCTCAAACTATCATGTTGATAGCAGGCTGATGTTTATGTTTTAATTTTTCAACCTTGACAAAATTGTTTACGTCTTTAACAACTTTTAACAGATATTACTACTGACGAAGATAACTGTAAGTGTTATCGAAACGTTTAGATTGTATAATTTAAAATACACATTAAAAGAACCCAAAAAAGATAATTATTTTATTATGTGTGATAATGGTGAAAGTTTACATGTTCATATGTTAAATTGTTATTTAAATACCATATACTTCGACTACGGATGAAATCATCAGTGGATGTGATTAAGATAACAAAATATATGTGCCAAACTTGACAAATTATTAACAAGGAAACTAATAAATTAAATACTATCTAAAATGTAGTTATAACACAGTTAAATTTACAGTGTCCTTTTTAGTGTTATATACAATTTTATCAGTAACTTGAATAAATAACGTTTCCAATATTAAACGTTTCTTAAAATTTGCTTCTATTCGTAGTATGTTATTGTATTATTGTATTGAAAAATGTGGTTCGTTTCATTAGAATGTTTTGATAATCCATTGTTATTTGGTTTAACTCGTGTATCGGGTTTATGTTGTGTAATCCTATTTTTTAAATAGCACTGCATTATCAAAACATTCTGATCAAACGAACCACATCTTTCAATATAATAATACCAACATATTACGCATAGAACCAAATTTTTAGAAACGTTTAATATTAGAAATGTTATTTATATACGTTAATGATAAAATTGTATGTAACAATAACAAGGGCACTTACAAACGCAACAAGTTTACTGCTGAGCCTATGAGTAATCCAATATATATCTTTTAGAAGTTATGTACGAAGTCCTACACTTATACCATTTACGAAATAATTAGACCATTTCGACACTTTGACAGGCTGTAAGATCTAAAGCTTAGGGGAGCAAGGAAAACGTTTTGCACATTCCTATCTTAGTTTTCTTGCTAGAAGATTAGATGTTTTTGTATTTGTCAATCGATAGCTTATGAAAAACTAAGATAGGAATGTGCAAACCGTTTTCTTCATACATAAGATGTATTTAGATTTATTCCGGTCATTAAAAAATTGAATAATATACATGGTGTTCCGTTTAAATGATCAAAGTTACTTTTAATTTTTAGTAGAAGCGGCAACACTGCATCACTGAAAATATTTTTGTTGGATAGAACACGATTGCTAATGTAAACTCTCCAATTTTCATCTATGTCACTTTACAAATAACTGAGATAATTGAGCGTTTCCAAACTTTTGGGACACACTGTATACATAATATTTTGATTGAGTGTTCCAGCAGTATTATTAATTAAAATAGCCTTTTTCGGAGTATCTCGTGTATTGATAATTTAATTACAAGTGCAATTCAACTTTCGAGGATGTATATAAGATGGTCACAAAAGATATGTGGTCATCTTATATACGTTCTGAGTTGAGATATTCCATGACAGATCTACCCACTCCAGATGAGTCACAAGAATTACGAAACCGGTCGTGCGGTGGTCTTGTCATGGCGTTCTTGCCTCTCTGAACACAAAGAATGCTAAGTCATACTGGTGGGCTTATGTTAACAATTTTGTTAATAATCAAATTTTATTACGCTTTCTTTTTGAAAAATACAATTTTCTTATTTTGAGAATACAAATCTCTTTTTCTTATATTGTATTTTAAATATTTGTGCTAATCCATTTTAGATCTTCATGTTTTACACAATTGTATTTTAGAATACCGTATTGTACAAAATTGCGATTTAGATAAACGTATTTAGAAAAACATATTTTAGAAAATCACATTTTGAAAACTCGTGTTTTAATACTAAGTGCTATTCTTTTCCAAATCATATTTCATAAACGTATGTATTAGAAGAGTCTGTTTTAGAAAATTGTATTTTACAAAATAGCAATTTGGAAAACTCCACTCTAGTAAGTTACCAAGTCGCACTGTAAGAAACCTCATTTTAGAAAATAAAATATTATAAGGCTGTATTTTACTAAACCAGGTTTTGAAGAGCCAGATTTTAGAAAATTGTATTTTAGAAAACTGCAGTTTAGATAATCCCGTTTTACTTAATGGAATTTTAGAAAAACTCACTTTAAAAAATCATTTCTCTCGAAATTGCAATTTAGACAACCGATTTTTACAAAATTGTAATTTAGATCGTCCAGAATTGCACTTCATCAAGCTCTCGAAAGCACTTTTAAAGGTTCTGATACGTTAGAGGTTAATCTATTACAATTACTATTATTATGTCTAAGTTTATTACGAAATGTCATAATACAGTGCACATAATGGAGTTTTACAATCCTATATCTGATACGTTACTTTTAGTGTAACAACGACTACAATCGCAGTTAGATAAATGGTCGATCTATTAGTAAAAATAAAAGAGCTGACATTTTTGAGTCACAAAAAGCTAAAAGCGGTATTCCTAAGCTGAACATATTTTCCACCCTCTAACACCAACATCAAAAAACAAAACTAATAGTTTTATGTAATTGTTAGAAGTAATAATGAGTAATTTATACACTTACTTCCTGTTTTACTAGATAAATAATTACGTTGCAGATTTATCGCTTCATAGCTATCGTTTTACACATAAAACGTAAATATGCATCAAACTGTTAAACAATATTTATTTTCCCATATACTGTACTGATTATAGTAAGGGGAAGGTGTGCATGTGCACGTGCATGCATGCATGTGCGTGCGTTCGTAGGTAGTTGAGTGGGTACGTGGGTGGGCGGGTAGGTTAGATGCGGGTTGTGTTTGTGTTTGTGTTTGTGTTTCTGCTTGTGTTTCTGTTTCTGTTTCTGTTTCTGTTTCTGTTTCTGTTTCTGTTTCTGTTTCTGTTTCTGTTTCTGTTTCTGTTTCTGTTTCTGTTTCTGTTTCTGTTTCTGTTTCTGTTTCTGTTTCTGTTTCTGTTTCTGTTTCTGTTTCTGTTTCTGTTTCTGTTTCTGTTTCTGTTTCTGTTTCTGTTTCTGTTTCTGTTTCTGTTTCTGTTTCTGTTTCTGTTTCTGTTTCTGTTTCTGTTTCTGTTTCTGTTTCTGTTTCTGTTTCTGTTTCTGTTTCTGTTTCTGTTTCTGTTTCTGTTTCTGTTTCTGTTTCTGTTTCTGTTTCTGTTTCTGTTTCTGTTTCTGTTTCTGTTTCTGTTTCTGTTTCTGTTTCTGTTTCTGTTTCTGTTTCTGTTTCTGTTTCTGTTTCTGTTTTGTTTTGTTTTGTTTTTTGTTTTTTGTGTTTTGTTTTGTTTGTTTTGTTTTGTTTGTTTTGTTTTGTTTGTGTTTTTGTGTTTTTTGTATTGTGTTTGTGTTTTGTTTTGTGTTATGTGTTTGTGTTTTGTTTGTGTTATGTGTTATGTTTATTTTGTTTATGTTTATTTTAGTTTATGTTTATATTTATGATTTATATTTATTTTATATTTATATTTATATTTATATTTATATTTATGTTTATATTTATGTTTATGTGTTATATTTATATTTATATTTTGTTTATTTTATTTATGTTTTGTTTTTGTTTATGTTATTGTTATTTTATGTTTTGTGTTTATGTGTATTGTTTTATGTTTGTTATGTATTTGTATTGTTTAGTTTATATTTGTTGTTTCTTGTGTTATGCTTTGCTTTGTATTGTTTGTTGTATTGTTCATTCTTATTGTTTCTTTATTTGCTTTCTTGATTGTTGCTTGTTCTTTGTTGCGTATTTGCATTTGCATTGCTATTGCGTTCATTGCCTTTGCTTTGTTTCTTGTGTTTGCTTTGCTTTGCTTGTTTGCGTTTGCATTTGCATTTGCTTTGCGTTTCGTTTGCGTTTGCGTTTCGTTTCGTTTGCTTTGCTTTGCGTTTGTTTGCGTTTGCGTTTGTCGTTTGCGTTTGCATTTGCTTTGCTTTGCGTTTGCTTTGCGTTTGCGTTTCTTTGCGTTTGTTTGCGTTTGCGTTTGCGTTTGCTTTGCGTTTGCGTTTGCGTTTGCGTTTGCGTTTGCGTTTGCGTTTGCGTTTGCGTTTGCGTTTGCGTTTGGTTTGCGTTTGCGTTTGTGTTTGCGTTTGCGTTTGCGTTTGCGTTTGCTTTTGCGTTTGCGTTTGTGTGTGTGTTGTGTTTGTGTTTGTGTTTGTGTTTGTGTTTGTGTTTGTGTTTGTGTTTGTGTTTGTGTTTGTGTTTGTGTTTGTGTTGGTGTTTGTGTATGTGTTTGTGTTTGTGTTTGTGATCGTGTTCGTGATCGTGTTCGTGTTCGTGTTCGTGTTTGTGTTCGTGTTCTTGTTCATGTTCGTGTTTGTGTTCGTGTTCGTGTTCGATTTCGTGCTCGTGTTCGTGTTCGTAAATTTAAATTTAAATATTAATCTTAACAATAATTTTAAATTTATATTACTTTTGTTTCGTTTTGGGTGAGTGTCGTATTCTGGTTTGTGTTCGTGATCGTGTCGTGTTTGTTATTGTGTTCGTGTTCATTTTCGTGTTTGTGTACGTGATCTTGCTCGTGTTCGTGTTCGTGTTTGTGATCGTGTTCGTGTTCGTGTTCGTGTTCGTGTTCGTGTTCGTGATCGTTGTTCGTGTTCGTGTTCGTAGTCGTGTTTGTGATCGTGTTTGTGTTCGTGCTAGTGCTCGTGCTCGTGCTCGTGTTCGTGTTCGTGATGGTGTTCGATTTCGTGTTCGTGTTGGTGTTCGTGATCGTGTTCGTGTAAGCATGTGGAAAAGTGATGATCACCTTAGAATGTCATCAAAAATTAAATATCAAAGTCTCATTCTAGTGTTTGTCAAGGTTATGTTCCTGGCAAACCTTTTATCAATTATAAATAGGTGTAGAATAAAAAATGTACGTAGATTTTTGGCAAGGCAGATCTGTACCAACGGCAAATATGTAGATATTGCGTGGGTCGTTAAGTTGCGGGAATGGCACAAACGGTGCTGCCAATACCATGCGGATTTTTTTCGGGAGTACCAGCCTTTAAAATAAATATACTGCGAAAGTGTCATGACGTTGTGTTCAGTACTTGTCAAGATATTGAAGGTTATGTGACACTATATTTGTTTTTGTTTAAATATTGGATAAATACGGGTTCGTGTGTTAATCAAACACTGTTTTTAATGAGAAAATACTGTTCATGCTCAGAAATTGCTTGTAAAGTGTTACCAAGAAAAGAGTCCATCGCAAACAAGCATTTGCCAATGAAGGCGCGGAGCGCCCAGGTCATCCAATTGAGGTGTCCACGCCCGAAAACATTAAAACAATTCTGAAAATTGATTGCTATGTCCCATCGTAAAGTGAAGTTTCAAGAGATACCTAACATACTAAAGGTATTAAAAGGCACCATGTTCAAAATTGTGCCCGAAAATTTGGGAATGAAAATATTTTATTCTAGGTGCGTGCCGAAGTTGCTTGCAGTGGAACAACAACAATAACGAATTGATAATTCGTAGCGCTGTTTGAGGCTGTTTACGCGTGATAAAAAGGATTTTTTGCGTCGTTATATTACAATGTACGATACATGGATTTATCACTATACGCCGGGGTCGAAAGAAGCGACAGCCGAGTGAATAGAATAGGGTGAATACCGGCCAAAGCGTCCGTAGACAGCAGTCAGCAGGGAAGGTCATGGCCTCTGTATTTTGGGACGCGCACGTATTTTTGTTCATCGACTTAAGGGCCAATCAACAGCGACTACTACATTCCGTTATTGGATCGACTGGATAACGCAAACAAGAAAGAAGAATCACTTGGCAAATAAGGAGCCGCTGTTTCACCAAGATCATTCACCGACCCACAAGTCAATTCGAATTGCTTCCACACTTCACATATTCGCCAGATCTATGCCCATCTGAGATCTGCCTATTCGCAGATCTCAAATAGATGCTTCAGTGAAATAGATTTGGCTCCAATGATGGTATAGCTGCAAATGAAGCCTATTTTAAGGCCAAAGACAAATCGTTCTGTAAGAAATGCATCGAAAGTTAAGAAAAACGTTGGAATGATTGTATCGCTATGGAACGTGACTGTGTTGATGAATTCTTTAATGACTAAGTTGAATTTTGGTGAAAAAGCAGTAATGTAGATTTTCACACCATTGTGAATAAGTGGGTAACTGAAATTCAGAGTATACTCCCGCGTATAACATTTTGAATAGTTACGTATCTCGTAGGTAGATAAACGAAATATGATATCTCAAGTTGTCTATAAAGCCCTATATGGACATACCTGTTTATTCTCACTTGCATTTCCGAAAATTGTGTGATGTGTTTTCCGTATATATAGGAAAGTTTTGCATTTTCAGATGGTAATTTGGTGATAAACTTATCCAATACAAGTATGTGTCGATTATTATTGACCATTTCCGGTTAAATGATGCCTACACGTAGTCAGCTAATTGTACAGCTTTCTATCAGTGAGATGTGCGTTGAAAATTAAATTATATTTAGAATTTACATCAGTTCCACATACATAAAGACAAAATTTACATCGATTGGGGATTGAACCTTGGTGGCGCAGTTGGTTAACGCGGTACTCCAGCAAAGTACAGGTCGCAGGTTCGAATCCTACTCGAGGTAAACTTTTTATTTATGTATTTAATAAAATTAATAAAAAAACGTGGTTCAACCAGACAATAATACAGTGAATTATGATTATCTGCAGATAAAACAAACAGGCGAAATTGGCGGTAACAGTAAGTTGTTATTTGCTATACAGTGTTTTTCTTTTGGTTTTCCTCATTTGTCAATTGTATTTCACCATTTCTCAAAACTATTTCATATTTACGTCATGTTCACAGTGTGTCAAACGAAATTCACTATTTGTGAAAACTCTTTCACGTCATTGCAAATGATTTTCTTCCTTTTCTATTTCCATTTTCCATTTAAATATATAAGAACACAAACACTTGAAGGCACAAGTTACAGTAACAACAATACCAACTATACTGTACTATGTAACACATTACTTATGTATAAAAAAATTTGAACTAGTTCAAATTCCATTTCATCTCCCAAATATGTCTCCATATGTCAAATATAACTTTGGCAATATTCTTGCGTTATATCTTCAGAAGCATCATGGATTTTTGCGTACAATTGTTCTCAGTTGTGGGCTGACTGCTCTTTACGTTATTTTCCATTGGTTACACTACTCTTCAATAGGATTTTATAAAGGACTGTACGAGGTCAGAAAAACATAAGCTCTTATTAGTTGTTGGATTTCGCCTAAGTGGCCAATTAAGGTTATCAAGAATTCTCCAAAGTGGTATGCATTGCATGCCCTACCTTCAACGGTGAATAAATATAATGAATTAATACCCATTCTAGCGGAATTCGAATATTTAAGGCCTCTTAATTGGGCCTTGAGTTTGTTGGCTTTTGTATTTGTCCGTGATCTTCCATATGAATTTACTTGAATTCAAAATTCATCCCTACAAAATAGTTTTTCTCTGTTAATCATCATTCTGTTATATTGAACAGCATAGTCTACCTTACTTTAGATAGTATCTGGGGTGTTACGCCTTCCTGGCATAAAGGAAACTCGTTTTACAGAATAGTGAAGTATTTTTATCGCTCTGTTAATGGTCGATAAGATTACCACCAGTTGTGGATTTTGGACCAACAATTTGATTTTTAGTTGTTGTAATGTCATGGTGCAACCTTCGTCAATCAAATTGCAGATTTCCTCTTGCCCCTCTTGAGTTTTTGGGGCCATGGCCAATTCTTCTCGTATTCACCTCGTTGGTTATTTTGTACGCCCGGTAATTTTTCTTACAGTGTCTGGAAATGCATTAAACTGTCCTATTTGGACTCCCAAGCTACCACCATTCATTGCTCTGATAATAAAATTACATACCTTGTTGGAAATTTTGGTATTTTGTCTTCTTTCAGCATTCTTTATGATTTAATAGTAACGTGAAATTGATTTGGCAAATAAGGAAACGCTTCTGCCAGAAAAGGAAATCGTTTGACAAACTATATTTAATAAAGATAGGAAATACTTTTGAGAAATAGTGATATAGAATTGACAAAAGAGTAAATCCAAAAGAAAAACGCTGTATCATTATTAAATCTCTGCAAGCGAGTGCGTATTTTTGTGGAAAAGATGTCCAGTCCAAATAGAACTTTATCACTAAATGATATTAATTATTTTATTAAATAATTTAATGATAATCCTTCAATGGTAATAAATTACTATTTTAGTTATCTTTTAAGGTATTTGTGTTGATGATTGACCACGTTACAAAAAATTGAACCACATATTCATAGGCATTTCTAAAATCCTTACATCAGTGTTATTTTCGTAGAAATTCGTTGTGGAAATTAAACTTGAAACGTTAGCACCACGACATAGCTAGTAATTACTATGTTATTCTTGAGGTCATACCTGTGCGGTGTAGGACCATACTACAGAAAATAGAACTGTGACAAGTTTAAACCTATCGTATTAGAGTATGATAAAGGTAGTACTCTAGTTTTCCCGCGTAAGTGATTCATTAGCAACATAGTACCACCTTTTGTATGCAATAATTATTTGAGAATGGAATTAAGCTTCTTGGTGCAGATGACGTTGCGTATCACTTTGATTCGGGCTATAGTATAGCTGATCCTGACTTTCAACTACAACTCAATTCAAACGAATGCAGCGATAAGGAAATAGAAGGTATATAATATTCAAATCATCTATTCTGATTGAATTAATCACATACACGTATTTACAGGAATACGCGTTGTTGCAATGTCAAAGGAAATGGCAGGCCCCAGTAAATGCATTCAAGAAATTGAACAAATGCAAAACAGTGAAGATGAGCATGATGTTGAGCAAAGAACTAGCAGTAGCCAAATGATAAGAAATGATAGTATAACACAAATTGATCAGCAAGGACCGAATAGAAAACGGAGAGTAGATACTGCCATGTAAGACGGTCGAAGGCTTCGTCTTATGGAATATTGCGGCTTGGGTAGTCTTGAACGGGAGGCCAGCTACAGTGCTTCACTCATAAATGTAACACCTAAAAAGATTGCCCAACAATTCAAGTGTTGCATCTGATGAGAATATAAAAATGAAGCACCGGGAGTATTCATGTACTTATGAAATAATTATCAATAAAATAAAAACAAATTCACGTACAAAGAACGCTTCTGTAGAATATGAGGAGAACTTAAGGGTTTCGTAGAACTAGTTGCTGACAAGAAGAAGCATTCATCATCAGCCTAAAAGTAAAAAAACAGACGCAGTTGTTGAGAAAGTGAAAAGTCATACTATTCTATCATTTCACAGCTTTCAAAGCCACTACTGTTGAAACACGTCTACTTAGGACTGCAGATGTAACAATTTCACGTATGTAAGAAATGGCTAAGGAAGCTACTGAGAATTTTGTTTCTATTGCACTATATTCTAAGTGCTTTCACCAAGTGGATCTAGCTTTCGAAACCGAAACAGGACATGTTAGAAATGTGATGTATTTGCAACTTCATCATAAACTGGCAGAGAACGCCTGATTTGTAAAAAGAGATAAGGAAATAGCGCTGCATTACAACATCAGGAAAGCTTTCGCCTTCGCCCCTCAGCAGTCTCTACCAACACTATATCGGAAAGCAACAAAGTTTTTTATTTGCGTCGGCTTTGGACATTTAATCCATGATTTGGCTTTAAACCAGGTTTTATGTTAGTTGAGACCGTTTCTGGGAGGTGGTAACTAAGTCGCGCCATGTTTATATCAATTTATATTACAGTTGACAAACGAAACTGAACAAATCACCTTCTATTCGAACACATGTAGTGGCCAAAATAAAAATCACCATGTCGTGTTCATGTTCAGTTATGTCATGACGATATGTCTGAATTTGTGATTAATCATAAGTTCTTGGTGAGCGGTCACACACATATGGAATGGTATAGTGATTATATGCCATTATAACAAAAGCTCAGGAGCCACCAGTATGAAAATTAATTATCCAAATATGAAAATTAAAATTTTCACCATTATTACACATATTATGTATTTGTGTCTACACAAATCTAAACGTTTCGATAATACTTACAGTTATCATCTTCAATAGTAATAAAATCTTTTAGAAATGTTTAAAATGTTTAAAACAAAGCCAACTGAGGAATCTAATTCTAGTAAAAAATAAATAGATCTTTAATAAATTAAATACTTCTAAACTGCCCTGAAGATGTCAAATCAGAACACCCTCTAAACGTCGAAGACTAACAGTGAAGGATGTCACAATCGAAGAGAAAGTTTAAGAAAATTTAACCAAGTCATGATGTAAGTGTACAGTTATGAAAAAGTTTAATTTGAAATTGAAGCATTCACAAGTAGAAGCTTGACATCAATTCAAAATCCTGTCAAATCTAATAAAGAAATAGCTTCGTTAATAAATGTGTCATTTTACAGTGAAAACACAAGGTAGTATGCGTTTCAATTAAAGTTTTTCACAACTCTACACCAACATCATAGTTTGATTAAATTTTGTTAAACTTGCTATTCCATTGTGACTGTTCATATCTCAAAAATTTGTTCAAACATCTCATACATTTCTAAAAGATTTTATTTTTACTAAGGATGCTATTTGTAAGTTATCTAACTGTTTAGATTTGTATAAACGCAAATACAAAAATGCACCATTAAAAAAACCAAAAAGCTATGTATTTTATATCATCCAAGGTATCAATTAGTTAGGTTTTATAAGAACTCTGATAAAAAACAAAATGTTTCGTAACTTCGGTAGTCTTGGTAAAGGTTTTCTGGTGACAAAGAAGAGTGAATGAAAACGGGGAGAAATTTCTATGACATCCAGTCAAGTGGCTTCAGTGTACTCGAGATTTTGGTATAGTAAGATACAAAGTTTTACTGAAGGAAGAGGAGCCATTCAAACTTCTAAGTTTCCGTAGACGCGAAAACAGTGTTGCTCCTTATTAAATACGACCAGGTACAAGTTTGATTATTCCACGATTTTTATAAAGGTCTCCAGACAAACAACGATGCTGAGGACGAATATCCTGATCTACGAGTTACAGATCCAGATGAAATTACTGTTTAACATTTGACCAATATTATGGAATGTTATTTCCGAACTATTATTAAAATTTCTTCATCAAATACTGACACGAATAGTTTCTTTTTTGATATAATCTTCTATGACAAAGTGCGCAAGTGGTATGAGAAGTAGTAACACACAGGGTGTCCCGAAAACATTGGTCATAAATTTTACCACATATTCTGGGGTCAAAAATAGGTCGATTGAACCTCACTTACCTATATACAAAAGCGCATACAAAAAAGGCACAGGGCGATTTATTTGAAAATTTAAATTAATTTTTTTTAACGGTGTAACGTAAATTTATGAAAATTTATATGAGATACTAGTATACAATAACCAATAAACTGGAAGCAGTCGCATTAATTTATGTTTATTTATTATGGATTTTCAGAGGGGGTCAACACACTTTGATCGCCCCAATTCTTTTTGAGGGTTACATTTAACAAAATATAGAACGCCACTGGAATTAAACGTCTGTTCTTAAACTTTTTTGTCTCGTTGTATTTCTTTTTAAACATTTTAGTTTTAAATGTCAATTTCAAAATATTGAATTATTAAACTACATTTTCATAAATATCAAAAACATCTTTATTATTACATTACAATTTATAAACAAACGCGATATTTAACTTTACTCAAAAACGATAAAAGATTTATTTAAATTTTCAAATAAATCACCCTGTACCTTTTTTTGTATGCACTTTTGTATATAGGTAAGCGAGGTTTAATCAACCTATTTCTAATCCCAGAATACGTGGTATAATTTATGACACCCTGTATATGTGAATAAGCTAAGACAATCAAATTTCGTATCTCCTGCAGCTATTGCTATAATAACCTTCTGGTATGTGTAGGAATAGGACTGATGGTCTCTCAGTAGGTATGAAACACTTTCAAATCAATGTCTCGATTGTGGAGAACGATATTATTTGCCTTTCCTGTAAAAACCAGTGTTATCAACTTACGTACATAATCACGGTTGGTACAGAAATATTACCTAATAATATAGAATGTGAAAGTACAGATTTTGAAAAGAAAAGTAAAAAGCATGTGTTTTCACTAAATTTTATTAATGGCAATCTAATAAAAAGCGTGTCATATTGTTTTAATACAACTTCAATCTCTTAATATTAATAAATACACACTATGAATGACGGACGATTACATTTTTAAACAAAAATAGAACATTTATTTTTAAACACCTCCACTCAAAAACAGTTTAACCTAACGTATGAGAAACTAAAAATATGTTTTCACCACACGGAACCCACTTTTTAGTTGTGTTTGCTTTTTTAGCAGCTCTAAATAAACCTGGTAAGCCTTTTTTTAGCGTTTTTGTATATTTTTTAATCCGCCTTACTCTTATGATTGTTTAACACAAATAAATAAGGTTACGAAATACTAGCGTGTTGATTTTATGTTACTAATTCTTTTTACTATTTGCTGCCAACTTATTTTTATAATTTGGGCGCCTATTTTTAGCGTATTATCGTGTGATTGTTTATAACGATTTCATTATGCAAATATATTGTATCACACTTGTATCAAAATAAGTACAAGTTTATTTGCAATTTGGTGTATCAGTGCTGTGGCATAATAAGTATAACGGTTTCAGTCAGGGAAAACGCAAACATATCCCGTCAAGTGTTGCTATTAGACTCATACAACTAATCATATAAATAGCAATTGTTTAGAATTAAAATAACAATTTCTTTTGGGCAAAAGCTAATGATGAAAAATGCCATAACCAAAAAACGAATTATAATTAAAGATTCAGTAAAACTTTGTATTGTAGTTTTATTAAAATATGTTGGGTACGGAATGTTCTCATTTAACTTTAATTTTAACTGTTATGTGAAAGGATTGCAGTGCTGCGATGACTAAGCATTTAATTTTTAAACCGTTTACGTCAAAGCGCAGGAAATCTTTTATTTATAAATACATCTATAATAAAAATTAATAATCAAGATTAAATGTATACTTTTATTTCTAATAATTGTGGACCTGAACAGGCTAAATTTGGCCTATCGTACTAAAGCACTCAGGAACACTTAGAAGGATGGATAGAGGAACATTGAATTGCCAAGAGATGCCTATGAACGGCTACCTTAAATTTATTCATATCATAAGTGAGAGGAAAAATGGGAACTAGGGAGATCATTCCAGAGTTTGGATACCGTGTAGAAGAATGTGGTTTGGGCCCGTTAGGTACGACAAGTGGAGATTTGTACTGCATACTGATCATATTAACGAGCGAACTGAGTATTCTTAGCAAAGGTAGCCCGAGATGGTGTCAAAGAATGTAATTCAGCAGAGTAATAGCCATTGTAATACCGATAATACAAAGAAAGAACTGAAACAATTCGTCTATGCTCAAGAGACTGTATGTCGGAAGTTAAGGACGGGTCATTTATAAGCCTAATCGCTCTCTTTTGAATACGATCAACGATATCGAGAGCGTATTGGCGAGCAACAACCCAGAGGTGAGAATTATATTCTAGATGAGGACGCATTTGGGCATTATACAGCAGAAAGAGTTGTCGGGAGGTAAAGCACTGCTTAGATCTGTACAAAAAGCCTATTTCACGAGCAGCTATTTTGGTAACTGACAGAGATGGTCAACCCATGTAAGATTTGAAGATTCCCAACTGAGTAATAGGGTCTGAAAACTTAGGATCTGAGCCATTCATACTTACAACAGAAAATGATCGATCTTTTTTGGCTGACATAAGGCGGAGTTTTGTTAGCATTGAATTTAACTAGATTATTGCTTCCCCATTGGAGGATACATTGAATGTCTTTGTTGATTGAATTCGCCATTTCAGCTTTAATGTCTTGAGACATAGCAGATAGATTACCATTATGAGTAAACTGAGATGAAAGAGTGTTGTCGTCAGCAAATCAATGGATCGGTTTAGTTGTTGAAGAAATAAGGTCATTTATGTATTGCACGAAAAGTGTAGGCGCTATAACTGATTCCTGTGTTAATGGCAACCTCTTTTGAAAATCAACCATCAACTACGACACACATATTCGTCTTTGATCAAGGAAACTGGAAAACCAGTTAATGAGCGTATCGTTTAAGCCAAATAAGGAAGGTTTTCAAGTAAACACTTACGCCAAACTTGGTCAAATGCCTTTTAGGTATCTAAAGCGACTACACCTGTTTCACCGGATTGTTCCAATATATTATTCCAAACTTGAGTCACATATGAAAGAAGATCAACTATTGAACGACTTTGCATAAACCCTAGGTGGTCACTAAGGAGTTTGTTAGTTTCAAGGAACAAGAGCAGTTGCTGACTGATTTCTTTTTCCATGCTTTTAGACAAAATAGAAGTGACGGCAATTGGTCGGTAGATCGAGGTATCGGTTTTATCGCATTTTTTGGGAATAGGTTGAACATTTGCTAACCTCCATTATGAAGGAAATTCCCCAGACTACATAGAGATCTAATAAAGCTTAGATAGGACTGGTACTGGTTCGAGGCAACATTTCTGTTATATAATAGCTGGGACTCCGTCTGAGCCAGTCGCCTTATTGAGATGAAGCCTACTGATAATAGATTCTAAGAGCTTGTACCAAAAATTAATCAGATTCATAGCGTATGAAGAAGAGTAGAGTAGGGGCACATCTTTTGCAGAATCGTAGAAACACGAGTTTGATGCAAGTAAATCCACAAAAACATTGGCTTTGTCTACACAATCAATAACTATAGATCCGTTAAAAGATGTCGGGGGGGGGGGAGATGAAGACGTACCAAAGTTTTTATAATGGCTTTAACTAAGGACCAAAATTAACGACTTCCCAAAGGAGATGTAACTAGTTCATTGCATTTTCGTTGTTCAAACAATTTTATAGCTTTAGAGATGCCACTTTTTCAGATATTTCTAGCACCAACGTATTCTGCATGAATCTCGACCGTTTTATCGGATTTACGTTTAATACAAGATTTGTTTTCAAAGATATTACATCTCCACAAGCCTTATTGAACAAGGGTTCGAAACCTGAATGACCTACACGATTCTGTCGTTTGTATGACTTCATGCCTATGATGATAAATTCAGATACTTAAAGCGTAATGTTCGACAAAGAGGACGACTTAAAACAATATTCACACTACTTAGACTTATAAACATTGAAATCTCCTACAATTGAGATATCACAAGACGGAAACTGAGCAGAAGATAGTCAACTTTAAAACTAAGGTAATCTTGAAAGTTACTGTCATGTTGGTGAATAACATTAAGGTTAGACCTGATACCGCGGTTGTTCAATAGTGGATCATAAAGATATAACACTCGATGACCGAGCTGCTCGCTCCGACCCTGTCCTCCCAGACATCCTAATGGGACAGGATTTTACGTCCGGTATTTATTACTCTAGAAACCACACTCATCTTTTTTGTAACTTTCAATTTTGAACTTTTAATTCGATTGGTAGACAACGGTGCAAAGTGGATCATAAATACATGAAGAAAATAATGGACGATATTACCAGAAAATGGAACCAATGAAGAATGAGGACAACAATGAAGGATAGAGAGATAAATGTAAGTACGAAGAAATGTGACACCTGAACTCATAAAATCGGAAACCCAATATTAAGGAGCCCATGGTAAGGGTGGTGGCACCTCCCCGGCTGGCAAGGAGCACACATGCCTCCCTGCTACTAAATTGTTCAGATTAACGGTAAAATTAATATTTCTATCTAAGATATACTGCTGCTAGGAGAAATAGTGTTTCTAAGACTAGTTTTATTAATAACATTTTTGTTTTGCTGCTGTAGTACTTCCACGCATCATTCTCCATTTAGTATCATCCTTGCAATTTTATTTTTCCTTACCAACAGGTCTTCTGTGTAAGTAGGAGGGGTTGACTTTATTCCATGACGTCACGGCCAAAAGAGGACATGACGGCGTTTTTGACTGGTTCCTATCACCACGTTAAGCCCTAGGTAGTGAACTCTGATTGGATGTTTTTCTTTTGTTGGATAAGTCCATTTTTAGTTTTCAGTCTTCATTGATACTTAGCCTCCACCCAATACCAATGTGATGCTGATTAATTGGTCACCTGAGGCTTTCTACTTGCAGGTTGCTGGCCTTTGATTGATCCTCAACCATATTCTTATCGGTGGCCTAAAGTTGTTTAGTCGTGGTGATTCTAACCTATTTCAAACGGTGTGAATAGGGAACTAAAGTTCTGTATTCTGATTATTTGTTTCTGCTGTCACCTACTAGTATACTTCCAAGAAACTAATGGAAGCCTCCTTTACTTGAGTCATCATTTAGTAGATATTTAAAGAAGTAGTCAGTCTTTCTTTTAGTAGGTGTTGTCCTGAATAGGATAAGTTTAGCAAATGTGCTAAAACACTCTGGAGCACTTAGGGTGTTTCGAACTGCCCAGGTATACCTGCGAACTACTACCCTAAACGTTTGTATTTTACTACTACTGGTAGTTTTTTTTAAACCAAAAATCCTTGTGGTTAGCAACCAGGGAGAAAGAAAAGCTTAAAGGAAATCGTAGAATGTAAGAGCCTTAAAAATGCGGTGGAGATGTAACGATACCTAAGCTGGTAGTCGGTTTTATGAGTGTTTCATATGTGAATTAATCCGGAATCTATACATTTACAATTTAAGGATCAGATAGGAACTTTGCAGTATCCCGTTAAATTGTTTAATTACAGGTAAAGCAGGACATCCCAAAGAAACTTGGTCCAGGTTAAAAATTCAGGAAATCTGATTTACTCTTGTTATATGCACCTTATAAAATTAACAGGAAATATCAAGAAAATTCCTTTATAATGGTGGGTGAAATTCTACTTTCTAGTTCCCCGCGACGTATTTAAGATGCCTCGATATATTACATATACATAATAAAATAACGTAATTACGGATGTTTATTAACTTAATGTGATCCCATTTCTTTAGAATGCTGGGGTAGGTGTGTCCCCTCAGAACCTTAACTACGTTCCTTCCGATCCTAAACTAACCACACTCATCCTTATTCCCACCATGAACATATACGTTATGTATATGTGCTTGTAAGCCATGGCTGTGCCTTAGGGAGCGTGGAAAGCTCGAGCAGCCCGTCATCTCCTGCAGAGATAAAATGAAACAGGTTGGTTTCGCTTCCTTTACATACGTATAGAAAACATTCTAATTGCTTTCGTGAGTCGTTGTACTATATTGCATAATGATTATTAAGAAAAATTCAAGTTTACATTTACTGGTTGCTTTTGCTGCACACCATATTAACATTTATTTCCATAAAAACCGATTGTCTACCCAAATATTTAGTCAATTCATGTGCACCATACAAATGCGTTACTTTACCGTATATTAATTCCGATACTATTCTTTCTCTTCATTTCCGTCATCCTTTACTAGACCTTCCTTATTTCTTCCTCTCTGTCGCCTGTTAATTTATTTCCTCAGTTCATAATTCTTTTTTTGTCTGCGCTGGTTTCGTCTGGCCTTGTTTTGTCTTGTCTTTTATGCATCATCCGGAATTCTTGATGTTTGGCCATATTGCCCTTTTTTCGCATCACTTTTCGAATTATGCCACATTTAATAAATAATATCGCGCATACTGTTTCAAATAATCGCAATAAATAGGGCATTTTTGAGCTCAAGAGAAGGAGTTGCATCGATTTACACGAAGAAAATACTGGGTTGCCATTTAAAAATAGGAACTTTGACGTCATATCCGGAAAGTGCGCACCACCACCTATATGTGCGACATCGCACAAAGCCCGGAATCAAAATAAAAATCGTCGTCGAGTTATTTAATAGATTTGCATATTATTAGATTACTGGGTGGGATAGATTATTTTATTCCCGGAATAGGATGTTTGAACGCCACCTTATGAACGCCGTCATTTGAACGTCGCCGTTTAGACACATACATGTTTGAACACAACACATTTGAACCCAAAAATATTTGAACTCGAAACTCAGGTAATAGAAATAATGTAACAAGACGTAATGTTATATATTTTATTTTAAGACAAATTCCATATTACTAACATCTGCATTTGTAAAGCTCCGAAAGCCCTTGTCACCACAATCACTTTTGCGATTGAATACATTCACAAGTTTTCGGTTTCCTTCTTTGCTCAGAATCTCCACAATTAGTAACAAAGATCAAATCATGAATGAAATGTAGTCAGTGGTATATGAAGAAAAATGTTTAATAATTGGATCACTGGCAAAAATGCAATTTAAGCAATTTCCATTGTAATGGAAATAATTAATAACATTTTGGCTTTACTTTTCTTACAATTAATTTCGTACCTACAATTAGGAATGACATTTTAATTATTTTAATGGCAGTAATTAATAACAATCAATTTACTTAAAATGTATTTTTAGTTTAATATCTATCCCCGTTTGATAAAAAATAATGATATTTCACATTTTTTGCAACACCTTAATTTCTACGATTTAATGCTTTACGATGGTTTTAATGAGGACAAGAAATCTAATCTTACTGTTTAAGTTTCGCGTTCAAATGTCTTTACGTTCATAGGTGTTGCGTCCAAACACTCTCACGTTCTGACGGCAAGATCTGAAATTCATAATAAAATTTTGGTTGCACCATTTTTCATGCATCTGACAGAAGGTTTATCCTAGTTTAGGTTTAACAAGATACAAAAAAGAACTTCCACAACTGATAAAATATTTGGTTTCAGGAGGCGCTTTAGAATGCTTTACTTGTTACTCTCCTAGAAATGGATCTTGTGGTTTGGAGTTCGATAAATTAACCTCAACTGTAGAGGCGTGTTGTGCTGCTTGTAATGTGTGCTTTAAAGGACTAATAACAACTCCTGATAACAGTATGTATATTCTTATTTCGCACGTTTTAATGAAAACATTAATTTTTGTCTATTGTAGGAACTATGATCATTCGGTCTTGTGGTACAGACTATCACTGTAAATTATATGATACTGTCGGATGCCATATTTGCAACAAAAATTTATGCAATGGTAGTGCTGAATTTATTAGTAACGTATTTACTGTTTTCATTTGTAAATTACTATTAAATAAATTTATTTGAAAAGTACCTTATGCTGCTTTGTTACAGCAATAGGAAATATTCTTTGGAGGTGACAGTACATAGTTGATTCGTGTCTTCTACTTTCTAAGGATTATTATTACAAAAGTATGCATTACTCAGTGTACTAAACATAACACGGGAAGCATCATTCCGTTAAGTTATACCATGATGATTGCGCTATAAGTTAATTAAAATCAACCAATTTATTGTTTGTGAAAATTTGAAATATTACTATCAATCGAAGGATTTTAATAATATACCTCTAGACCCTAATAGTGATTAGGGGTCGTTCTGGACCAATTCAAGATCACTCGCCCTCTGGTGGTGAGAAATGTAAACTTTTGGATATCTTCAAGGTCAAACTTTTGGCGGGAAATTTAAATTTTTGGAACTCACTAAAAATAGAAATTGCAATGTTATCATCATCATCATACTATAAGGTCAAACGTTCTGGCGGGAAATTTGTATGTCAAGGTCAAAAGTTAAAAATAGGAATTGCAATGTCATCATATTACAATTCTTAGAAGTCTAAAAACAGAGTGGTCAAGGTCAAAGATTATTGACCTGTAGGGCATCGTATGAGATTTCTTAGCTTATAATAAAAGGCTTTTTTTGCATGTGCATGATTCAGTAAACTTTTAATAGGCAAACATGACGAAAGTAATACATGAAGCAGCTACCCCTAATGTAAAAGCTACCCCTATTAGGTTATTGTATTTATATGTAGTAAATAATAAAAATTGTGACGTTAGGAAAAGTTTTTAATTTTAAAATGCACCATACACAAAGTGATGAAGTGAAATATTGTATTTAACTTTAAATGAAATATATATTGTACATTGATATGCAATAGTGAATAATTAGGTATGAATAAAAATGGTAACGTTAGAAAAAGCTGTTAAGTGTAATGATGGAAACGGTAGTATACATAAGATAAGAAGAGCATAATAAAAAAGCTTTAACCCTGAAATGTTATGCAACTAACAATACTCTCGTGATATATTGCATAAATTTATATTCACATTTTAAAACTGTACAATCTCAATAAATTTTTAGGATAAATACTGATGTAAAATAAAATCCTTTATTTATTTCGGAAATATTCGTAATATGTTGTTCATCTAAAAATTTTAACGATTTTTTTATTAAAGAAAGCCTTCCTTCACTGTGAAATATTATACATCGCGATTCGATATGAAACTTATCTTTACAGTTTTAATATTTTCCAAATTAATCGAGTGTCAATAGGAAATGTGATGTAATATAATAAATGTTTAATATATTTGTAAAGTATTTGTAATGTTTTTTTCTAAAAAAATTCTAACGATTATTTTATGAAATAAAATGGACATTACTACTTCAAGAATTGTAGGATTATGAACGCAGTTATTTTGCTTTGAAAGCATTGTATTCAGGTGTGAATGCGAACATTATATATTTATCTTAGTCACCAATTCATATTAAAATTTTGAAACGGGATTTGCAAATGTATAAATGCAATTGTGTCATTTGTATTGCATAAGTACATTGCGTAAAGTTTTCGGATTTACATGCTTTTGGGAACTGTTTTGACTTTTATTTAACGCAAGCTTTTTTTTCAATTTTAACTGTTCTATATTTTCACATTTTCTTTATATGCATGATAAATAAATTTGTAACGCAACATACACTTAAAATTTGCAAAAAATTACTGATTTACTTTGATGTAGAAATTTATACATGAGTAGCTGAGTAAGTCAGACTTCCAGATGTTTTCAATTTTTTCCTTAACATAGATCATTTCACTTTTCTAGCACAAATTGAACTATCGCTCACATTTTCTTTTAGCTGTAATACATTTTTTGTATAATGAGAATATTTCACGAGCAATAATAAAAATATAAAAAAAAATTACATTTATTTTTTACAATGAAAAGATAGCTATACAATAGATTCCACAAAAAAAAAACATATTAAACACATCACACATCCATCCCTTCTAACGTACGCAATATATTTTCAGTCTTTAGTATATTTTGCAGCACACTCTAAATATTGATTAGCCTCCTGCAGTTCTTTATTCAGTATTTCCAGTCGCCCCATCCCCATCGCCTCACTATTAATATAGTCATAGTCAAGCTTTCGTAACCACCGAATACTTGTTTCCCTAAAGGCCTAAAGGGTTGGTGGATCCTGCTCATCATCCTGGTGTGTGGGGTGCCCTTCTATAAGAGCCAATTTTTTTCCTCCATATTGCAGGTTTCGCAACGGTGGTGGTTGTGGGGGTGTTGCTATAATCGTGGTTGCTGGCGTTATACTGAAAAAGTGAATAATTTTATTTGTTCTAAAAATTCTCTATGAATTAATAAAAGGAAACTATAATATTAATTAAAATTATACATACCTCTCGAAATACTTCGAAAATTCATCCTCTACACCACTATCCCTTATGGAGATAATGAGGAAGGTCTCTTCAAAGGGTGTTGGTTGTGCGGTGTTATTTGATGAGCGCACCAAAGCATCATGCAAAATACAAGGTTTTGCTTGCCTTTTTAGTGAAAGTTTAGATTGTTTGCTGGACGAAGCCATTACTAATGGTGAGTAATTAATGAGTATTCGATTAAAACTTTAACATTATATACACTTAGATCTGTTAACGTTAACAAAATTAATAACAAGTAGAAGTAGTTAGTACAATGAACTGACCTGAGCAAGCAAAGATGACGACCTCTAATGAATTCAGCATAATCTAGACATGAGAAGGCATTTCTCATGATGTCAGCATAGTTAAGTTAATGCATATCCTTAGTAAACGCCACAAAGTGCAATGTATGACCTCTGCAAGCAAAGGTGATGCAGCATAAGCCATGAGAACAATATTGATGCCAAGGTTAATAGATATGCCCAGTAAACGCTACAAAGTGCAATCTATACATCTGTCTATGAGTACTGAAACTCTTGCAAGTTATATCCAGTTTTGATCTTGAATTCTGGGTTTATATTACTATATAAACAGATAAAGAGCAGTTTTATACCAGTCAGTATATTGCACTCCCGACTAGAATTGCAATTGTATACCCGAAGTACTTCTATAGTTACTTAAATTATTAATTTTACATATCAGTTATAATAAATACAGTATTGTCTCCATTACTACATAATCAACAGCGCGTGTACTTCATATTTACTTGCAGTGTTGGATACAGTTTTGAAGGTAACTATGAGTAAGGTATACCCAGTAGTAGTGATATAGTTAATTTAACAAGAAGTATTATTCCATTGTTGGAAACCAAAACTGAATTTGTAAAGTACATCCGTATAATTAACACTAATGTTAAGTTATTGCAAGATATAATTCAAAATAAAATTTATTTAGAGACATGCGAAAATTTACTTAAACTCGAAAGTAATTTATCATTGTTAAGGTGTTATCTTATAAGAGTTAAACGGTTAAAGAACGTTTCAGAGAAAACGGGTAGTGGAATTGTCAATGTCGCTAAAGAGTGTACACGCAAATTAAGTTGGTACTCTCTAGATTCATGTTTTAGTGGTGGGTTACTTACGGGAATTATAGTCAATATAGCAAACACCAAGGACCCTCTTATTTTTTTACAAAATGCTTACAATAGTTTTGCACCAAAGGTTAAATTAATGCTAAGGCAATCGATGCTCAAGGTGAATGTCCTTTAGTCTGAAATTTTATCCACCTTTAAAATCACGTTATCTAATTGAATGCTTTTACCATAAAAAATTATGCCATCAATATTGCGACCAATTTACGTAAGTGCTATAATGAAAACATTTATTATAAATTACAACAAAAAATTAGAGGAGTTTTCCGGAAGGGATTCCGGTTGGTCATTACATAAAGTATTACATTTAAAGGTGAATATTAATAGCTATGTCCCATTTAGAGGTGACCTTTCAACTTACGTTAAAGTTCCCTACTTCATAGCAGTAAAGCATGCGGTAGTGAATGTTAAAAATGACGATTAGTATTCTTCCTGTAGGCCGTTGTTTTGGCACTATATCACGTGGAACATCATTCAGATAGAGTTTACAGTTATCCTCATTTTATGGATGTTCTGAATTATGATTCAATTCTCTTCCCCATTAAACTAGATGATGTAAAAAAATTTGAACAGCTAAACAATCTCTCCATTAATTTGTTTTGCATTCAGACGAAAGATATATTACCATTTGTATTAAGTGAAAATCAAAATAGTGAGGGAACCTATAAATCGATTAGTACTTTCTGCTAATTATCAAGCTGCGGGTAATATTAATACAAAAAAATAATACTGTTTCTCATTTCACGTGGATTAGAAATATGTCAGCACAAGAAATTCATTTGTTATCGACGTTTGAACCATTTTTCTTCTGATCACGTTCTACAAAAACACATCACTTACTAACATGAACTTAATCGATGCTCTGTCAAGCTACCTACTGAAGCAGAAAAGTTTCTGCAGTTCAACAATTTCACGTTCCAGAAAATGGTGCCATTTGTAATTTATGCAGATTTAGAAAGTATTTTGGAAAAGTGTACAAATTTAACGGACATCGATAATAATACTATATTAACTCTAAACATATACCCCTCAGCATTGCTTACTACTTGAAGTGTTCATACATTGATTCTTTATCACGATTTAGACTTTATAGAAGAAACGATTGCATTCAATGGTTTTTTAAAGAGCTTCAATGGATACTTTAACTCCCAAGCAGGTTGAGCACTTTGAAAGCACCCCGATTTGCTACATTTACGAAAACCATTTACTGATTATGATATAAAAGTTAGGGATCATAACCATTTTACTGGTGTATTTCGGGGAGCATCACATCAAGTTGTAACCTAAACCATAAAGACTCCCACATTCTGCCAGTCGTGATTCATAATTTGTCTGGTTATGATAGTCATTCTCTCATTAGAGAATTGGTTACTGTTCCCGGTGAGATTTCACTGCTACCCATAAACAAAGAAAGATATATTTCTTTCACGAAAGTAATGCAAGGCACTAAAATTAGGTTTAGATTTATAGACACTTTCAGACTTATGAGTAGTAGAATTGGAAAATAGTAAAAATGACTACCCACACTAATTGCAACAATTTGAAGAATTTTCGCTACTAGTTCGCAAAGGTGTGTTTCCTTTAGAATATATCGATACTTGGGATAAATTAAGCAAGACCAGACTCCCTCCCAAGAAAGCGTTTTTCAGTCGTCTCACTAATGAGGGAATCAATGATGCGAGTTTTGCACATGCAGTTAACGTTTGGAACAAATTTAATATTAAATCGTTACGGGATTACTCGGATTTTTATCTAAAAACGGACGTTTTATTGTTAGCAGACATCTTCGAAAACTTACGAAAAACTTGTTTAAGTACTTACAAACTTGATCCTCTGCACTATTATACAGCCCCCGGTTTGGCATTCGATGCTATGCTTAAAATTACACAAGTACAGTTAGAACCATTTACAGACGTTAATATGCTAATGTTTATTGAGAGAGGAATCATAGGTGGTTTGGCTCAATGTTCTAATCGATATGCTAAAGCTAACAATAAGTACATGGGGGAAAAATTTGATCCCACTTCTGAAAGTGTGTATTTAATGTACCACGACATAATAATTCTAATCCTAATCCTAAACATAATTATGTAAATCATTACAGAAATTTGAAAGTATATTTAAAATATGGATTAAAGTTGGTAAAAGTACAACGTGTATTACGTTTTAAACAGTCCCCGTGGTTAAAAAATATATAGATTTAAATACCACCATGCGCCAGCAATCTCAGAATGAATTTGATAAGAATTTTTATAAATTAATGATTAATAGCGTTTTTGGAAAGCTGATGGAAAATGTCACGTAAACATAAAGATATATGTTTAGTAACGAAATGGGAGGGTCGCTATGGTGCTCGTGATTACATAGGAAAACCAAATTTTCATAGTTGTACAATGTTTGATAATAATATGCTTATCATTCAAATGAATAAGCTAGAATGATATTTCAATAAACCTATATATGCAGGATTCAGTGTTTTAGACGGTTCAAAAACTTTCACTACGGATACACGCTACCCAAGTTTTATAATAATGCTAAGCTCTTGTACATGGATACGGATAGCCTCATATACGCTTTTTCAGTTCCCGATATCTATGAATGCATTAAAGAGGACATTGATAAATTTGATACATCTGATTATAGCCCCAACAACACCTTTGGAATTCAATTAGTAAAAAAAAGTCCCTGGCTTAATGAAAGATGAAAATCATGGCGCGATTATGTTGGAATTTGTAGGACTTCATAAAAAAATGTATGCTTACATGGTTGAGGAAAAAGTTGTAAAAAAATCAAAGGGTTCTGCCCGCGCAAGCGTCACACAGATTACAATAAATGATTATAAACATGTTTTGTTTGATGGTGACGTATTAAGGCGTGTTCAGCTTATAAGATCAAAGTAACATGATGTGTTTACAATTAAACGGAATAAAGTAGTAAACGATTAGTAAATTTCAATTTCACCGATACTACACCTTGGAGATTTAACTTTACATAGCATTTTATTCGTCTTCTGTTTCAGAAAACAATTTTATCATTATGAACAGCCTTGAAGATAAATTGCAGGAAGAGCTATGGTACAGTAGTGATAAAATCAACAGAAAACACCCGAAGCGTTCTTTGATGGGAAAGTCCTCTCCCGAAAGCTATTTATTTGTACTGAATATATTACAATATATTGTTATTCCTGATAAGTGTCTTTACTGGTGTGCTATAAACTCAACGTGTGCAAATGAAATTATTATTAAGACATTATTTGGTAAAAAAATTGAATTAGACGATACCATTAAAATTTTTATGAAATTGTGTACCGATAAAGGCTACAATGCATTAACTTTTGATAAAGTAGATAGGATCTTAGACGATATGAATGTACTTGGTGACATACCGCTTAAAATGTATCTATACAATTTATTATGGGTTCATGATTCAACAAATGTTAAATCTACCTTAGACAATGTTGCTTACAAAGACACTTTATTTATTATAACTGAATGTATTGAGAAAGCGGCATGTTATGCTAACTACAAGTACCTCGATATTTTGATTGAAATATTATTAGAACAAAATGTCAACTATAAGTTTCAACCGTGGGAAAACGATGAGCACCACAAAATTTATTCATCAATAAAGGTGAAACAAATTCAAATTCCTGCTTGGGATGGAGGCGTGGGCCAGACTCGGGGATATGACCATCCAGTAATTTAAGTGATTATAGAAATACTTTAGGTTCACTTTATAAGATAATGAAATTTTAAAAACAAATGTAATATTTATATTTAAAGAATAAAATGCTATTATTTTTTTTGTGCATTTTATTTCATCTAAGAGCTACATCCTTTTATATAACTAATATAAGCAATTTATTTCACAAATTACAAGTGAAATGTTATAAAACGATATCATCTTTATTGATCCATGATCTTTCATCCAATCCCCACCACTTTACGAATAACTTATTATTCTTGGAGCGAAGAACCTTTTCTACTAGATACACATCAGGAAACTTTGTTTTCTGTATTCATGTTCATAAAACCCTCCCAGTACAAGTTTTCCCTTTATGTCTTCCAGCATGTACGTAGTGGGGTTAGTAATGCGAACTTTCACAATCTTAAATAGTTCATTAGACCAAAAGGGCGAAAATTCTTTTAAATTTACTGATTCGTACAATGTCACCCACAGAATGTCGATTCCTATCGAATATTTTTAAGGATGAATGACTTATATAGAGCACCCTTAATATTTCATCTTCTATTAAATTTTCACTTTTTAGTGAATACTTTTCTTCATGACTCAATATTCCCTAAGTACATATCAACATTAACTATTTATATTAACACTTAATTTTCAATAAATCTTTCACTTTTGATTCATGTTATCTCCGAAACCCACATTTCATTATGTACCTACATTATATATCTAAGCTAAAGATTACAAGTTACATATGTTTATTTTTTAACTCGAAGCTGCTTCATTTTTCTTTTCAGTTCATACAGTTCTATATCTATTTTTAATGCTTTTATTTTTTACACTATCTTCTCAAGCTTCTTTCTCTCATCAATACTTAATACTTTTTCTTTACTTTCTCTTCTTATCATGCGTACTACTTTCGTCATATCTACCAATAAAAAGTTTACTGAATCGTGGCACCCAAGGAAGCCTTTTATTATAAATCAGTATCGTTCAAAACTACTAACCTAAACAAACAAAAACTTCTTGTTTCCATGAACTGATTCTATTTTTATATTTCTAAGAAATGTGATATGATACACCCCTTTTTCCTTAACGTAGATCATTTCGATTTTCTAGCGCAAATTAAACTGTCACTCACATTTTTTAGCTGTAGTAAAAGCTTAAACTGCTTTCAGTCTGCTCCGTTGAGCTTTTCTGTGGGAAACAGTTACCGCTTCTAGGAAACGGCTACCTGTTTTTGGGAAACGGGTACCGGTTTTAGGTCTGTTTTTGAGCTATTTCGGAAAACGAGTACCTGTTTTGAGCTGTTTTTTTAGCTGTTTCTGCCTGTTGCTGGAAAAACTGGTATCTGTTTTAGATCTGACTGAATAAAAGTTTATACTATTCACAATTACGGTGTTTACAATGTTCTGCCGAACAATTTACAGATTGTTGTTGGTTTCAGCCAACTCACTGCATAAACGTTCCAAATTTTCGCTATACTAAAATTGAATTTGTCTTAATTAATTAATAAGATAAGGACATTTCTATTAAACCACATAAATTTAAACTTTTTATTAGTATAGGTACTGTTTGTGAAATAGAAAAAATAACACTCGTAATTATGTCACAAAAAATGAACTGTCCTTAACAATGTCCAACATTAATAAATTGGTAAAATGTCAAATTTTACTAACTCCTGTCAAGCCTGTCAATTATCGTCATCACTGTTTAAGTTATCGAGAGATGGCGGTACCTTGCAATTTTAACTAAAAATGTAAAAATAACGTTGCTTTTGACATGTACTTCACCAGAAAAGGCGTAAAGTAAAGTTTCCTTAAACATATTTTATTATTTTATGTATTTTTTATGTTTCTGAAAACTTACAATTTACTGACCATCTTACCGCAATGAAGCGGTGTTTTTACAATAATGTGCGTAAAAATGAAGTTACACTTGACGTTCACAAGATAGTAATGTCAATTTTACGTTTCAGGAAATCAAAAATATATATTGAGGTGTTATGAGTGTACAATCAAGTAAATGTTATGTAAGTATAAGCATTTGTGTAAACTGAGTTGTATACACGCCTGGTACTAATGTGCACGGTATGTTTAAGTTTTTTAAATATGAGTAAATATGAAAAGACATCCACACAAAGTGATGATAGGTTTCATCACTCTCTCTCTCTCTCCCTCAACAACCCCAATTATTTTTTCTTGTTTCTAAGAATTACAGCTATCTGTATTTGGGAAAAGTGATCCAGTTCTTCTATGAAATACTCCTAAAAGCTTTGGAGTAATACATGTGAATAAGATATGTGTACAGACGATAGTTAATAAACCTTTATTTATTAGACTTTCATTACAATTTTTTCATATAAATGATATACATGAGCCAAAGCGCAGTGACAAGTGTTTTGTGTATGAAAAAAACAGCATGCATTAAGTTTGGGTAAAATAGGTTGTTCTTCACCGAAGTACGTTGTTCTAAAAATTTTTGAATATAATCGGCTTTCTCTCGTCCATTAACGTACACCTCATGTGTTGTTGACATGAAATCAATAAGTATACGAGGGAATAGATGTATATAATATATATATATATATATATATATATATATATATATATATATATATATATATATATATATATATATATATATATAATAACATATCATACTATTCCATGATAAAGTGGTGGTTGTGAATTAACCAGCTAGCTTGTTTTTGAAATTCATTATCCAAGGCGTGCCATGGGAATGGAGGCTTGAATACATAATGAGCAACCCGCTCTCCATTATATATCGCTAGTTCCTTAGGTGTAAATATATTTCTAGCTGTTTTGAATCCTTGCACATCAATTATAACGACCATTACTTTTCTATATTTGTCGGGCTGTCTTGTTTATCGCATTGTACATAACTATGCAATAGTGCAGTATTTCTACATGCTACATTTAAACAAATAGAACTGATTTTCTGATTAGGTTTACACACACTACTATAAATACGTAAGCGATTTTATTGTCCAAAAACAGTGCTTTTACATATATACTTTTTAGAAAAACATGATGTCGAAACGAATATGTGATTATAAAATTTCATCTTATATAGAAGGGTATACTCCACAAGGATACCCGAGCAATACCGAGTATGCATAAAGTCTGACAATACTCATCCTGACCTACGCAGGCACAAAGCCAGTTACATGAGTCATTGGTTAAGAATGCTTATTTTGCTATTTCTAAGAACCTTGAAGAGCATAACATAAGAACTGTAATACAATACCTTCTTAATACCTTGTCAATAAACTTTAACCTTGAAAATTTATTTGTATGAATTGTAACATGATACCAATAAATTTTAACCTTGAAGAGCTTAGCCAATATATAAAAACCTGCAGACACCATATTAAACGCTACATTTTTTTAGTCTCATCAATAGCAACTCTTTCATTATGATGTACCATTCTTCATTTAATCAAAAATAAAGACATTTTTGCAATAAAGAATATATAATTTTTCCCAACAATTATAATAGGATATGTATTATTATTCTTTTAAAAATTGTTAAATTAGTGTTTTCCTACAGTTCCGCGCTTGATGTAAGTCTTTCTCACAGATATTGTTTAAACTTTTCAATGCGATCTTCTTTTTGAGGTCACCTACTAGGTAGCTTTTATATTATAGCCCAATTTGATATGTGTTAGATACGTTTAAAAGTCGACCTGTTGGGGTTTAAATTCATTTTGAAATTCTGGCCCTTTCGAGTAAAATTGAATTTCTGAAAAGGCTGAACATAGAAAATCTCTTAAAAATATGTTTATCACCTACTATAGCTTTTGCATTAGTTTGAAATTTACATTACTTTCATGTTTGCCTATAAAAGTTTACTGAATCATACACACGCAAAGAAAGCCTTTTATTAAGAACTAAGAAATGTCACACGATATCCCTACAGATCAATATTCTTTGACCTTGACCACGCTATTTTTAGACTTCTAAGAATTGTAATATGATAATGACATTGCAATTTCTATTTTTAGCTTTAGACCTTGACAAATTTCCCGCCAAAACGTTTGACCGCAGAGTGGCCTTGTAATATGATGATGATGATAACATTGCAATTTCTATTTTTAGCAAGCTCCAAAAATTTTTAATTTCCCGCCAAATGTTTGACCTTGAAGAGATCCAAAAGCTTACGTTTCTCACCACCAATGGGCGAGTGATCTTGAATTGGTCCAGAAACGGCCCCTAATCACTACTGAGCCTTATAAGGTACGGTGCTGAACACTGACTTAAATTTTAAGTACTTCCCTACTTACAATGCATTATAATTTTTATACACAATGAATCGAGTGTGGCTTGCCTCCTCGAAGTGGAGTCGTGGGTTCAAGTACCACTGAGTTAACCTTTTACTGTATGTACATACCGTAAACGTTAATTTTAAATAAATACAGTTCATTATTACTATGTTGAACTTCTGTTTGTTAATTAAGAATGATTTACATGATAAATATATATATATATATATATATATATATATATATATATATATATATATATATATATATATATATATATATATATATTTAATTGTATGTTTCCCTGGTTTGGTATGATATTCCGTTCTTCCAGGTATTATCCCACGTTTTTCTTCATCCTCCTCGGCGACGTTTCGATCAAATCTCACTGGCCATTCTCAAGCCTTCTTTTCGTTGCTCGTGTTACTTGAACAGTTTTGTTTCTTGAATAAAAAACTTAATCTCAGGGTCAAAAGTGGATTCAATTTCAATGATGGATCAAAATTGTCTAATTAACAAATAAAAAGTAATAACTGAAAGCTAAAATCTATTTATTATTTCTCTGGTTTAATATGTATCTCGCTGTTGTTATCTGTCTGCGCCAGATCGTACGCAACGCTGACTTACAGAAGTGTACACCTTCCTTGTAAGATTATTTTGATGCACCGTGTATATGCAGTCTTATGGTTAACGGTTTGAACGTATTATGAATGTAAGCAGAACGTAAATTGGTGCAGATGATACTCCACTAGAGTTTTAATAAAACATTATTTGTCATATAAAATAGTAATTGAATACTGTAGAAAGATTTTTACACTGAAAGTATTAAATTTGACTAAAAAATAGCGTTTTGCTAAAACCCCTACTGAGACGACATTGGTAAAAAGCTACCGAATTGCCACTGGTCTTTTCCTATTGTGTACTAAGGAATTCGGGTGGAAAATGGTTGTATACGTGTAAGAGTAAATTTATGGTATGTTGGTATTATATTAACGTGCAGGAATAAATAAGTATGTACATTTTTGCTTGCATTAATGTCCTAACATTGCGCAATAATAAACATTGAATGCGTATTCAAAGGCAAATTTGTTAGATTGTGCGGAAAAGGAAATCGTCCACATGAGAAATTTTTATAAAAAGGTTAATCAAGTTCTATATAATACATGGAAAGAATTTGATTATGAATAATGTTTCTTTCCGACGAGTTGTGAGTATATTTGTACCATAGAATAGGCTGAAATTGAATCTGTGGGGCGAAATTGATTACTAAGTCACAGTTTCAGAATTTTGAATTTGGTGCCTAGGTTATTCAACATTACTGGGTTATGTAATAGCTATATGTCAGTTCATTAAACAGTGTGAATGTTCTTGTCGTTTGTTTAACAAAATATTTCGTTTTTAATGTAAAAACAAAAGGTTTAAGGTGAATCTACAAGTTCAACATTTTTAATACACCGAGAACTTTGGAAGATACGTTAAAAACTGTTTATTTTTAACGAAATTTAGCATTAACACCGTAAATAACCATGTTTCCTAATACATTTCATGCCTTCTCTTTGAGAATTTGTTGGACAAGAAAGCGCGAAACTTAAAAAGTAGCATGTTGTGTAATTGATCGATAGTGCAGGGTGAGATTTATCATGGGTGTAGGGCGAGTTTGATCATTAAGTTTTGTCGCTGCCCAGTTATTTTCTTTTAGGGATGTAAGGATGGTACGTACGTACAAAAAAAACCTTAGAGCAAGAGCTTATAAAAACTATTCAAATGAAACCATGGAAATTGCTCTTTAAAAAGTTGTGAAACAGGGATGGAGTTTACGAAAAGCCGCAAAGGAGTTCAAAATTCCATTTGGGACTCTCAACAGCCGATTTCATGGTCGACATGTGGGCAAAAATGGTGGCAAATATGTTTTTTCTGTAAATGAGGACAAAATCTTTTATTAAGCCCATTTCGACTTGTGAAGAAGTTTACAAAAAACTACCTAGATAGTCAGAGCCGCATTGTAGAAAAGTTCTCTCCTACGCAGATATAAAGATGAAGTGTCCCATAAAATAGCAGCGAACATAAAACGATCGCGTGCCGATGTCTCACGGCAACTTATTGTTGATTAGTTTGAAAATTTTGAATTGACCTTACAAGATGTTCCGGTGTATCATATTTTTGACTACGATGAGACTAACTTACAGGATGATCTAGGGCAGAATAAAATGCTGTTTCATAAGAGAAATAAATATCCAGAACGCATCTGCAACTTCACCAAAAATTCAACATCTATTATGATGTGCGGCTTAGCATCGGGTGTGCTGCTACCACCATGTGTGATCTATTGATCTGAAAAAATGTGGCTGCAATGGACATAAACGGGCCCAAAGGGACCACCGTGGTTTAATGATAAACGCGCAGCTGGTTCTCGTTTTAACCGGACACACCATGGATGGATGGAGGCTCAAACTTTTGGTGATTGCTTTGTTTCTAGCTTTTTGCCTCATGCAAAGGGACTCGAAGGCCGCAAAGTCCTAATCGGCGACAACTTATCCTTCATTTTACTAACCAATATAATATTTCATTTGTTTGTCTTCCAAAGAACTCAACTCACATTAGCCAGCCATTAGATGTTGGATTTTATCGGAAAGCTGCCAACAAACTTTCGGCATCCATAGACAAAAAAGATTTTCCACATTTACTGTATTCAACACTATTGGAGATGAATAAGAAGAACGCTAATAGGTTCTGTAAAAAAAGATTTAATATCGTCTTCCAAATCCACTGGTATAGCACCATTAGATCCGGAGTCTGTTTTACGGAAATGTCGTCAACAACGTATTATTTGCATATTTACAGCAGCAAAGATTTGCAGCTACGCCAACCCGAAGAAATATAAGAAGGCAAAGCTTGTAGTGGAGCCTAGAAACAGTGTGCCTGCATCTGCCGACTAAGACTCCGACAGCCACTCTATTGCACCTGGATTACTTATCAATGATAATTCAGATAACGAACCACTGGAGGATAACCAGGAAGAAGAGTATTTTCAACCAAATGAAAATTAGGTCGAGAAGGGAAAATTCTTGTTGGTAAAAGTATTAGGGGGTTCGCGAAAAAAACAAACTATATGTATGTTTCGATAGTTCGAGATATATTCGGTGACGGTGAAATTGAATTGCTAGCATGAAGGGTCCAAGAGAAGGAAAGAAGACTTTCAACACTGTAGGATATGACATTTTCTATTGAATTTTCAGATGTAATAGCTTTGTTACCAACTCCCGTATTAAAACCATTTGAAAATCTAGTAGACATTAATAAAATGTAGTTGCATTGATTTTTCGACATGTTGCTGTGTTTATATAATGTATTGTAGTTTTGTTTTCGTGTGTTTAACATAAAATAATCAGACTAATTGTTTTTGTTTATTTTGGTTAGTAAACTGATAATTATTGAACACAAATCACAAGTTGAAGATGATCAATTTCACCCCCACTATGAAACTACCTCATAACCGTTTTCGGGCTAGATATATTTTCGTCTGGTTGAAATTGATCATATTCTTAGTGTTTGTATGTTATTTCTATACCTTTAAATACAATTTGACCCCACTGTAAGCATAAAATTGATCAGTTACTTTTTTCATTATAGGTCCCATAACAAAAATTATTTTCTGCTTTTACTATACACAGCTACTTTATACCGTGTAACTTCACTTCACTCTGTAGAAAAAAACACAGTGATTGTTGCGGTTTTAACAAAAATATATTTGAAAATGAAAAGCAATTGATCATTTTCACCCCATTCTACAAGAAATTCAAGATGGCTGCGCGTTTCTCGTATATTTGCATCTTGTCCCCTTTTCAGGATTTCCACTCGTCAAAGAGACGGCTTGGAACCTCGTTTGTGATAAGTGGATTTTGACTTTTGAGCGAAAGTTTTGTGACGTTTTGTCAATATGGTGGGCCGAAGGTATTTAATCTAGAGCCTATTAAGGCATTATGGAGGCACATGGCATAAGAACGGGAAATCGAAATCGAAACATTTTGTGCCGCAGTAGATGCTATTTGACTAAAACACCCATATTGGGGAAATATTTAAAGATACACAAATAAAAGGGTTTATTGGGAATTGAAAGGAAGTACTAGCGTTTTCTTTCAAGAACTTTTAAACGTACTAAGGCAGATTTAAAAGTACAACAGCAAATATTAAGTTAAGAGTGTTCAGTATTGAAGCGTGCGGTCTAACAAAGAAACCTAAAGTAACCCTTTACGTAAAAAATAAGTGTGTGGATTAAGCTAGATAGTAGTCGATTTATTATTGTCATTGATTGTAGTACATGTGCAATCGTTAGTAACAAGAAATAGATTATATAAACGCATAAGCGCAAAATAATTGATGTTTGCTCCGTAAATTTTAAATTTAGACAAGGAAAAAAAGTTTACAGGTGGTTACTTAACTAAATAAACTTTCTACGATTAGCACTCTACTTTTACCTAAAACATTTCATTCTCTATGCCTTTTCTTGATTTTGGTGCTTGTCTTTCTCTTCGATTCTTCAGGATAATGCTGTAACGGATCCTCCACCTGTAAATGAGATACTCCCCTAAACCGTCAACATTGAATACTGGACGGTGGTCTACGACAAACAGCTCGAAGATAACTAGAGGGGTTACTCCACGATCGGCTCGGTTTGTCTCTAAAAGAACACCAAGTTTACGCCAAGTAAGACGCTCGGGTATTCCTAAATACAAACAATTAATGATTCACTCATGAAGGAGCCCTGGATATATAGATAATTGTTTGAGATCAATTTCTAAGTACTTTAAACGTGGTTCGTTTCCGGGCGAATTACTGCTATCTTCTTGTCATTGTAGGTGGTCAATATACATCTAGTTGGGACATTGACCTGTGATACACCTAACGAGGTTATGTACCGTGTGTCACACGGTACAGCCATTTAAAATGAAATTAAAAAAACAGTTTACGCTGTTTCATTGTCATTTTTTATTGTCTTTAATATTATGTCATCTGCATATCCATCTGACGTTTCGGACTCCCACATTCATTATCAACTTAATTTTTTTAAATACGGATCTGGACTTTTTTTAACTTTACAAATCACTTATTTCATTGTTGTTACGATAACATATACTAAGTTAGGTTGGAGTATTTCTTTCGTACCCAAACAGCCACCATCAAGCTCTTAATATAATTATATTTGTTTTCAATACGGCCCCGTAACTTTTTAAAGAATTTTGATAGTGATGGTCATCATGACATCTACTTGAAAGGAGTTCAATATTCGTTTCGTATAGAAAACGCAATAAGAACATTGCAAGTATTAAAAATAAAATTCTCACTTATAATTGCACAAGAGGTTTGTATCTTACCGAGTAAATTTGTGTTGTTTAAGGAAAATATATCCTAGCAATTAGACGAGAAAAACTGCCAACTAATAAAGATGCGACACCGAATGTGGAGCATTTTTAGGTTAACAATTTTTCGAGTCAAATTGCTAAAGGAAACATTTGAATTTAAACAACACAAATTTACACGGTATAAATACAAACCTCGAGTGTAATTCGGCAGGACAATTTAACGAACAAGAAATTTTGAAACATCAATGTAGTTCAATATGTGTGTAGTTTGCATTTAAACACATTTGAATCTACAGTATATGGGAACGGATACTACGATAATTGATTCGAAAATAAATAAGTGAAAAAGCAACTATTGCATTTATGTAAAAGTTGTAGGTGACTTTTGCCGCTGTCAAACTGATAATTGCACTGCGACATACAATTTTTTATACATGAGTTAAATTGTCGTTATTTCGATTAACCTGTAAGTTTATTAGATTATTAGAACTGATTATTTAGAACTGATTACAAAAGTTTTAATTAATAATAAATTACAAGATACATATGCATCTTTTTAATATGACCGTAGTGGCTGTGACAGCTTGTGTCACAGGAATGTTTTTTATGCTACTATTTGACATTTCCAACGTTTAGTACGTACTTACTTATTTGCGCTATTTAAAAGAAGTATAACAATAAACAATTAAATTTTATAGTCTAGAACAGAGAGATATGTTAAAAATATATTACACATGTCATAGAAATGCAACCTCCACTGCCGACAGATATATTATGGATTATCGTGAAAGGGAACAACCTCACAAAAGTTTCTTCGCCAAATTAGATAGGAACTTAATGGCCAAAAAAAGCAATATGGCCCTCGAGTTTCAGCTGCTACACAAAATAATACTTTGAATGCTGTAAGTATAATTCCATCAATTTTTAATATGCAATAACACTGTTAAGATTATGAGAGCAATGCTACTTGTATCTATTGTCATGAAAACAATTTGTTGCAAAAGTAAGTATTCCATAGGTACCGTGAATATCATTTTTGGAAAGTTTTGAGTTAATCTCCATAAGACCGAGTGGGGTTACGACTGTACCCTAGGGTAAATTGATACAAGAGGGTTTAGCAACCTCGCTTTGTTTGGAGTCTAATATAAACTTATTGTTTAATTTTTAGTGACTTTTATGTTTGCAAAGCGTGTTTTTTTTTAATTTTTTTATTATTTTATTTTCATTTTAGGTTCGTAACAATCTCCGGAAGTCCACAAGGCAACTCTCCATGGAGCTTAGGGTGTCAAGGGTGGCCATTTGGAGAAATCTTAGATGTAGAAAATATAAACCATATAAATTATATGTTAGCCAACAACTGAGACAAGGAGATAACCTAAGAAGGTTAAATTTTTGTAATTGGATCAATGATCCTGGCCATTGACGACAATTTTGTGCAAAATGTTATTTGGACTGATGAATGCAGTTTTTCCACTAATGGAATGTTTAATAGACACAATGAACACTGCTAGTCAGTAGACAATCCAAGCCAAAACCGACAAGTTCGAATTCAGGGTAGGAAATCGTTTAATGTCTGGGTAGGAACATGGCAGCATAAAATTATTGGTCCTTTCATCTACAATGATCGTCTTACCCATCAAAATACTTAAATTTGGTACAAAATGATGTTCTGGATGCTTTGGAAGGTAAACCACTTAATATAATTGCTTAGATATGGTGGCACCAGGATGGGGCTCCTCCTCATAACGCCAGACGGGTTACAAGATACACCGAATTTTTAGACATCGGTGGATTGTGAATAAAGGTCTTGCAGGATGACCCTCCAGAAGTCCACATTTGAATCCTCCGAGTTACTTTCTTTGGAGGTATTTAAAAAATCGTCTATACAAGGATACACTCCAAGATACAGACATTTTAGGAAAAAATCTTCGCGCTAATATAAAAATTCGCCTATCACAAACGAGAGCTCACGCGTTTCTTTGCAGTGTCGACGTCCGAAACGGAACCACCGCTACACAAAGTAAGAAGAATGTAGCCATCTTGAATTTACTCTTAAATTCACTGAAAACTCTCCGAAAAAAACTATTAATTGCAATTACATTTATTTTGTACATTCTCCAGACCATATCTCTACTTTCTGTGAAAGTTTCACATGTAGGATAATCCTCCTTTCGCACAATTTAGCGAACTGCCTTACATTCTAACAACTTCATTCTTGAACATGCATCAAATCTTTCTATTGCACAATATTACAAAAAAAAACTAACAAAAACATTCATACATATAACTTACTTCACGTTAATACAATATCAATATATCATAAACTCACTGATTCATACATCTACAATTTCTTTAGTCCAAATTCCTTCATACACAGTATCAAAACCAGTAGTCTTTTAGCAATGCCGTCCCAGTAAAAAATGTCACAAAACATTATTTCTCAATCAAATTTAATGTTTTTAACACGAAAACCTTTCTAAAACATTCAAATATTCTTTCATATGATAACTAATGCTTCATTAAATTCCAATGGCGTATAATTTACACCAACTTACATTCTGCGTACACAAAAATTTTTTTTTTTCATTTACATCCAAAATACGTTACATACGTTATCAAAATACTGCACATACATTTATCGTATCAACTAATTTAATAGCGTGACCATGGAAGGAATAACTAAATTGTTTGTCAAATTAATAGCTCTATTAGTCTTTATACTATTATTTATCTTCAAATTGTGATTTTTTAACAACCATGTATGGCAAAGACGAAAAAATTGAATTTGGATTTCTATTTCTGGTTTTCTATGTTCTTTTTTTTCTTGCTGCAATTGTGCTTTTTTGTATTTTTCTTTGTATATTGATTTAACGCCGTTTTCCATGTTGGGGGAAGTCTTTGTGTGTCGTCTCGGGTGTTGAAGTTGTCTGGACCCTTTTCAATTTATATTGCTTCCCTTATAATTCGTCGTCTAGTATGTTCTATGTTCGCAATCAGTCTAGTATTTTTAAAGTCAATAGTGTGTTATGTATTTTTGACATGCTGTGCTGAGGATGACGTCTGCTGGTCTTTCTTCACCACGTTATGGCGTTCCTCCGTTCTTACTTGAATTCTCCTATGTGTTTTTCCAATGTAAGGGATTTCGCAATCTTTACAAGAGATCTTGTATAATTCTTGGTTTTCCAGATGAATTTTGGTTTTTGGATTTGTAAGCAGTTTTCTAATTTTCTTCTCTGTGTTGAATATTGTTTATATGTTATGTTTGTTTAGAATTCTGATTGTTTTGTCTGTCGTACCTCTCACATACGGTAAAAAGGCAGTCGCTGTGTACTCTTTGGTTTCGTCTTTGTCCGCTAATTTTTTGGATTTTATGCTTTCTGAATGTTGTGTTCCGAAAAATCGTTTTGTCTTAAAGCCTGGTGAATTTTTTTCTTTTCTTCCAGTCGATTTTCGTCGTCTGGTAGTTTCTGTGGTCTGCTTTCCAGTGTTTTTACGACTGACTGCAGGATGGTGGTGAGAACTGTCGTTTAGGTATCGATTTGTATGTGTCTTCCTTCCATACACTGTGTGTTCAAACTTCCATCTTTTTTCCTAGTCACAAGTACATCTAGGAAGGTAACATTTCGTTTTCGTCCATCGTGAATTTTATTTAGTTGTAACTATTCTGGTTTCTGTCTTCCATAACTCCACATAATAAATGTCTCATCGACGTATCGCAGCCATAAATGTTTTTCAATTATTTTTGTTTCTATTTCTTCCATGAATAAACTTTCAATAACAGGTGACAACCGTGAACCCATAGGTGCTTTTTCTATTTGCCTGTATCTCTTGTCCTTGTACATAAATTACGTATTTTGCATACAGTGCGTGATTAAATCCATGATGTCCTCTTGTGGTCTGCATTTTTTTATATTACTTGTACTTGTACTGACCATTATGTCTTAAGATGTAGTTTTTCCATTATTATCAACTCGATAAACTGATTTGAATTTTTGACGTTCGATTTTATATTTGTTGTGTGTGTCTGAAGTTCGTTTGCCAGGTCCTTTGCTAGTAATTGCAAACGTGATTTTGTAGAACCCACAATTAGGCATAACGGTACACCTATGTATTTTTAGAAGTTCATAGAATTTTGGACATCTGGATGAATTTTCTCGTGGTATTAATTTTAGTTGCGTTCTTTCGTCGATTTTGGTTTTTTTATATTCGTTTTTGTTGTTTTTTCTAGATACGTGGTTGGATCTGCTGTTATTTGTCGATATGTGTGATCCATTAATAGTGTTCCAATTTGGGTGTCTTGTTCTGTTTTGGTGGACGGGACGTCCTTAGACTTTTTGATACGTCTTTGCGTATTTCTTCAGCTGTTGCGTTGTCTATTGTTGGTATTCACGACTCTACTCCACAGATTATGTTTTCAACTGGAATACTTGATGGTACGATTGCAAAGTTAAATCCTTTAGTAAGAACATTGATAGCTGACTCATCCAGCTTGACTTTAGATATGTTATGCACCAGTTTAGTTGGTTCCGTTGATGATTTACAACATACCAACCAACATACCGATCGATGAGGCGCTACAAGTAATAAAAAAAAATGCAGACGACATCATGGATTTAATCACGCACTGTATGCAAAACACGTACTTTATGTACAAAGACAAGAGATACAGGCAAATACAAGGAGCACATATGGGTACATCATTGTCACCTGTGATTGCAAATTTATTCATGGAAGAGATAGAAACAAACATCATCGAAACAGCTACACACAAACCACACTTATGGTTGCGGCACGTCAATGATACATTCGTTATCTGGAGACATGGAAGACAGAAACTAGAAAGATTTTTAAAACATCTAAACAAGGACACACCAAAATAACTTTCACAATGGAGTTAAAGAAAAACGAAATTTTACCTTTCCTAGATATACTTGTGACTAGAAGAAAATGGAAGTTTGGGACACAGTATATCGAAAGAAGACACATACAAATAGATACCTAAACGCCAGTTCTCATCACCATCCTGCACAACTGCAGACAGTCGTAAGAACACTGGTAACCAGACTCCAGAAACTGCTAGACGACGTCAATCGACTGGAATAAAAGAAAAAACTTCACCAGGCTATAAGACAAAACGGTTTTTCGGAATACAACATTCAGAGAGCATACAAACCCAAAAAGTCAGCGGATAAAGACGAAACCAAAGAGTACATAGCGACTGCTTTTTTACCGTATGTGAAAGGTACGACTGATAATATAATCGGAATTCTAAACAAATATAACCTAAAAACAATATTCAACACAGAGAAGAAACTCAGCAATCTGCTAACAAATCCAAAATCCAAAATTCATCTGAAGAACCAAGGAGAATACGAGATTCCTTGTAAATATGGCGAAAGTTGAACCAAAAAATAGAATAATTCAAGTAAGAATGGAATAACACCAAAATGCGGTGAAGAAAGACCAGAAGACGTCATCCTTGGCACAGCATGTCTAAATACATGACACACATTACTGATTTTAAAATACTAGACTGCCTGCCAACGTAGAACATACACGATTATAAGGGAAGCACTAGCTTTTGGTTGTTACTAAATCTTCAATTTTTTTCTAGCAAATCTACCTTTGTAACCATGTTTCTGATTGGTTGAAAAATTTTACAATTTTAACTAAAATAGAGATTTAGCCATATCTTTCTTATACAAATTCGGATTCAAAAACTAACGACAGAAATGAAAACTGTATGAAATTGCGAATAGATAGACATCCCACAAGATATGGTTCCTTTAAATAATATGCGAAATGACCTAATCTCATTTAAATTTGCTTATAACTACCTAAGCTTACAAACTAGACTTAAATTACTTACATATATGTAATCCTGATAAAATTTAGCATAAGAAAACACATATTTAAAGTTCAAAATCCTAAATTTAAAGGAATTTTATGTTTATGTAGAAAAATTCTAAATTCAACCCCTATTTCATGAAATTTTGCGCTGAAATGCATTGTATCCTTTTTAATACTATGAAATAATAAGGAAGACCTCCTATTAATCACTTTAATAATATAATTTAAGCCTAATCTTATCAAAAAAAAAAATAAATTTGTGAAAAAACCTAACATTTAAAACCTAACCAAACTTAATTCTAAAATTACAAATAACTTACACTTAAAAACGTTTCTGTAACTCAAAATGTTATCCTAATGAATTGTAATAATTGTTTTTATTTTATTTAATGTTCATTTCACCTGCATTGAAAAAATTAATGTTATATTAATAAGTCACATCGTTTAACACACTTTTTTGAATTTTCACTATAAAAATGTATCTATATGTGAATGTCTTTGTGTGAATATGTTCTATGTACTGCTCTTACTATTTAAAATGCATCACTAAGTTTGTCACACAATCGCTTCCAAAAATATGTGAGAAATAATCATATTATGTCCATATTATAACCCTTTCCTAAATTTTATCAAATTTCCTGCATTCTACACTACTTATATAATATCCCTAATATAAATCTATCTCTACATTTTGTTTTAAACACCCATAAAACATTCATGTGCCAAAATAATTTCGAAGATTTGACTTTTATTGAAATAAACTAAAATACAAAATTGCATTTACGGAATTAAGTTTATTTGACATTCCTGACATTTTTGTTGGTAGCACAATGCTTTTTATGATGAAATCAAATTGTATAAATGTTATTCAGATTATTTTGTCCAAAACAAATCCACTTTAAACCCATCGTGAACCAAATTATATCAATTAAATGTCTGGCACATGTATCATGCTTGAAATTACCCTTTTTTAAAGAAATTACTAATTAAACTGTCCGATCCTTGTCTTACTCCTTTCTAAACATCTCATATATATATATATATATATATATATATATATATATATATATATATATATATATATATATATATATATATATATATATATATATATAAGGATATGAACCTCAATATGTGCCGACTGAAATTTACTGGAACGGCATGTTATCACGTGTGTTACAGATTGTGTGATATATAACTATCCGAAATAAGCGGAATTCGAAATTAGTATAAATTACTGTTGTATTTTTGCAGTCGAAACAGAATGACAAAATTGTTAATAAATTTAAACTAGTTTGTTTTAAGTAGATCTATGAGTATATTAAGTTGTATATCCAGCAGGCGTTAGTTTTCTTAGAAATTTATGTTACACTAACGGAATTAGAGAAAGTCCAAAACTAAGTGTACTCGTAATACCTAAGTGGATACAAACTAGATGTAACAGTGTGTGTCATGTAATGCAGATAAAACAAGTCAAACAAAAATACTATTTGTTTAAATAAATCTAAAGAAAAGAAGAAAAATGCTCTCTTTTAAGTTAGAACAATAAATAGTAAGGAACCAGTATTCTCGCTAATCAATCTAAGTAAAATCTAAGCAACATTTAACTTTTCGAGGTGACAGGGGCATGTGTACCACATGCCAAGCGAGGGGGTACCATCACCCTTACTGTGGTCTCCTTAACATTGGTTCTCTGATTGTCTGAGCTCGGTAAGGTCTGCCGGTCACTCTTTGTTCTTTAATCCATACTAATTTTATTTCTCCCTTCGCTCTCATTGTCTTCCTGTCGGATTGGAAATTAAAAAAATATGTATGTTTGTCCTAAGGGAAAAAATGCCGGAGGTAGAATCCTGCCCCGGATTTCTAGGAGGGCCGAGTCTAAACCAAAAACTCAATAGCTAAGTATATTAATCTTAATGTTGTTTACCGACATTTTGTTTGTATCTGAAACACACGTGTCCTGTGAAAACTAGGATTCACTTGCTTTGGTATTTCCCCAATACTCATACTTCACTCTAACTTTCGATACAAATGAGGATTGTGTGCTGTTTCAAGGACAACAACGCCTGCAAAATTATTTCTTCTTGGAGAATAAAAAATTCCCCGTGATTTGGTTCAAAGATTATGGTCTTATATTTGTGAAATTTTACTATTGTATTTATAGGCCTGACTTCAATTTCCATCCACTGTTAATCCTGCTGATCATAGTGTAGGAACATTGTTTGCTTCATGTGATCTCATACAAGGATTTCTCAACCCACAAGAATTCCGGACAACCCTAAACATGCTGCACATGTTTTAAACCTCTTTCTTACATCGAACCCACTTGTTTATATAACTTCAACCCCTATGACCATTATGTAACAGAAATAAAATGTAGTGTCCCTAATTCTTCTGTTGGTCACAACACGGATAGAACCTTGTGGTGTATATACAGGGTTCCCCATTTTAGACTATACAATTTAAAAGTCGAATAAAAACTTTCTAATCAAAGTAAATTAACTTTTTAATGGACTAATATGTAGCTTATTCTTTGGGATTTATGACTAAAGTAAATAACAATTCAAGTTTTAAAGATCATGTCTTCCAAATGCCCTCCTTCGACTTCAATGCATTTTTGAATTCTAAGTTCAAAATTTATCATCACTCGGCGAAGCAAATCTCCATTTATTCCTGCAATTTCATTTCGAATCTGCTCTTTCAGCTCCGGAATTGTTGCGGGACGACTTGCAAAAACTTTTTGCTTTAGGTATCCCCAGAGAAAAAATCGGGGCCGTTAAATCGGAGATCTCGGGGCCAATTCAAATTTCCAAATCGGAAATTATACGGCCGTCAAAAAATCTCGCAAAATTCTCATAGTGTTTTTGGCTGTGTGAGCCGTTGCTCCATCTTGCTGGAATAATATGACGCCATTTAGTCCTCGTCTAATTAGTTCTGGGATAAGAAACGTTTGCAACATGTTTATGTAGCGTTCGGAATTAACTGTAACAGAACGGTTATTTTCATCCTCAAAAAATAAGGACCGATAATTCCAAATGATGCTACACCGCACCAAACAACGACTTTTGGACTGTGGAGGTTTTTGGTAAACAGTTCGTGAGGATTTTCTACTCCCCAGTATCTAAAGTTTTGCTTGTTAACAACACCGTTCAAATGAAAATTTGCTTCGTCGCTCATTAGCAAATTATGAATTTCTCCACGATGCTGATGTAAAAATTCTTCACAAAATGTCACCCTCGCTCCTTTGTCTAGATCACTGAGGTTATGCGCCATTTGATATTTATAAAGGTGAAATTTTATATCTTTATGCAGAATTCTGTGGAGACTTCCCTTAGATATTCCTAGGGCAAGTGATTGCCGATTAGCCGATCTCTTAGGACTTCTTGTAAAGGCAGCTCTCACTCGTTCAATATTTTCAGGCGTACGCATCGTTCTTCGACGTCCAGGTTTTTTAATGTTTTGCACAGAGCCATTTTCACGCCAATGACGAACCCACGCCGCAATTGTAAAGCGTGTTGGTGCATGGCCCCTATTATTGTTTCCAAACTGCCGTCGAAATGCACGCCGAACTTCTTCAAATGAACCAGTTCTAATATAGACTTCTACAGAAAACACACGCTCTTGAATCGAATAATTCATAATGCAATGAAAATTGTTAAACTGGAGAAATTATATCGTTTGCGTATAACGCATATTTGACACAAACACTTAAGTCGTTGTTTATAGACAGGCGCCTCCTTGATCTTTAAAACTTGAATTGTTATTTACTTTAGTCGTAAATCCCACAGAATAAGCTACATATTAGTCCATTAAAAAGTTAATTTACTTTGATTAGAAAGTTTTTATTCGACTTTTAAATTGTATAGTCTAATATGGGGAACCCAGTATATACTGAACTGATATTTCCTCCCCCAATATCCTATCTTTTATTATTTTATTAAAATTATATTATAATTATTTTTGTTAATTATTATTTATAGTTATTATTATAATTATTTAATTATTATTGGCTAAAACTCTTAATATTAAAAACACATATTCGGTAGAACTTGAGACTCATCAAAGGGGATAGGGATCAAAATTTAGAAGAAACTACTTTTAAAATTATAAAATAAATGATTATTGATTTGAATTATATTAAGATTTTGACTACAGTAATCATAGGTAATATGATTAAAGCACATTGAGCTAATGTCCAATTAATTTTTTTCGCATCTAAATTGATCAAGTAAATTGAATTATAAATTTTAATTCGCATTAATACCTGTGTCACACCCTGTACATAACAAAATTCTTCTAAAAGTATACGTGGGCATGCGCTGTGAATACGCAAACATGTGATTTGACTACAACAAAAAGTGAAATTCGACATACAAGTAAGTATAACTACGTTTGAATTAAAAGCAATATTAATATAAACCATTTAAATTTTTAGAATATGTAATATTCCCTTTGGACATGCATCCATGTTGTTGCACATCATGATTGTTACAAAGGATTGAAATAGTGAACACAAATGAAGTATCAATGTCAACAATAAAGTACTCACATAAAAATGTCCTCCTTTTCTGGGTTATTGCTGCTGAAGTTGCTTGTAGACAACAGCTCCTGCGAACCTCAACTCTGCTCCTCGAACATCCAAATTTTCTTTTATATTACCAGCTTATACACTTAGGTAAGTTTCACTATTGTTATTATAATATTGACGAATCTTTATTTTTAGGATCATCACTTCTTCTTAAATTAATTTCAAAATAAGTTTTGAAAAGCATGGATCATTGAAGGTTGTTATAAATTAAACACACTTTTGATAAACAAGGTGTATAATGATAAAGATACGAAGACAACACAATTAAATATCCATACCAACATATAAACAACATAAATTTAAAAACAAACAATGTCGAACTGCGGAAATATTTTTATAAACTATCGAACACCTCCGATTTGAAAATTTAAAAAGGTAAACTAACCTTAATTTAATTATTTTCCGACAAAAGACTATCACTTGTTTCGTTAACACTTCCGATACTAAATCGCACTTTGTTATTTTACCGAAGTGACGTTATTTTGTTTAAAAAAAATTATTTAAAAAAAAACACCTTACTTTGGCAAGCTGTTGAAACAGAGGAAAATTAAGAGAGTTTGTGAACCTAAAGCACTTGTATTTATATGATTTTGGTTGACGACCAAATCTTCGAATGTTTTCTATAGTTACCAAGAATGTTTCCTAAATTCTGATTGGCTACTGTAATTTTTACATTACGATACTTTTTTTAAAACCCCATAACTTTCGCCCTCTTCAACATTTCTCAAAACTAATAACATTTCCATAATCTACATAATTTTCTCTATAATTTGAAACCAAACACGAACTAATTCCTACCCTTAATAACTAAGTTAATTTTTACACTTATTTATTGATTTTACGCTAATTTTATGAATTTTACAGGCTTGGAAATGACTTCTATATGAATATGGGATGCTACTACACTCAAATATTCATCTTAAACATGCCTACGGCCAATTTGAGAGGAAAATTATTTAAATTTTACCAATACTCTTAAAAACTAAAATTAACAAAATGGATATAAATATAATGAATTGTAACATGAAATTGAGGCTACCTCACTATTTTTGCTTCTACTAATTTATTTTACATAAATTGTCTCAATTTAAAATACTTTTTACAAAAATTTTATGCGAGGAAATAACATAACCTCATATTGTTTATATAATTTTAATGTAAAATTTCACACTTTTAAACACAATAACTGTTAGTGTAAGTGTTTAAACTTAATGTTCAAGTCACCAATTAATTTATTTTACCACTTTCGTAGGTTCATAAGTTCTTCTACGACTAGTGTCGAAATGTTGTCTCTCACTAGTTTATGGTCATAAAATGTTGATTAAACACAATAATCCCAGAACTGCTGCATGATTCATGTTTTATAGTTACTCACTAATGTACTTGTTCTGTTTTTTCGAAATTTTTGCATTGATATGTGTTTAATACACTAATACGAATGTTTTCAAGAATCTTGCGTACATGTCAATTGTGACATTGATACCAGCCTAAATCTAGTTTTAACATTATTTCTGTCAACTACAACCTGTATCACATGTCGTCAGGGAATATTGTTTAAAATAAACTTACTAAACTAAATAAAAACTTGAACTAAATCATAACGATAACAAACATACCCTATACTTCAATGTACTGTGCTGTCGATGACTTATATTAAACATTATATTAAGAAATATTTAAAATTTAGAAACATCTCAATGTTTATTAACCATTCTTATCTAGAATTATGTACTGATATGTACCAATTCGTACCAACTAAAGAAATACTTCACTATGCCTTACATAGCTACTTGCATGTAATTTGAATCATCTCATATATATATATATATATATATATATATATATATATATATATATATATATATATATATATATATATATATATATATATATACACGTCACGCACACACACACACACAGGAACAGTAGTAGATGGATTATAGTTTGAATTTAAGCACATTTGCTTCTGTTTTTTAATATACCCCATACATGGTTTCACTTTCACGAACAAATTTAAAATTCATAGTTTTAACTATTATTTTCGAAATTGCGTTAGTTATTTGTCAATTTTGGGCACTGTTGGTTATCATAAAAATTAGCTTATTATATATCAGCGCGAAACAGTTCAGTTGGATTGTTAACATTTTTGGGCTTTTTCAATAAGTACATAACTTCTTTGTTTACATTCAAAGAGGATTAATCGAGGTTTATACGAAAAGTTCAGCCTTTTACTTAGCGAGTAAGAGGACATTTTGGGGTCCACGATCTCGCAAGGTTAACAGTTCAGAGTAAGATAATTACCAAGATTAGTTGTGGTAGCGCAATAAGGAACTTTATCGCCGATTTTGACTTTTGTTTTATGGTAATTGTGAGATGTTTGAAGTCAAATTTCATCTATTTTACGTCTTATCACGACCTCAGCGATCTCTACAATAGTTAGTCGGCTACTTGTTTATTTTATAAGTACTACACGACGCTAACGGGGTATGATGCCGTAGCATGACATATAGATCTAATAGAGTCAATTAGAACTCTTTGAAGGAATGGTTCAAATATCAATCAGGGCGCTATGTAAATTGGCACAATTATAGAACAAGCTGAAAGACGAAAATTCGCGCCAACATCGACACTTTTAGATTGTTTATCTTTGTGCGCTAATGGTAAAATGAATACGTTTAAATTTATATTCAGTTAAAGTTAATTATGAATTACGTTCCAGGTTGTTTTTTACACACTTTTTCTCCTTTGGGGTGATACTTGCAGAAGACAAAAATTGTTTTCTATTCAATTTTTAGTATAAAACTCCTAAAACACGGCAAATACTTCTTAAATATTTTGGAATCTATTATAGTACCAACTGAGAGGTTACATTTTTCTAGTTTCTTTTATCCCAGAGTAAACTAGATACATCAAATATGGTTTTGTCTACTATTTATTTATTGTCCATTTACGAAAAATCTCTACTTCATGTTTGGTGTACAGTACTATAAAGATTAGTAAAAAGGGGGCGTATTACATCGATCTTTATCACACACTCTACAATCTTTCACTTGAAATCTGGGAGGTTTACTCCAACATGGCGCAAACCATGTCAAAACTAAAATTTTTTCATCACTTTCGGTCTCACAACCTCCAACTGCTCTAAATTCTTTAGTCTCTTCATCTAAATGTTCCATATAATAACAAACAGCTCTTTTCCCTGGAGGTGGTATATCGCAAGTAACAGTTTTATCATTATACCTTTCTTTACAATAATCCGTATGATTTGCCTCGCAGGATGAACAAACCAAGCTATAAACTAAATTTGACGTTTCATTTTAAGTAAATCTAAACATGTCAGCTTACCTTGTGCAAATCCTGCAATAACGAAGAAAAAAGTAGAGTATATTTCGTCATGCCTATCTAAACGGGGAGTGAATAGAGAAGCTATTATCGCAACCAACAATTCAAGCCAAGTAAACAGTAAAATTGTTGCAAGTTACTGATAACTAATAAAAAACGAGCGAAAGGGTGCGCTAAAGCTGGATGACCGCAGAGGAAGTAATTTTTTTTATTAATTTCGTATATCAAAATTATGGTTCATCCATTACGATTAATTTCTCAATATCTTAATCACATAATTATGGTGAAGGCTTTGTGTTCAAAATATTTTTAATCAAAACAACTCATAAACAGTAATGATAATATTCGTGATTACCACAAGATTCGTAGAAAATAATCTGCTCTCTGACCTTCATTTACTACTATTTAAGGATTTTCGTTATTAACGTACGAGAGATAAATAGTGACAACTGTGATATTAAGGAAATATGAAAATGACAAAATATGCATATGTAGTATGTCTGTTCGTTTTATCAGTAACAATAGGTATGTATACGGGAATCTACTAGTTCTTCATTAATTGTTTATTGCAGTCAACTGTCTAAAATGCCATACTTACACGTGTGGTTCACACGGAGGGTTAAATTGTTCGCCATTGGTACATTCTGAAAATGTTACTTGCGGTATTCCATTGACAGGATACCAAGTCGTCTGTTCTTACGTTGCCATTGACGGTTAGTGTTTCCAAACATTTTTCAATGAAATGAATTTATCCATTTTAGATCAACAAGATGGAGGATATAAGGTTGAAGCTGCTTGTGATCTAGTTGCAGTAGGGAAATTACATGAAGTTCATCTTAAACGGTGTGTTGATAAAGATGTGAAAGGAAAAGTTGTGCATTGCAAAATTTGTAATACCGATCTATGTAATACACCACCACGTTAGTTTTTTTGATAATAAACGTATTGTTAATTTTTATTTAATGATGCAGTTTCACAACATAGTGACACAAAATGTGTAGGGATGGCTATCGAACATAAACATTTAAAGCCCTTAATTGCAGAAATAAATACGTTAAAGTCACAATCTCTATAAAAAGGTTTACAACCCTAAATCATAGTAGGCAAAAGAAGTTAAGCATATAATCTCATCGAAGTTGTATGTTATAAATAAATATAGATTTTTGTTCGTTCCTAAATACGTTACGCAAGCAGAATACGGTATGGGCATCGCTTGAAACCATCAAGGCCATTGACAACTCTTTATCCCTAAATAAATTAGAAAGAAGTACTTTTAGTTCATCATTGCGGGTCCAATAAATTCAAGTTTTTCTTAATTATGTGCACTAGATTGAGCTCTTTAAAGATATATATATATATATATATATATATATATATATATATATATATATTGTTCAGTTAACTAAATTTAATACTAGTGAACAATTCTTAAACTAACAGGCGCAACCCAATAAAAACTAAACTAAAGTATTTTAAAAATGATTGCCCACTTGTGGAAAGCTACTGGTACTAAAATACTTATATTTTTTGGGGTTTTTTAATGGTGTATTTTAAATTATACAATCTAAACGTTTCGATAACACTTACAGTTATCTTCGTCAGTAGTAGTATTTGTTAAAAAATTGTTAAAGATGTTCTAAACAATTTTGTCAAAGTTTTAATTTTTCAACTTTCACAAAATTGATTACAGCATCTTTAACAAATATTACTACTGACGAAGATAACTGTAAGTGTTTATTTAAAATACACCATTAAAGAAACCCAAAAAAGATAAGTATTTTATTATGAGTTATAATGGTGAAAGTTCACATTTTCATACTGGTACTAGTTCACAATCTTAATTAAAAGATACAATTTTTCGATAAATCAGAGTGCTTGATTGGAATCAGCGATTGTTTCATGTGTTACAGTCTGACATGTCACTGTCATATCGATTGTTGCTTGATGACATCTGCCAAGTGAGTGAATTGTCCTCCTACTGTATGTAAATAAATTTTTAATTTCACAACATTAGAATGGAAAGATATCATTATAGCAATAAATAGTATTGGCAGTTGTGACATGACATTTTTAAAGTTCGCCAAGATATCCACTGTTGACGCTCTTAGCTCCCGTGAAATTTCTCGAGTACTTAATGACGGTGTGTCATCTATCATATCCAAAATGTCTTTTTACACCATGGATGTACCACCATCACGTTGTTTGGGTGCCAAGTTATCTAATTAAAATTGTGAACTAGTACCAGTGGTTTTAAGTCATATGTTTAGTTATGTAGTTATAAGTTATTCATTGGGTTTCGACCTATTAGTTATACATATATAAAAATTGTTTTAACCTTCCGGGCCCTCTATACCAACTTCAAAGGTCGCGCGTATTTCTCAGATACCCTATTGCTAAATTTAAAGTTTTTGAAGATTAAAATTATAAAATTGTGTAACAGTTAGTAAAGGGTAAATAAACAAGAACTGTACAAGTATTTTTTATTTTTAGGAACAGAAGTGAGATGAAAGGACAAAGTTTTAATTAAAAAAACATACATCCTCATTAACATAAAACTAAAACTTAAAAAAAAAATCATTTTTGCATACATTCTTTTTAGTATTCGAGCAGTTGTTTTTTAACAATAAAAATAGAGTAATCATTGAATTGCAGAATTGCAATCAGAACAAATTTGCTTAGAGTGCATCACATCTAATTTTCGAGCAAATTTCGAGCTGAACCGCGTTATTCTTGTCCTTTTGCCACTTTGACAAGGCTTATACCTTTTTTTATTTGATGTTGCTTCATCTAATGTTTCAACAGATAATTCTGCTTTTCTTTTTAAAACCTTTTCTTTAAGCTCGCTTTTCAGAGGAGCTTGTGATCTTCGCTCGATGTTTTCTTTACAAGAGCAGTTGCCAGTTGTCGCAGGTACTTCCTTCTAAGCACTTTTACTTGGTTATTTGAGCAATAGATTATGTAGCTATTGATGGCAGCTACATTTAATATGGAAAAAAAATTACCATGGGCCAACGTCTGATGTTTCGGGCAACACTGTACGAAGTACAGAGTTTGTCTACTGTGTCCACACCTCCTTTGGTTTGGTTGTAAAAGGTGATAATCTCAGGTTTCATTCGGTCCCCTGTAACTGGATCGATTGCTGCATCATCATGGAGGCTGGAAGCTAATATAACATCTTTATATTTTTCTGGTACATAAGAGACAAGGGTCATGTCGTCTCTAAAACCAAAAACACTTGTATTGTGTTCACGCTTCTTTGTGACTTTGAATTAATTGGGAATTTGAGGTTTATTTTTTTTTCATTGTTCCAACAAATGCCAATTTTTGTTTATCTAAATCTTTTATTAATTCGAAATCCGAAAATCATTTGTCGGTAGTTAAAGTTCTTCCCGTATTGAAAATAGGTGCTGCTAACTTTTTCACAACGTCTTTTGGCTTATTACTTATGGAATATGCTACTTCAGGTTGGGCTCCTGCGTAAATTTCCATGTTATATGTATAAAAAATACGAGCATCAACCATGACGTAAATTTTAATGCCGTATTTGTTGGGGTTTTTTGGTATATATTCAATAAAGGAGCATCTTCCACGAAACGCTTCAAGTTTTTCGTCAATTGTGACGTTTTGTCCAAGAGAGTAGCATTTCTGGCAGTTGTTGACAAACGTCTCAAAAAGGTCTCTTATTGGAGCCAAACGGTCACTTTTTTACGTTCTTCTCTTGAACGTATGTCATCGAAACGTAATGTTGTCATTAAAAATAAAAATCTTTTTAAGCTCATTGCCGTTTTAAAATCATCCATTCTCCATAATTCTTCAAGATTAACTCTGCTTCCATGATAAATCCCAGCTAGATAAAGTAAACCAAAACAGCTGTTATTTCTGTTATGTCTGTGTCCCTGGCATCTCTTGAACGGGAGTAATTAGGCCTCACAAAGAAATAAACGTATTTGTATAACTGACAATATTTTCAATCATAGAGTCCGTCATGAAACACTTCCATATATCGACAATATCAGTTAGATTTTTAGCTGGCCCAATGACCCCAGGTAGACGGACTAAGATATTACGAGGCGGTCGTTTACTTCTCTTTTTTGGATTTTTATTCCACATCCACGTGTCAATAATTTTTTTGTTTTTTCTAAGATGGGCTATGTAGGCCTCGGGGGAACTGTTGCCTTCATCTTCTCCGCTACTTTCACAACTTATCGCGGATTCTGAATCATCCACTCGTTCTGAAACATGCTCCTCTTCATCTGTATCACTTTCGTCAAAAATGTCTCCACCATCATCATCATCATCAGCAAAAAGTAAATTTGTTACCGCCTCTACATCAGTGGGGTCGTCCAGGTTAAACGTTTGTTTTTTATCCATTATATCTGGAAGAAGAACAAACTAAATAACACAAACGGTGGCTCGTATGTAAAACATACTGAGCTTATGTGACAACACAGAAAGTAATTAGAAATAAAAAGACCATTAAATTATGTCTTAGGACCAAAAGAACAAACATATTATAACAAAAACGAAAAAAACATATATAGCAAAAACTTACAGGAAGCGTCGCGCGTATCTGTGAAATACAAATCGGGAATATTTTGCACCGTGTTCTCACCTCGAAGCTTGAGTGGGTACTGAGATGTTGGTCCAGCGGATAGGCAAGAATAGCTAAGAGTTGCCTATCGCAGCGCACTCGCGTTAAAAATTATTTAACTAAATTTGTATTCAGTGTATATCTTACATACGCGCGCCCGCTGGAAGGTTAATGAACGAACAGTAGTTCAACGTAATAGTCATTAACTGCATTTATTTAAAATTAACTTTTAAAGTACATAAAGTAAAAGGGTAACTCGAGTGGGACTTGAACTCTCTACCTCTACTTTGCTAGAGTAGGACTCTTCCAACTGAGCTACGGAGGAGGCAAGTTACACTCGATTAAAACTTAAATCAAAATTATAATACACGTAACTAGAGAGGTACATGCAGTTTGCGACAATAGGTAAACAAGTTTTTTTTTGTAACTTAGCTGTAAACCATCTCATTAGGTATTACGGCCCCTATTTTGACATTTTATAAAGAATCAATCGCGGTTTGTTTATTTTTGCTGTGACACTCATTTTAAATTGGATAATTGATTATCATGCTCACCAGTTATTTCTTTTGTTAAATTGAGCAAATAATTTTACGTGGAGGTTTATACCGAAAATGTACATTGAATTTTGAGTTTAGTCATGGTAATTTTTGCGGATTTTAAATGAAGCTTACAATTTTGCTTGTGTAAGTGAGTTTTGCGTACATATTTTTGAAGTAGAATTTCAGATGAAGGTAAGGATCTTCTTTTCGAGTGAACATTATAGTAATCCGTTAGGCCATTATTTTAAGATCTAGTTCATGATGTTTTTCCTCTATAATTTTGTTATATATATATATATCATATATTATCTCGATATTTATGACTTACCCTTATCGTGTTTTGCGTATTACGAGCTATCCTAAACGAAAAATTAGTAACACCCCCACCCCCTCTTTCCACTGAGCTACCGGCCCTTTCCTTACTTTTTACATATAATATATATATATATATATATATATATATATATATATATATATATATATATATATATATATATATTCAGAACCATAATACGTGCGTAATTGGAATTTTATATTTATGCTTCTCTTTATTTCTCCTGGAGTTGATTAGAATCTGAGCGAAATTCACCGGCGGGGAAGGGGGTTTATTGGGGCAGTTTTTGGTTTTTAGTAAAATATTTCTGAAACAACCTAGATATATATCTCAAACATATTGACTAATTATGTTCTATGCTATTTTCTGATACGAAGCATAATTTAGTGGCAAAAAGATCCCTAAGGTAGGATTAAAGTAATAGCACTATGTTTTAAACACAGTATAACTGGACAATTTCTATTATATAATTGTTTATTCCTCTACGCGTTTTAATCCAACATGTATCATTATGAAGAGAAAATACATATGTAAAGTAACAAACAAGGAGTTATGGTCAAAGTTAAGTCAAAATTGCATATTCTGTAATTATGTTTATATTGGACAAACACTTAGGAGCATTGATATTAGATACAAAGGATACATTAGATGTTACAAACATAAACACACAGACAAATCAAATTGTGTTAAACATTATGTAAATCATCACCCTATGGCTTTACATAGCCAGATTAATTTTTTACATGTTTGTAATAAGAAGACAAAATAGATATTTTGGAAGAATTCGAAATTTATAATTTGTCCTTAATTGAATTTTAATTTAATTATTTTACTTACAGTATCGTTTATTATTTTCTATCTATGTTTGTTACCTCACACGCAACTTACTTCTACTTATTAAAGTATGTAATTTTCTCCTGTGTTGGGTTCCCCGTTTGGGCAATGAAATATTATTATTATTGTTATTATTATTTGTTTTCTTTTCAATTTCAAATGCTTCGACTGCTGAGGTCATTTCGCCTATTTTTGACACAAGTAGATAGATAGTCAAGCGATCTTAGATACATAGACACAAACACACGCACATATAATATTAGATTTTGTGATAAAGATTAACCGCCTTTAAACAGTATAGTGTTCTTTATATCCACACTGTGTTGCAAGTTTTCTTCTACAACGTTGCTTAAATTAAAAAGCATTCGCTGAGCATCATATATGGGTCAGTCACAAATGATGTGTTTGATAGTCATCTGGATATTACACTCCGTACACAATGGTGCATTTTGATCCAACAGGAGGTGCTTATTGGTAAGAGAGGTGTGATCCATGCGCAAGCGATGCGCTTTTGTTACACTTTCTCGATCTGCTTTAAAAGCCAGGTATTGCATTCTTGTGGATTTCTTGATATAATATAAATTTTGTTCTAGATTCTCCCATTTTCTCTGCCATTTATTGAAAATGTGGTCTTTTAGGTAATTCGTGAAATCTTGAGATCTCACGAAAGGCACGTCGTGTCTATACTTACGAATGGCGCTACGGGCGGCCGCATCCGTCTTTTCATTGCCAGCCACACCAACGTGGCTTGGCATCCAGAAAGAGGTTACCTGGCTACGACGTGTGCCTAAGTTGTGTACAAGGTAGTGAATTCTCTGAACAAATGGGTCAGAAGAGTACAAGTCTGACAAACCTTCCAGGACATTACGGGAATCACATGCTATCAGGCAAGCTGTACAGGCCTGCATAGTGTAGGAAAGGTAAAGAAGAGCTTAGTACAGAGCGTATTGCTTTGAAAAATATATAGATGTGTTTTGTTAAGAGTCCAGGAATTCACCTCATTATCAACCACAAAAGCTGAACCTACACCGCCACTTGTTTTGGATCCATCAGTATAAATAATTATGTCATAGCTTTTTTTATTTATCGCCTGTAAGGATTTTTTGTCGCCATAAATGGTTAGATGTTTCATTTTTTAGATTTTCAGCCAGGTCAAAATCTATTTCGATTTCATTCAACTTCCAAGGGGGCAATTCAGAGAGGCATACACTCACTGTCTCAGGTGAAAGAAGTTGTTCGGAGATCAAAAAGTTCCTAAATCTTCCGAACGCGGATTGCTCCGACGCAGGTTCTTCAAGGGTAAGTTGATTATGAGGATGACTTTTATTGCTCATTATTTTAGCTACGTATTTAGTAAGTAAAAGTGTCCGTCTATTTTCTAATGTGCAGATACCTGATTCACAATGTAGTCTCTCGACAGGGCTTGTTGTAAATGTACCCAGATAATACTGTATGCTCATATTGTGTATGGGATTTAGCAAAAGAAATGTATTTTACACGCTGAGCCGTAGACGATGCAGCCATAATCAATACGGGATAAAATTAGGGACTTATACAAAGCTATCATCGTTTTGGGCTCAGCACCCCATTTGGTATGTGCCAGTACTTTAAGTATGTCGAGAGTTTCCATACATCTCTGTCTGAGCTCCTGGATGTGGTTCTTCCAAGTTAACCTGGAATCAAAAGTCAAGCCCAAAAACCGTACAGTATTATGACACCGTATTGGCACTTCACATAGGTAGAGTACTGGATCGTAGTGAGGCTTACGTAATCTGCAGAAGTGTACATATTTTGTTTTTTCAGATGAAAACACAAAACCCACTGACTGCACTTGCTTGTGCACTGCGTTTACCGAGTACTGCAGTTTGCGCTGGATTTCAGTAACGGTTTTACCACGACAGAATAAGATAAGATCGTCGACATATAACAAGCTTTCAACATCATGCTGTTGGGCAATCTCATTAACTGCCAATGCAAACAGAGTACAACTCAGCGTTGAGCCTTGGGATACTCCATTTTCTAAAAATGTGGACTATGACAGGACATTACCAACACGAACATGGAATAAACGATTAGATAAAAAGGACACCACAAACTTAGGTAAGTTGCCACGTAAACTATATTTATGAATTTTCCAGTATTCCGTATCTCCGGGCTATGTCACACGCACCTTTCAGGTCAAAAAAAATTGCGAGCTTCTTGAACTTGAAAATCCAAGTAAGCGAGATGATCAGTTGTTAACCTATATCGACGGAATCCTGCCTGCTGTTGCACAAGGGGGTTGTGTTTCTCAAGCCACCACATCAGTCTATTGTTCACCATTCTCTCTAAAAGTTTGCCCAAACAGGAGGTAAGACTGATTGGTCTATAACTATCAGGGAGAGAAGGATCTTTGCTTGGTTTTAGGATAGGGACGATGATAGCCTTTCTCCATTGTGCTGGATAGACACTATTTATCTAGAGGTCATTGTACATAGAAAGAATACAAGTTAGGAAGTTCTCACGTAGGTCTTTCAGCATGTCATTTTTTATTGCGTCTAGTCCAGGGGACCTTACCTTAGTCTGCTAATTGCCGCTTTCAGTTCCATCATGCTGAATGGTAAGTTGTAATCAAACTGTTGAGGGCATTCGAAATTCAGATGAATCTCCCTGTCACTTTTGTTTTCAACAAACGTTGCCTCATAATTGATGGTACCACTAACACGTTCAAACTGATCGGCTATTAAATTCGCAATTTCTTGGCGGTTTTCAACTGTGCCAGTGCCATTTCTAAGGTAAGTGATGCTCTGAAAGGAGTTCTTGCCAGAGATGGCTTTGACCCGCCTCCAAGCATCAGTTGAAGCTGTCTCAGATGTAATGGAAGAGGTACATTCATTCTAGCTTCTTCTTTGGGTTTCGAGGATAACTCGTCTACAACAGCCACGAGCACGTTTAAACACAATCAGATTTCCCGTATTCACATGCCTTTGATATTTACCTAGCGCTTTCTTCTTTTCTTTAATTGCATCTTTCACCTCTTGATTTCACCATGGTACGTATCCCTTGAGGGGACGGATTTATGAACGAGGTATGCTACAATCCGCCCCATTGTAGTGATGGAGTCTACATCTAAGGAATCTGGGATTTTCAGGTTCTGCTCAAAAAGACACCAATTCGCGTTCGTCGATATCCATCTTTCCGATGTAAACTGGATCTGTTTACAATTTGTTCTTATAGGGTTAGGAAAGAGATCGCTGTTATGCAGGCCACTTTCCGTTTGCCAGTCCATAGATAGCTCTAGCCCACTAGAACAGATGCTCAGGTCAAGTGCGGTAAAGTTATTTACACGCATGTTGAAATACGTGGGAGACCCACTACTGAGTAACAGCAAATCATCCCGATTTAGCCATCCTTCTATATCCCTTCTATTTGCATCGGTTAAGTCACAACTCCATAATAGATTGTGCTCGTTGAAATCACCTAACAGGAGGAATGGTACAGGCAACTGATCGACAAGTTTATTTAGCTCATAAGTAGTCCAATTTTGATCTGGTAAGTAAATGCTGCAAATTGTAGCCTTTATTGGAATTCTAGTAGTGATGGCTGCAGCTTGTAGATTGGTTTGTAGATGGACTTCTGTATATGGAATGTCATTTTTTAGTAGGATCACAACTCCGCCTAAGCACTCTGGGCATTTACAACATCCTTACGGAAGATGTTATATCCTCTCAAGGAATATGGTTGTACAAGTCTCACGAGGGTCTCTTGGAGACAAACACATATAGGATCATGTTTTTCTATTAATAAACGAAGATCACAATATTTTTGTACAACACCACGACAATTCCATTGAATAAAATGGATGTACCATACAAAAACATGTGTATAAAAATGTATTGAACACTTTGTTTAAAAACATGTAAAATAAATAAATCTCTACACATAATAAAAAAATTGACAATTTCACGTGTTAGACGAACAAACATATATATCACAGAAAAAATGTAAAAATTGTTATAAATAACACAGTTGGAAATATCACAGAAATTATCGTATCACAGATCAGTTTATCACAAAGGCGTCTTAATTTGTATACGCCCCTTCGAATCACCCTATGAAGTACGGAGAATTCTGGGTTTTCCTTTCGGCCAGCACTTCTCTTTTTTTCTAGCTTGGCCTCGGCCACTCTCTCCTCATCCACATACCGATGTTTTCGCTTAGCATCCCTAGTCTCCGCGTCCATATCCTCTACCTCAGAGGATGTAGTTGGCTCAAAAAAAGGATTGACAGTCCTCACGACAGGTTTAACTACGGGTAGATCGGGCCGAGGATATGCTCCTAAAATCATTTTTTAAGTAATTAAGTTCATCATGGTTTGCATTTCCTCCTTTATAAACTTCCTGATTTCAGGGCCAATAGAGTGAACGGGAACGGGTGCCAGTACTGAAGCGACCCGAGCAAAAGTATTACTTGGGGTTACCTCTAAGTAGGATAGCCTATGTATCACCTTGACCTCTAGAATTTTTATTTCCTGCTGAAGTACAGGGCATGTTTTTGATACTGATTTGTGGCTCTTCGCGATTTGGACAAGCAATAGGCTGTTTGCACGCGGTACCCTCGTGTGGAACCTCCTAACGTGTTTACAGTTACCCGACGAATGTCTAAACATCTGGCAATTAAAACATCCCATTGGGTTAGGGATGTAGGGGAGATTTGGGTAACTCCGGGACATTAAAGGTAAGCACGTGATTTGATGTGTCAACAAATTGTCTATCACGCATAGTCCTTACCCTTCTTATCTCAGTCACGCGTTGACTTTTCAAATTATCTTTTATTTCTTCAAGGGAGCAGTGCAATAAATCCTACAAAATGCAATACCCCTGGGTGTATTCAGGGCTCCATGCGGTACGACCTCCATTTCAGGCTCTGCTAGTCATTGACATTTATTCAGCTGCTTCGACTGCTTGCTCGACACAGTTTCAACCAACAAGTCTCCCTTTACTTTCTTTATCTCTTTAACCTGACCTGCTAAACCATATATCGCTTAGCTTATTAGCAAGGGACTCGCGGTAGTGAAGTCTCCTTCCTTCCTTTTAAAAATCAGCAACTGGGGTACACAGTCCTCCTTCTCACTGGTACCTATACTTTGGAGCGGGGAAAACCTCAATCCCTCCGTCAGCACTTTCTTTTCGCTGGTTGCCCACAGCGCCCATTTCAGAAGATTGGTCCTCTAAAGGATTGAAAGAAACGGACATGCAGTTCCCACGAGAGGGGATGAAATACAAATCAACCATGGTAGTACACCCATAACACAGTAAGCCTAATTACAACCGGAGGGCGGCAACTATCCGGAGGGTACCGTTCAAGACCAAGTCACGTATGGCTCATATCTCGGTACGGTTCGCATTGTACCTTATATTCGCCTTTGATAACGGGGTAAGGTCCCTAAGACATAAATCAAAAGACAGAGAGCCAGTCCAATCAATATGACAAGGACAACCGACAGGGTCAGGATACTTAGCTTCAACACTGCTGGCAGCAGTGGCTACCGAGACCCTCCACCACGACAAGGTGTATACTTTGGATATTATTATTATTGTTATTATTATGATTATTTTATTATTACTATTATTATTATCATTGTTATTATTATTATTATTATTATTATTATTATTATAAAATAAAACAGAAAATACCTTTAATGAACGCAATACTTGATATCATAGCCTTGCCTTTATCAGGTGTTTTAAGTATAATTATAAAATACATTAAGTTTGCTGTTTTACCCTAATGATTTGTTACTACTTGTTCGTTGTTTTATTTATATATTTTTTCTTGATAATGATACATGTTGTAGCAAAATGCGTAGAGAGACAAATAATTATTAAGAAAAGATTGTGGAATTATATTATATTTAAAACACTAGTGGCATTAAATGTCAAATTCCACGAAATAAGGATAAAGAACATAAACTTAAATCATTTGAGTGTCGGAACTCGACCATTGAATGTGTTTGCATATAACGGCAAGAGCTAGATTGAAGGGCTGATAAGATTTATATAATAATTTACAGTGTATATATCTATGTAATAAATTTGTTAAAACTGTAACTCTTAATTTGAAACTGTGGTAATATGATTTATCATTACATCAAGTTTGAAAAGGGGATACATAGTGCAACTTGGTTAATGGTTAATTGACATTAGAGTGGTAAAGAATTCCAGCTTATACGTGAATTAGTCGTGACATTAACATCCCAACGTGTGTGGTAGATAAAACACAAAATGTAATTGAAAATATTTTTTACCTTCAAAAATCTATTGTTTTGTTTCATTAAGGGTAATCAAATTCAACACTAAAGTTAGTCATTGTCCTTCAGCACAAAAAGCGTTTAGCACATTACTTTGCATATTATTTCAGTTACTAATAGGTACTAATTCAAAATTAAATTAATATTTATAACTTATAGGTCACATATCATTTTAATATAACATTATTAAAATTTAAAAAACTTCCGACACAATCAATTCTCCTTTTAGTACCTCTAAAAAGGAAACAAACTTTCCTGAATAAGAGCTAAGAACAGTATCTATCAAGTCATCTTTCGCACGAAAAAAAGAATCAAAATCTCTAAACGAAATCCCTTCATCAACTAGAATAGTAGAGCTGATGATCTTCTAACGGTTGAACATATTTTTTGAATCCATAGCTAGGAACACACTCGATCAACTCACCTTTCAAGTAAAAAAAGCTAAATGAAAATCGGCTCCTCCGTTTGGGCGCTACGATGCCACAGACAGATACACAGACACACAGATACACACGTTAAACTTTCTCTTCTTTCGTCAGGGGTTAAAAATTAATAAAGCTTATATGAACAGATTTGAGTGACCCCATAATACTAATGCATCGGATGATTCTAAAAACAAATTATGAAATTGATTTTATTGACTGTTGGTACTTTATTGATAAATTGAGTCATCAGTAACAATGTTACATATTAATAATCTTTAGTAGGGTTGACTATTGAAACAATATTTAAAGTGGTTTTATATAAATTGATATCGAGGAAGGATGTTTTACTATCTAAATTAAAGGAATCTAGATTTGACAAAGTTTCCATTAGTATTCCATATATTTATATCAATACTCAATAATGGGAATATGTGAGGTTAACAAAAATAAAAATCTAATTTGCCTATTTTTTGTTTGTCAAACCATAAACAATAGTGAATGTAAATTACATTAAGATCATATATTAAGGCAAATAATGCCAAACGTTACACTACACTATCAAATACATGGACCTCTCCGAAAGCACCAGTTGACAGATTAACTTAATGTAGTACTTTGATCTAACTGTAATTTTAACTCTGTTGGTGTGACAACTGAAAGAATTTTCAGCTTACCTTTACATTTATTTTGGGTTTAGTGTGGGTGGTGTTATACCACTTATGTTTTAAATTTATGTAACATACAGACTCTCTAAGTCCTTTTGCCTCAGGGGTAAATGCTACCTGTGTTACTAAATTATAAAATCACTTGTTGCCAGATAACTTAAAGGATTTTCCTTATTTCAAGATATAGTGCTCTATAGTTACAACCATACTGTTCGTATGCTCATGGATAAGTTACACTTTTGCAGCGTGCTCACCGTTGTTGACTTCTTCGTACTTTTCGAGAAAGACAGTGGATAATTTCTTCATATTGTATTAGTACAGAGAGTTCTGGCGTTGGAAACTAACATAATCAAAGGTTGCCATCAGGGGATGATTTTCTGCAAAGTATTTGGATGTAAATCTTATAAACTTTACAGATCAGATAGAATTAAATTTTTAGTAGAGATACGAATATCCCAAATTTATCTCAGTACATAAGCGTTTCTACTGACTTTTATTGATAACTTTCTGAACCTATGAATTGATGTCATCAAATGTTACTCTAAGCATTGCACGATTTTTAGTGAAAAGACTATCTTAAAATGTGCTTCAGAATAATTTACAAATGAACTTATGTAAGGAATGTCATTACTTGAACGTGAAGCAAGACGCCGACAATAATGAACATCGTCTTAGCGAATATGACATAGTTATTGCCACAGAAAAGAGATTCTGCCAGATTGACATCCAATAAGCCACTTCCTATAAAAATATCTAATGCTCCAATGTATTTTCAAAGACAAAGCGTGTCTGCGTGCGTGAGAGCAGACGCGCGTACTCGTGCGCGCTTGCGTGTGCGTATAGGTTAGTGTGTACGTGCGCTTGCGCGTGTGCGTGTGCGTGTACGTACGTGTGCTGTGCGCGTGTGTGTGTACGTGTGCGTGTGCGTGTGTTTGTGCGTGTGCGTGTGCGTGTGCGTGTGGGTGTGGATGTGCGTGTGCGTGTGCGTGTGGGTTTTTGCAGAAAATTGCCCATAATCCCTTGTTTGACCGTGAAATAATGTTTACGGATGAAACTAACTTGTCCAGAAGCGCAAACAGAAATTTACACAATAACCGTAGTTGGGCCGACGGAAACACCCACGCAGTTGTAGCAGTTAGCCATCAAGAACAATTTTCGGTAAATGTCTGGGCTGGAATTGTTGGAAATTACTTGATTGGGCATTTTTCCTATCAAAAAGGCTAAATGGCCATAATTATCGCCGGTTTCTAGAGGAGGATTTGCCCGTATTGCTAGAAGAAGTACCAATTTTAATTAGCAACAGAATGTGGTTCGTGCATGACGGCGCGCCCGCCCACTTTAGTGTTGCAGCAAGAGCATATTTAAATCACACATTCAATAACAGATGGGTAGATCGTAGTGGACCCCAACTATGGCCCCCTAGGTCCCCAGATTTAAATAGTATGGACTTTTTCGTATGGGAAATCTTTAAAGTCTGATTTACCGCACCCCAGTAAACACTTTAGAAGAGCTGAAGGATCGTATAAGAGCTTCTTGCGATTTAATAAGAAACACTGGTGGTGTTCTTCAAATAGTGCACGACAATATGGGGAAAGAACTGAAGCGTGCATCCTTCAAGGTGAAGAACGTTTTCAAGAACTTACATAGTTTCCATGTTCAATTTTTTTTCATAAAAGTTGTTATTCATTTATTAACAAATGATTTATAATTGTGCTAAAATCATTAATAGTAGGTATTGCTTTTAAATAAGGGTCGTTTGAATGATTAATATATCGCAAAGTCAAATACGTAGGGACATGCGATGTTCACCATTCGAGAGAGCATGAAAAAGTCAATAAAAACTTATGAAAAGATAATTTTTGAGATACATATTTTTGGCGGGTAAAGTTTTGATTTTTGAAAAATGGAATCACGGATTAACAAAATCGAAAGAGAAGAAAAATCCGCGTCTGCTTATCTAAAAAATAGATACCTTTGTATTTAAAAGAATCAAGTTATCCATGATTCCATTTTTCGAAAATCAAAAATTTACCCGCAAAAAAATATGTATCTCAAAAATGATTCTTTTCATAAGTTTTTATACCTATTTTACTTACTTTACTTTGCGAGATACTAGTCATTTTTGAGTATGCCGCAGACGTCATTTTTTCAAAGAGCGTGGGGTAACGCCAAAACGGTGGGCTGCAGGTGACATGTATGCTTAACGAAATTCTCCTCAATTTCAACAGGAAATTCAAAACGTAATGATATACAGGATGTTCTATTTAAAATAAGAGTAGAGTGCTTTACAGCAAAAGTGAACACCCTGTATACATGGAAATATTTTTAGGTTATAGAGCTTGAAAAATTAGGTCAAGTTCGTTTTTATACTTTTTCTTTACAACAAATAATAAAGGCACTAAAACGGAATGCCGGGGCGATGGCGGACCTGGTATACGTAGAGGGTGTTTTCTGATTGAACGTCAGTATTTGTTACTGCAAGAAAAGCTTTCAGAAAATCGTTAAAACTACAATGACATCGGCATTCTACTGCAATATTTTTTAAAACATTTAAATTACACCAATCATTGTTATGATCAAGCATATTAATATACAAATCAAGTTATAACACAAAGAAAATAACGTTACCCAGCGTCCTTTCGCCACTTCCGCCATTTCCATTGTTCTGTTCCAAATTCCATCACTATCAGCTGACACTTTTCTATTATAACACGTCACTCAAACAGATTTAACAAAACCCTTTAAATAACCTTATGTATGAATAACCAAACGCATGATAGTCTGATATATTAACTTCTACCAAATATAGTTGGTAAAATGAGTAAATATGAATATCGGATTAGTGCTTATTTTTATACAACTCATGCGGTTATATACCCTTCTCTTTCTTATATAAGGCATTTATGCTACAACTAAGAGGACATCTAGTTTTCTTGGGCGCGGCGGTGAACTAGGAATCACGCTCTACGTTATAAGCGTTTTGAATTGTGCTGCGTGCACCAAAAGTGATACCAATAGTTAAGTCAGCTTTAACGCAGCACGTAAAACATCCACCTAAAAGCGTAATATAGTGACTCTCGAAATGTTTTACTTATAATATTTTTACGTACATACAAAAATTAATTACGCATAGCATTGAAAGCAAAGGGCTACTTATAAAACACATTTTTAAATGTGATTATTGGAGAAAGGATTTTCAGTCATACGTAGATACCTATATGCAAACACTTTCATTTGATAACAAAAGGGTGAGTTACCCTGGCACGTACAAAATAAATGGGCATAAGTACCTGATTAACATAATTATGCCTTTCTGAAGCTTATGAACGTGGTTGTTAATTGAAATCGCTTTTTAATGAATTACTTATAGGAGTAGGTTATTTACAGGAAATGTCACGTAAGTTCAGTTGCACTTCATTAGTTTACGTAAGTGGTACCAACGTTCTAGATACTTTCTCCTTTTGAGCCCTTTTGGGACATACGAAATAGTAGCTTGAATAATTTGTTAAAACTAGTTAAATAAATTTATCACGTGCATCGGTGTTTCGCGGAATTGCTTATATTTGAAATTTTTTGTGAAAGGTTACAAAAAACAGTTTACAATACGAAAATATTTTACGTAACTGCAGGCGTATTATTGTCAATAAGGTAATTAGAATATCATTAGAAGGTGCTACATCCAACTCCTGTAAATGGTGAAGAATTTAATTTATAAGAATTAGTGAGAGAACGTTGTCAAGAGCTGATATTTAATGTGTCGAGAAAGGGATAACTCTGGACCGTTGTGAAATGTTAAAGCAGTACAAGGAGCAACGGAATCTTTAAATATAAGTGGAACAACACTAAAGAAGATTGCTGATAGTAAGAAAATGAACATTTCATTACCAAAAACTCTCAACAATTCTCGCCAAAAGTTTAAAGCAGGCCATTTTCTGAAGCTGTACAACACAAAATACGAGATATAGCTTATTCGAAGTATGCTAGAAAGTAAGTGGTTACAACAGAAACAATCAGAAAAACAGAATAAAAGGAATTGCTAGTAGCATCTCGGTCTACCATTACTTACTTACTTACTTAACCTTCACGCCATTCCATTGCGGGGTAGGCAAAACAATCTCTGCATCTTGATTATTATTTGTTCACAATTCTTCTCCATGCTTTCGTATCACCGCATACCTCCCTAGCTTCCGCAAGGTTCATATACTGTGTCTGACATGCCCTTTTATTTCTAAAACTCCTTACCTTTCTTTCCTTTATCATACATTCTACTACATTCAGCCAAGTTTTACGCGGCCCACCAAGCCCAGTCTTTCCTCTAACCTCACCCACATATATTTGCTTCGTTAATATTGAGTTGTTCAATCCCTCAATGTGACCAAACCAACGTAATGTACTACTTTTATATTTATCCGTCATTGTCTTTTTCTCATCACACTCCGTCATTATGCATTCATTCCTAATCTTGTTCCTTCTCGTTTTACCACATGCGCTTCTCAGGAATCTCATACCTACGGCATTTAATTTTCTTTCATGCTTTTTTTGACATACCCATGTCTCACTTCCATACAGTTCTGACGGAACAAACACCCATTATAGATTGCTCTTATCGCAGCTAGGCTTATGATTTCGTTTCTCATTATCATCCATATACTTCCAATCACTTTCCTTCCAGCATTGACCCTTCGTCCTATCTCGCCTTCCATTGTACCATCTGCAGTAAACATTCTACCGAGATATACCAGCTCGTCCACTTGCTCCACACTGTATCAAACTTCCTCAGAGCGGTTTGTAGCCCATCCGCACTGTCACTTAATAAGACTACGTCATCTAGATACACCAGAAGTCGTACATTTACGTCTCCAACCATTACACCATTTGTGTCGCTACGTGCTTGTCTGACACATTTATCCATACATACATTGAACAACCACGGTGACATCGCACAGCCTTGTCGCACTCCTTGCTCCATATTAAAATATTCACTCACACCTCTTCCCACCCTAACACATGTCCGACTACCGTTGTATAATGCCCTTATTCCATTTATTAGACCTTTATTTACGCCATATTCATTTAATATTTCCCACAGCTTCTCCCTATACACTCTGTCGCATGCTTTCTCCAGATCTACAAACGCACAGTACAGCTCCCTTTTTACTCTCAAACACCTTTAGATCACCGAGCAACCATCTAATCCACATATCCTCTCCCTGGCATGAAGCCACCTTGTACATCCCAAATTTTAGCTTGTGTACTTTCTCGTACTCTATCAATCAGCGTTCTTCCAAATACCTACCAGGCACGCTGAGCAAGCTTATTCCTCTGTAGTTCTTAGAATCACTCTTGTTCCCCTTATCCTTATACAGTGGTACAATGATCGCGCTCTTCCAATCCCTGGCAACTTTCCTCATAAGGCATACTTTGACTAACTCACACAATCTTCGTATAAGCTGTATACCCCCATACTTTAGAATTTCACCAGTGATTTCATCTACGCCTGCTCCCTTACCTTTTACAACCTTCCTACCTCATTTATCCCAATACCCTTCTCAATTGCATTCATCATTCCTTCTACATTCTCCTTATTTAATCCTTTAGTCTTACTTTCCTCACTACTGTACAGATTTCCGAAATATTCTTTCCAGCATTTCCTTACTTTATAATCGTCCCATTCTATTTCGTTGTTCATGTTCACCACTCGTGCATCGTTCTATTTTGGGTCACGTTTTGTATTTTGACCCATTTCCAGAAGAGTTTTTGCTTTCCACAAAATCATTCTGCATTTTCTCTCCTTCCGCAGCCATCACTTCCTCTTTACTTATTCTTGCTGCCTCCTTAGCTTCTTTGTTTCTTAATCTGTACACCTCATACAATCGCTTTTTCTGTCTCATTTTTTGCAGCAATCATTGCCATGTACGTATCTTTACTCTTTACTCACAGCATCTGCGTATTTTTTTTCGCACTATTATACACTAGTTTGTCTACCCTAATTCTGGACGTCCGCACTACGTTTGTTTTCCTTCTCCAGACCCACCTTTCCCTAAACACCCTCTAGATATAACCAAAAAGTGGTCCCATCCCCACTCCGATCAGCGCATTACTTTTGTGTCTTTCGCCAGGTTTCTAAGCCGTTCATCATGCACTATCAGGTCTATCATACCTTTGGATTCACCGTTTTGCCATGTATACATATGCACATCTTTATGTTTAAATCACGTATTGGATAGAAGCAGGCCTCTCTCCACATAGATGTTCACCAGACGTTCACCATTCTCATTGACTCTTTGGTCTCCTAGAACGTGTTCTGTATGTTCTCTCTGTACACCCACCCATCCATTCATATCCCCACTATCATCACTCTTTCTTTGGCTTACATACGTTCAACACGTTCTCTACTTCATTTCAGAAGTTTTCTCGCTCCTGGTCTCTTTTTCCATTCAGCGGTGCATAGCACGCAATAAGAAAAATTCTTCGAAACTCCACTTTCATTCTAATCCATATTACCGAGGAGATACCAATTCGTACTGTTTAACACATCTTTTCGCTCTTTCACTAACGATTACCCCAACTTATTTTGCGCCATGCACTTCAGTCTCAAGTCCTGACAATAGTGCTAGGCTGCCATCCTCCATCTCCACAGCATCCTTTCCTTTGCGCTTTGTCTCCGACACACAAACAATATCAAGGTGTCTTTCATACATTACATTCGCAATTTTAAATTATTTAGCTTGCATACCTCTAACATTCCACGTACCGACTCGCCATTCATTCCTTGCACAGTCGTCTGTTTCGTCTTGTTGCCAGGTCGATCCGAGGCAATTGTATTAATCTATTGAGTAATATCATAGCGAGCAGACCGGTTACTAGCCAAGTCGTGCCCCAGACGATGTACCATTCCTACTAACGGTATCGTTCTACTGCCCGTAAGAAGGCAGAAGTAGAAGTACAGACACAGTCAAGAAAGATATAAACATTAGATGGTATACTTACTGTATCAATATCTCAATGTACATATATACATATACATTTGTCACTTACATACCCTTTAAACACATCACGTTTCAACCAGATTGCTCACTACACGATTCCTGGCTCGTTGTTATTTATTTGCGACCGAATGCTTCAATTATTTTCAATTTAGCTTTCCGAGTTATTTCTTTGTTATTTAATTTTATTTATTTATCAAATCTGTTTTACTATTGTCGCGAACCGTAACAACTTACCATAGGTATAATATTGAAAAATATAATATATATCAAATTAAAAAAAGAATGTAATCGGCGAACGCTTTGAGAAAAAGCCAATGTTGAATTTGCAAGTATGCAAGTTTTAAAACAATATATACATAATATGAAGTTGTCATCGCCTCTAACAGTTACATTCTTAGATGAAACGTGGGTGTTCGCTAGAGGATCACAAAAAAGGTCTAGGCAAGACGATACACCAAAAAGTTTAAAAAAATTGTATCTTACTTGCTGGAGATTTGCAGTTTAATCTTCGCCGCAAACTTAAAATCGTCTGACTATCACAATATAGACGCGACAATTTTTTGTTAATATGCTCATGTTTATGGTTAGGATTTACTTATTGGAAGCTTATATATCCTATTCGTAGACTGTTCAGGGTCCTTCTCCTTTTCAGCCCATGTCAATCCATTACAGTAGTTAAAAGATCAGTTGCTACCTAATCTACCGGAACCAGTTTCAATTGTGATGGACAGCGCCCCTTATCATTACGTCTAGTTGAAAAACCGTCTTCTCCCTAGAAAAAAGAAGAGCTAGAAAATGTGCGTGCGTGTTCGTGGTCATGGTGCATGCATGTGAATGCGCACGTGCGTGTTGGTAAGTGTGTGTGTTGGCGTGCGTGCGTGCGTGCGTACGTGCATGAAGAGAATATTGTTTCATTTCCGAAAGGAAATTAGTTCTTCATATACATTTTTCAAACAATTTACACTTGTAGGCCTGTAATTGGTAATATCTCCTTTGTCGCCATTTTTATAGAGGCTTTAAATTGAGAGACAATTATTCCACGCGTAATACAAATATTGAAAAATGAGTTAAAGGCCGAATTAATTGTAAGTGGGTTAATTTAATAATCTTTCCTGTAATACCATCATTGCCTGGAACTGTCATTTTTCAAGGAATTGATGTGCTTTATTAAAGTGTTCCTGGGTTTTAAAAAAACTGAATATAGGTTGTTCTCTAAGCCATATGTTAAGTTAAGTTTGTAGCTAATTGAAGTTTTTTTGCGATTGATTGATTCCTGCACTAATGAAATATTTGTTGCAAAGGCTTGCAGTGTGTATTGTTTTTAAACTTTATTCCATCTGCGTTACAAATAGAAAGATTTGAAATTTTTTAGAACTTGTGTTTGTTGCATCTTTAACAAGTTGATAGACTTGTTTTAAGTTTTTTTCTATTTTCTTCGATTCTTTCCTGACAGAATTTTTTGTGTTTCTATATTCTAGTTCACCATGAACAGAGTCATGTAGAATAAGGGATTTTTTTAATCTGTCCCTGCATTTTATACTATTTACTATGCCATTTGTAATCCAGCACATTAGCTTTTTATGTTCACCTTTGTCAATTAATTTGTATATCTTCGACGAGTCTATTATGTTGTGCACTGTGTAATAAAGAGCTTCAGTTGCTTCTTGTGGGTTTTGGTGATGTAGGATAGGATCCCAATTTTGTTGCTTCGCAATTTTAATTAGTCTTTGATGTTTAGCAGTGATTTTAAAATTTTTAGCAAATTTTTCAAAATGGTTCATTTCATGTTAGTTGCAAATATTTAAAACCAGTGGGTGATCAGTGACTCCTAACCCTATTATATAAGAATTATAGTCTCCGTTATTTGCTCTTCGTTCTGTACAAATAAAGATATGGCCAATGCAGGACTGACAGTACTCTGGTTGTTGAATTAACTAGTGGCATAAACCCATAACAAAGCATTGCCCCTACATGTCTTTAACATTGTGATTGATGGAGTTTGTGATATCAATATTGATGACACAGTGTAAATTTCAACATTTTGATTTTTGTTATTAAAATAGAAGTTGTCCAGGTCCTCTATAAAATGAGAAATACACGTTGACGGTGGCCTATATACCTCCGTAATTCCAAATGACATATCATTAATAGTAGTATAGCTGTTCATCAGGTACTTAAGTTTTCCCAGATAGATTAATGGAAAATTGGAACTACAAAATAATTAAAATTTAATGTTTGCACCCTTAATATTTATAATACGTATGACGTTATTTCTGTTGATTTTGATTAGGAGTGCCGCAGATTTTATTAAAACTATTATCCGTCTTATTGTGTTAACATCATGACCCGGAAGACAATAGCCGTTTCGTTTTATTGACGTTAAATTGAATAATGAATTTATCCGCTACTTTCAAAATATATATATATATATATATATATATATATATATATATATATATATATATATATATATATATATATATATATATATATATTATTTATATCTGTATCAAGTGTTGTAATTTGGATTTTCCAAGTATAATACAGATCCACAAGTCTACAGTATAGAAAAGATGCTATTCAGGTGTAATTAATGCAAAGAAAACCTATTCACTAAACGCATCCGAGTGCTAACTAAGGATAGACTCATAAGCTTATAATAGTGAATTATTAAAACCTTCAACTCACAGTAAAGATTGCCTGGTGAGACCCGAACCCCGACCGCTACTTATCTAGAGTAGGACCCTAACCATCAGAACTCTCTCTCTCTCTCTCCTAAATATATATATATATATATATATATATATATATATATATATATATATATATATATATATATATATAAACCATATGGCCGACTTCCCGTTTAACCGGAAATAACGCAAAAGCTGAAAATCCAGTACATTTTAACATATTGGGATTCTAGGGCATCAATTACATACAGCTCATCTGTAAAATGGAAACTAAGGCGTAACTTTAATTTGAACTTTTTAGCTTTTTAAATTTTAGATCATTATGGCGTCATGTAAACTATAGGTAATTGACGAACAATTACCCCTACAATATTATATTTCTTAATAATTAATTTTTGAGAGGTTTTCTAACGATCAGATTCAATAACTACGTTTTTTTTAACTAAAATTTCCTGTTCCCAATAGAAGCATATATGGGGACACGCACACGCACATGCAGGCGCACTCGCACACGCACTCAATCACGCACATGCACACATACACGCGCAAGCACTGTGCACACGCACCACCACACACGCACACGCACACGACAGATCCGTACATCCACACGCATACGCATAAGCCACACACACACACACACACACCACACGCAAAGCACACGACAACACACGCACAGGACACGCACACGCACACGCACAGCACACGCACACGCACACGCACACGCACACGCAACCCACGCACACGCACACGACACGCACACCACAGCACACGCACACGCACACGCACACGAACCCACACGCACACAATACAAGCACAAGCACACGCACACGCACAACACGCACACGCACACGCACGCAACAAGCACACGCACAAACACACGCACACGCACACGACACGCACACGCACATCACACAGCCACACGCACACGCCACACGACACGCACACGCACAGCACAGAACCACTCCACGCACACGCACACGAACCACGCACCACGCACACAACACGCGCAGGCACACGTTACAAGAATACGCAACGAAACCACAACACGCACACGCCACACGCACACGCACACGCACCAAGCCACACGCACACGCACCTCCACCAAACGAACACGCACACGCCCACGCACACGCACATGCAGGCCGCACACGGCCACGCACACAAAAACACACCGCGGCACACGAAAGAACACAAACGCACACACACGCACACCACAGCAAACGTACGCACAAGCCCCACGCACACGCACATGCAGGCCGCACACGCACACGCACCACGCACGCCGCCACGCCCGCACACGCACAACGCAACCCAACACAACACAAACACCACACGCTCACAACGCACACAACGCCCACGCACACGCACACGACAGCACACGGCACCACCACACGCACACAACAAACACCACACACGCACGCCGCACACGCACACAACACGCACAGGCACAGCAACGCACACGCACACGTACACGCACACGCACACGCACACGAGCACGCCACGCACACGCACACAACCGACACACGCACAATACACGCAAAACGACAAACACGCACAACGCACACACACGCACGCACGCACACCGCACACGCACCGACGCACCACCGCACAACGCACACGCCACACACACAACCACACACACACCACAAACAACACAACACACTGCACATACAACAGCAGCAACGCACACGCCCACGCACACGCACACGTACACGCACACGTACACGCACACGCACACGCGCACACACACGCACACAATCACGGACATTCAACGGTACATCGACACGCATACGCACACGCAAACACACACACGCACAGGCACACGCGAACGCACACGCACACGTACACGCACACGCACACGCACACGCACACGCACACGCACACGCACACGCACACGCGCACGCACACGCACGCACACGCACATGCACGCACGACACGCCCACAACACACACACACGCACATACAGCACGCCACGCACAGGCACTCGCACACGCACACGCACACGCAGACGCACACGCACGCGTACACGCGTACCCACACGCACAGGCACAAGCACTTGCACACGCTCACACACACTCACACACACACACACACACGCACAAACAGACACGTTAACACACGGCACATCGGACACGAGCACATGCAGACGCACACGCACATACGCACGCACACGCACACCACACACGCACACGTCCACGCACGCCCACGCACGCACACGCAACGTACACCGCACACGACACGTCACGCACGTACAAGCACACGCACACGCCCACAATCACGCACACGCTCACGGACATTCAACGGTCACACGCATACGCACACGCACACGCACACGCACACGCGAACGCACACGACGTACACACGCACACGCACACGCCACGCACACGCACACGCACACGCACGCAGGCGCACAAGCACACGCACACGCCACGGACGTACACACACACACCACGCACAGGCACGAACATGCACACACGCAGACGACGCGTACGCGTACACGTACACGCACGCACACGCACACGCATACCACACGCACACGCACTTGCACACTCACACACACGCACAAACGGACACGTATCACACACGTACACATGGGGACAAACACGCACATGCAGACGCACACGCATACGAACACGAACACGCACACGCGCACATACACGCACACGCACACGCACACGCACACGCACACGCAGGCGCACAAGCACACGCACACGCCTACGGACGTACAAACTTACACACACACACGCACAGGCACAAGAACATTCATACTACCTCGCACACGCAGACGCACGCGTACGCGTACACAGCACGCACACGCCACACATACCCACACGCACAGGCACACGCTCAAACTCACACACAGCACAAACACACGTATACACACACGTCACAGGGACAAACACGCACATGCAGACGCACACGCATACGAACACGAACACGCACACGCGCACATACACGCACACGAACACGCACACGCACAGGCACACAGACATGCACCCGTAGACTCACACGCATGCTCACACAACACACACACACGCACACTCACCCGCAAACGAACACGTACACGCCCACGCACACGCACATGCAGGCGCACACGAACACGCACACGAATACACACACGCACACATACAAACACAAGCACACGCACACGCACACCCACACCCACACGCACACGCTCACGCACACGCACACGCACTCGCACACGCACAAACACACGCACACGCACACGCACACGTACTCCCTCACGCACACTCACACGCACACGCCCACGCACGCGCACACGAACACGTACACGCACACATACACGTATAAGACCACGCACACGCAAACACACGCACACTCACATGCCAACGAACACGCACACGCCCACGCACAAGCACATGCAGGAGCACATCCACACGCACACGCACACGTACAACCACACGCACACGCACCCTCACATTCATACGAACACGCATACGCCAACGCACACGCCCACGCACACGCACATGTAGGCGCACACGCACATGCACACGAACACACACACACGCACACATACAAGCACAAGCACACGCACACGCACACCCACACGCACACGTCCACG